>VXBA01001983.1:996994-1066227 GCA_013399895.1 Serilophus lunatus | reverse complement strand
AGGGGGGGGGGGGTGTTACCGTGTAATGGACGCCAAGGAAGGAATGCAGAATTTATGGGCAACCTGGACGTCTGGCAGGACTCCTGAGATAAGGGAGAAAGTAATAAACTCGACTAATTGTGCTGAAATGAGCTGCAAGGGGGTAAATGGTCGTTCTGGTTAGGGGCGTCTGCGACCCCCACAGAACCACAGAATCAACAAGGTTGGAAAAAACCATTGAGATCATCGAGTCCAACCTACTGCCTAACACCATCCCATCATCTGAGTCACGGCACCCGACCCAAAAGAAGAAAGGGACTGGACCTGCGGACTAATTAGTGTGAGCAGTGAGAGAATCTCTAACTCACACTAGTTTCTATAAGAGAAATCAGAGTGGTAATTAATAAGAGGAGTATGTAACGTACAGCCAATAAACACTGGTTCCTCTATTTGCTAGAATGTGTAAATAGTTAAAAGGTTTGATAACGGATGTCTGATGAAGTGGCACCCACGTACCTCGGCGCTGAATAAAGTGATGTCAGCTTTATAACTCAACAAACTGCTCGGAGTTTATTTCCCCGTATTCAGTGACTGCCCCTCACTTTAAAAAGGACATTGAGGAGCCGGGGGCGCTCAGCCCCAGGGCCCCGGGGGCACCTCCGGGCTCCTGACAGGAGGGGTGGGGAGGTGGGTCTGTCCCTCCCGCAGGGAAAGGACCAGTGCAATGGATTTCCCAGGGACGTGGCGGAGTCGCCGTCCCCGGAGGTGTGTAAGAGGCGTCTGGATCTGGCGCTGGGCGATGTGGTTTGGAATCAGAATCGTCAGGCTTGGAAGGGACCTTCAAGATGGTCCAGTGCAACTATGAAGTAAATCAGGAGTGTTTGGGAGGTGTCTGGGTTACAGTCAGTGCTGGGTGGATGGTTGGACTGGATGACCTTAAAAAGACTCTTCCACCCCGAATATTCTATGAATGGCCACCAAAGGGGCTGATAGAAGTGGCCACCCCACAGGAGCCACCGTGATCCCCCGTGGGTTTGGCACTGGGGAGTCTCTGAGCAGGACAGGCAGGATGGAGCTCCCCACATACCCCCCAGGCAATCTGCCGTGCTTCCGTGGCCCGTGGTCCAAAGGTGAAGCACATCCCGTGCTTATTGGTCCTGTGGAAATTTAGGTTCACTGGGTTCAAAATAAAGCAGCACACACAAATCTATGGGTTGAGTTGCACCCACTGTGTTAACTGAGTGCTCACTTGTCTGCGACAGGGACTTGAGAGCTGTGTTTCCAAAAGAATAGTGGAGTTAAGGGTGAAAGGGTGTGGCTAATCAGGAAAAAACCTATTGAAACCCCACTGAATGAATTCCCAGACATTGTTCTATGTTAACTTGAATTTGTCGCTTAGTTCTTATTTTGCTGCCTAATTGGTTATCAATAAATTTGGGAGTAATCTCATTTTGCCTCTGGGTTTACGCTATGAAAAGAGTGAAGCTAAAACAGCATCCATGGCTGTATTAAAGGCTCTTTGGGCCTTGTGCAGAAAACTCCCTTTGCAATCATGAATAGAAAGTTGGGCTGTCAGTGGGCCAAAGAATCATTTCATAAATGTGATGAATGCAAAAAAATAGGAGTAAGATCATGTAGTATTTCAAGAGAATAAAAAAGGAACTTTACAAATATTCGGAGCAGGGCTTCATTTTAACTTGAATATTCAGATCACAGACTTGCCCTGTTCTTTGTTTCTTTTTTTTTTTTTTTATGTTGGCTATATGTGTGTGCTGAGAATCCTTTGTCTGTTGTTTCCTCTCAGTGTTAATAGAATGTCAATTATTATTCAAAAGGGCAGTTAAAGGAGAAAAAACCCTACACATTTGTTGCCAAATTTCCCAGGCTTATATTTATACTATGTAGTAATAACACCTTGCCACTTAGCAATTTCCATGTGCTAAATAAACATGCTGAAATTAAATTTCACTGCTCCACTGAGAGACATTCGAATGTTATCCTTCTTTTACAGATGAGAAAATTGAGTAACAGAAATCAAACTCTCTAGTTATGTCATGAACAAAGCACCACAGCAAAAAACCCAGACCAGATTTCTTGATTCCTTGTTCTGTATTCCTCTTTTTCCATCTCCCTTTCATCAGTGACTATCACAAAATATCAACAAAATGGTTTGTATTGATTCTTAACAGAATAAAGTACAATTGATGTGGTACAAAAAAAAATAGTAAAACTACCTGATACAATGCATTTTTTATATTTTGCAAGCTCCATAAGTATTGTGTAGTTAGGAGGCTGTAAAAATGAAGTGCTCATGCAAGTTTTGGGATACTTCTGAATTTTTATGAGGTTACATCTATTTTCCTTAACTTTCCTATTTCTTTAATACACTGAGCTCAAAGTCAATTTATTAATTTTTGTTCCTCTGAAAAAAACGAGACAATTGGCATGGGAGCAATCACACTGCTGAAGGGAATGCTTCCAACTGGATGGGCAACTAACATTAATTTTCAAATAACATGGCATTTTCTGCTCTTTCCATTTCAACAGACACATATAGGAGTGGTCTCACTGCTTGCAATTTAACAGGCCTGATATTCTGCACATGCAGAGCTTCAGAGTAGAAGATATGAATGACAGGAAAGGAAATACACCAAGTGTTGCACACTCAGGATGTTTGTGGTGGTGCAGTGGAGGTTGCAAACTTAAAATAAAAAGGGTGAGCACATATAAATTCTTGAGGGATAAAAGGACTCTTGAGGTAGAAGTGGGGCATTGTCCCTCCCTGCTCTCCATACATCTACATACTGCTTGATAAGCATGTCTTTTATCTTTAGGCCCACAGGAACTGAACTGAGAAAAATCTGTCCCAATGTGGAAAATGTGTTATCTTTTTCTCTGACGAACAGTTTGGGAATGTTTGAGCTAATGTTTCAGCAATTGCAAATGTAACATCCATCTTATTTCCTTCTTAACCTTGTTTCTCAGAATTTCAGTTCAGTCGTGCAATTACTGCTTATGCAGTTTTAGTGGAACTTCATTAAAATTTTGACCTCAGGTGGCTTCAGCACTTGCAATCGCCTTTCAATTTTGCAGCATTTGCAGATTTGATTGCAGTAGCTGATTTATTCTAATCCTTTAAAGACTGTCCTTTTTTCCATCATCCCTGTGGAAAAATGAATAATTTAATTTTACAGTCATTTCTTCTGTCCTTTTAATTTCCATGTGATAGTTTCTGACAAATCTTTAGAGAATGTTTCATTCCAAATCACTGATGGTTGAATGCTGGCATCATGAGATGAGAATCCATAGAGCCCTGGCACTGCATGCAATGAGAGATTCCAGGGGGTTTTTGCTATCCATTTCAGTTTAAGGAATACTGACATTAGTTGGAATAATAGTAGCTGAAATTAGTCAAGTAGAAGCTTGCACATGTGATGACCCAGATGCAAAAAAGAAATGCTAGCTCAGAAAATACCTAAACCATTGATAGATCTGGGGAGGGTCTCACCTATTAATCTATTTCTTACCCCGTTTCCCCGAGTATCCAGTGTTACACAGTGTTAGATATTGCACTTGTGTGGATTTACTCTGAAATCTGGTACAATAGTTTTTATATTTTAGTTCAAAAAAACAGGCCCCAAATTTCCTGTGAGCCTACAGGTCCTAATTGCTTTGATCATTGAAGTATCTAATTGTAAAATGATCCTGTGCACTCAACTTTATTTATGTCAGTCTCACTAAGAGCTAAAACAATGTATCTGTACATCTATGTGTGGGATTTTGGAAAAATTATGAAAAAGTATTTCAAAATGTCCTAAAGCTCAAAGCATAAGGCCTGTATTTTGACAGATTATAGTGGGTTTCCTGTGGTGAATGTAACTGCTGTGGCTGATGGAAAGAAAATTGGTGGCATGAAAATTACTGTAGCTGTCCAATCTTCTTTCCAAATGGGCTTTAACTGCACATTCTTGTTTATTACTCTCCTGCTGGGAAAAAATACCTGCAGCCCTCTGTGTTATAAATACATCTCTACTCTAAGGACCCTCTTTCTTAGTTCTGGCTCAGGTTCGCTTGTGTTTGTCTGGGTGAATAATTCCTTAGATGTAAAGCTATCAGACAATATTGCTTAATAGAAGAGATACAGAATGAAGCCTTTAGTTTGTCCTTGATCCAGGATGTTTATTACTCACCTGGATGGCTGAATGGAAAGCACCCCTGTAACATTTGTATGCAGTGCTGATATGGTAGAGGACAGTCTTAGCACTCAAAATTATCTTGAAAGTTAGAAGTATAGTCCAGGAGAAAATGGAAATAAATGGAGACTGTTGCAAGATAAAACATTTAGACAAGAACAATTAAATGCAGAAAGACACAACAGAGAACAACTTGCTAAATAGCAGATAGAGCAGAAAATAATCTGGGATGTCACAAGCAGAGCATGAGTCAACAGGGCCCTGGTATTGTGAAAAGGGAAGCTTTGTCCCTGGCTGAGAGCAGGGACAGAGGGTGGGCTCTGGGACACACAGCCACCCTCCTTGCAATCACCAGTGGTGGGGCATCCCAGGATCATTGTTGGGATGCTGCCCTGGAAGATACAGGCCAGCTGGAGAACATCTAGAAGAAGTCAGCAAAAAAACCTGAAAATGTAAATAAGGAAAATTAAAGAATTTGGATTTATATTTTGTTTCTTTAGTCTAAAGAAGAGGTAAATGAAGGGTAATAATCTCCTTTCTTTGAAACAAAGAGAATAAAAACCAGTAGACTTGATTTTAATCAAGGAAGATTGTTTCATTTCAAGGAAAACATCAGGTAGGGATAGGGAAGTATAGTGAGATAGATTGCTGGAGAAGTAGTAAAGCTCCAGAATGGGAAATCTGTGGCTGGATGAGTGTCAGCCCAGGAAGGCTGGTCTGATAAGAGGGCAGGAGGAGGGACTGCATGACCTCTTGAGGTCTGTTCCAGCTCGATGTTTCTGTGATTCTAGCATTCCTGCTTGTGGGGTTTCAGATTATTGGCCAGAACAAGTGTTATTCAGTGCAAGGATTGCAGAACTGCCTTCTAAATTTAGACAGAGTGTTCTAAGCAGTGACAAAAGATAAATGAGTTCAAGGGAAGACACAGTGGTCATGTGGCTGCTTGGGGAGCTGGCAGAAAGGATTTGATGCTTTAGTGCATCAAATGACACCGGTTCTGTGTCTTAGATCATCCTTCCCTTTGTAATAGTTTTGTAGGGCCAGGAGACCATTTTATACAGAAAGGACTTAAGTAAGAAAGAAGGTGCATATGTAATATATGTGGAAACAGGTTCACTCCTTTCCTGTCTGCAACTCTGTGCAGGCCTAACAGTTCTCATGTGATAGAATAGCACCTATGTGTTGCTTAACATACATATTCCCATTCAAATTTTAGTTCTTGCAGGGGTCAAAATGGGGATATGTAAGTCTGTTCTCACCATCTCTTGTGTTTTCAGTGTTTATATATCTACTTATTTACTCTGTGGCTTTCCATCAAGCAGAAGCTCTCTCTGAGGTTGACAGTCGCTGTGTTTATGTGTGCATGTCACTGTCTGGTAGGTTGAGAAAACTGAAGGTAGTAAACAAACAAGAGTAAATCATAAAACTTAAACTCTCGGGCCAATTCTTGTGAAAAGTGGCTGGCTAACATTGGGTGTAAAAGCTGCATCTGTTCAACCAAACTGAGATGCTCTGTGTTCAAGTGCTCCCTGCATGTGTCATCACTGGCTGTTTATTTGTGTTGCCACAGGTCTAGGAGCCTGCAGGAATAGTGGCTAAACGGAGACTGCAGTGGGCTACTCCCTGCCCCAAAGAGTTCAAATCTGGTCCAGGATCTGTAGAAAAGATGGCTAATTTGTGAAATAGTTTTCTTACTCGTTTGTCTCCTGTCCTCTGCTTCGAAGAATTAAATTTTCCAAAGAAAAGATTAAGGGGAACCACCAGCTCAGTCAGTTTTCTTAAGGTACAAATCCCATCACACTGAGTCATTGTAAAAATTTGGCACTGGCTGTGCAGATTCCAGCATCTCCCTTTGCCTACAGCACAATCTGGTAATTATTACTGAATCATTTGAAATTATCCAGAATTTTGATGTGATTACTGTCAATGGCACTAGGTAACACGATTCCAACAAGCTGAACACTGATATGGTAATCCTTATCACTTCTAACACCAAACAAATTAATCTTATCATCATGTGCTGATGAGATAATATATTCCAGTAGTGGCTTTTTATGAATATTTTAGTGTTCCAAATTGTGTTGAGATAAAACACCCAAGTGGAGAATTAGAGCATTGTGCTTGCAGTGCTGTGTGTCTGACTATGAGGACATTTTTAAAGACTCTTTAATGGCTCCTCAAATCTATATAATGATCTAAAAATCCGTCTGACTGATCCCTGCCTGGAAGCGAGCACTTATGGGAAATTTGAGAATACAGAATAATTTTTCAGTTATTTGAGCATGAAAATACTTCTCAGTAACTCAGTGCTGCTTAGATGTTTTTCTTTTTACAGCTCAAAGGTCACTTCTTTTGAAAGCTCAGATCTCCAAGAAGTCTCCTTGAACAAAAAAAGAAGAGCAGAAAAGCTAATTTTGTTATGTGCAGAGTCCCTTGGCAGAGCACAGCAGAGTCCCTGATAACTGCCTTACTGCCTTGGGAAAAAAAGCAAGAATAAAGAGCAGGTTGTAGGGATGATGGGGAAGGTTCTTAGCACAAGGACAGAAACTTTGTCTGAAGTATTTGCTTTCCTAAGTTCATGTAAAATGTTTTCCTGGAGTTTGAAGAGTGGCTCTGCCTCCAGTAAGAATGAGATTTGTCAGGAATAGCTCGTTTCCCAAACTCTTTGTAGACCTTTTGCTTCATACTGCCGTCTGCTATTCAAGAGCAGCAAGAAAGATTTTTTTTTCATACTGAAATAACGCTTGGGCAAACACAGAGAAGTTTCTTTCTGTAAGACAAAGTATTTGGAGAAGAGCTTTAGCGGTGTAGTTGTTAATGAACTCTACGGTGTTCCTTCCTGTTTTGGCTTGGAGATTTCTGCTTTGGCAATTCCCACTGTTTTCTTGCATGGCTTGGAAAGACCCTGGTCTCACAGGCTGCTTCCCCATAGACCCTACCTTGTCCTCCCATAAAACGGGCCCCCTCCTCCCGAGCAGCTGAATGCACTGAAGTGGGATTCTGCAGGAACAGCGAGAGGCCCCTGCCATGGTTTGGGACTGTAACACTGTGAAGCTCCTGTATTCCAGCACAGAAAGAGGGCAAGGAGATAAATGACTGCAGTGTTTGTTTGTTTGTTTTGCCTAAAGAAGGTTCTTTGTAAGCGTATTCCCCATGAGGATTCTTCTGTCCACGTAAATAGATCCCTTGTGTCTGAATTTAAGTCTCTGTATATTGTTTCTTGTGCAATGGCTTAGAAATACTTTGGAGGCATTATCTGGGAGCCTTTATGGCTTCTCTCACATATTTCCTCTGCCTCCCTGCACCCACACACATCCATGCACACACAGTGAGAGATGCAGGGTCAGATCCTGATCAGGTTTCTGCTCATTTTACACACACAAAACTCTCTTTTTACACTTCTTTTATTTTCTGAATTCCACCCATAAGTCACTTTTGCATCCATTAGACAGCTCTTAGTAAACACTAGCCCAACAAGAGCTGTGCTACTGAGGACTCCAGAACGAGTGTTAAGTGGCCAGATTTGGAGCTGAGAGCCTTAAAACACAAGCATCAACCCATCTGTGGCCAGTTTCCTTGCCTGGCAGGGTTGTTTTGTGAATTTGTTACTATAGAATCACACCAGTGCCGTTTATTCTTGACACTGTGGACTGCATTGCAGGGAGAGCCCTAACCAAATCACTAGCATCTGTCATAAGCAGGTTTCCCATTTGGATTACTGTTCATTTAAAGCTGACTGGTGGCATGGAGCAGGAAGAGAAAGGCCGGTTGTTTCTCTCTGAGCATTTTCTAACTCAGAAGTTAACCATTCTATGGGGTTTTTTTGCCTTCACATTTTTGATGTCAGTTTTGGGAAGCCTTCAAGATTAAAATCTAAAGTTTTTTAGTTTTCCTAGCAAAGCACATTTCAAAATGTGGCTGCAAGCTGCAACAGAATTCGACTTTCCATCATATCTACATGTGCTCCAGTTGAAAATAGAAATTAATTATATATTAAAATAGAAATTAATTAATCAAAATTGCAATTATAAAATGAGCAGTTTTTACAGGCAAGTAACAAGAGGTCTCATGGATTGTGGGAAGGTGGTATTTGTGAGGCCTGTATGGGTCCTTTCCACGGTACCTGGAGATTTCTGAGTCAGAGATACAAATCATGCAGATGCTAAAAGTCTGGCAGTGCCACTCTTCCTGCAGAGCCAATCAGTTATCCAGCCCCTCCAAAGCAATCAGGGATGTGCTCTGCAATTAGGCCTCCAGGGTAGCTGTCAGTAGTGAGCACTGGCTCGGTTCTTTGAAACACTGTGAGTACAAAATAATAGATAAGTTCATGATGATGAGTAAATTGATGCTCTGGGCCGCAAGTCAGCAACAGGAAGGATTGCACCCCCCATGAAATCCACTCTGTCCAGTCTGTTGCCTTTTAGATTTACATTTATTTACCTCTTTGGCTAGGACAGCCAATTTTCATCCTTCTAGAAATGTAAGGGCCAAACTAGCAAGACATTTAAATATTTCTGAAATAAATGAGACATAGTAATAGCATGTAGAAATCCTTTAAATACATTTGTGGCAATGCTGGGTGATGATATAAATGATACTATCTCCTGAAGAACCCTCCAGAGGGTAATTCTCTTCCACAACCATGCACAGCAAAACAGCTTCAGTCTGGCACTGAGCACATGTACTATGAGCTTTTCAAGGCAAACTCTCCAGTTTGGTATTCTCCAACCCTCTTACCCTGCTAACAGAAACCTCTCAAGCTCTTGTTTCCTGGGAGCTAATGGCTTTCAGTATGACTGCTTGAGCACAGGTCACAGCATTGCTAATAGAGTTTCCACTCGTTTATTTGCCATGACTTCTGCTTTCACATGTGAAGGTTTCTGTCTCAAGTCAGCAGCAGTGAGCTCTAAGTGGTTTGAAATCCTGAGTTAAGTGGCCTGGTATAAATGACTTTGCACACAGTGCCATAATACCCATCTCTGTATAAAGTCAGCAGTAAATGTGTTGTTGAGGTTGAATGGTTTGTGCAGTGAAGAAGAAAAAGTGAGACAAGTTTGAAATGCCCTGAAGATTCCCCTTTGTCTTACTGTGGTGAAGCAGCACCTGCTTTGGTATCCAAGATTGCCACTTTCAAGGTGTTTTAGCCTTGGATCAAAGGAGTTGGCTGACACAGGAACCCTTTGAAGCTTGTTCTTTCTACAGGAAATGAAAAAGAAAGGCAGCCAGAGCCTCAATAGAGCTGAGCATGAGATTCTGGCTTTCCACCAGCAATACTGGTTCTTCTTCTTAGTAAGACAACAACCTGCTCAGCCTACTAGGTCTGGAGCCTTGTCTTTTCTCAGGCGACTCCTGGGGGCAGGATTTTCAGCCAACTTTCACCCCACTGCTCCAGGCAGTACAAGGGCTGTGACTTGTGTGAAAAGAAGCTGTGCCAAGTCCTGTGATGGCAACACTTCAGCTCTACAGATTTGTCTGGAGAGTGGGTGGGAAAGTGGATGGGCGTTTCAATTTGAAGTCTCATTTAAATACTGATGTTTTACCAGTTATTAGTGTACAGTGGAATCTGAGCAAACTTGGTTATTTTACTCTTTCATACCTGGAAAAATAACTAGTGTAGTTCAGACCTCAGAGTTGTAAGCGTTGGCTGCTGTTTGCTTTTCAGTGGTAGTTCCTTATCTGCTAAAAGGTGTTTCTATAACATATTCTGACAAGTACATGGTTCAAGACACAGCAGCTCACTCAGTGGTAGGCCAGAAATGCTTCCTAAGGGAAATAATCCAGGAGTTTCTGCCCCCATTGCTCAAGGAAATCAAGAAAAGATTTCATCAGTTCTAAATTTACCATAGACTTGGTTTGAGCTGGTGGTTCACTTACCATTGGGAACTTGGAAACTCAATAAAAAGACCTGTTACCACATATTTCTGTAATGAGAGGTGAAGTTGGATGTTTCTGCTTGGCTTCCCAGCAAAAACAATGGGATACACTTCCAAGCTAAGAAAATCAATCAGAGTACAATATTGTGAAATATAACAATATTTGGTGTAGTGCAAAACCTCTGCACAATCCAGACTGCAAAGTGCTGTGTAGAGTAGGGCTGGAGGAGGATGGAGCATCATGGATTTCCAATCATGATGTCCAGCCCAGGAGCTCCTGGTTGCTTTGAGTGTGCTGTGCAGTGCTGTAGATGTTCTTTTTTCTTGTCACATTGATGACAAAGGTGAATCTGACTTCTTCATTTTGCTCTTGATCCAGTGCCGCCAGTGGTGAATTAAATGCCTGGCTAAATTAATAAGTCATTACGTTTTTGGGCTCGGGCCATTAAGCTGTCTCTCTGCTTTGCATGTGAGTATGGGAGATATGCTAGAATGAGGATAGAGTAACAGCTCCAAAAGGCTGCAGTGAAATGCAATCTGGTTTGGACACAATGCAGCCAGTCGGGCCATCTGTGTGAAGGAGCACCCAAAAAGGTAACTGGCAAAAAAGAATAATCCCCAAATGAGCCTTGCAAACTCAAAACACCCGGCCTGGATGTGTGTGGGCACTTACATTAGGCAAATTTGAGAGCTGTGACTGTAGTGAAGTTTTACAGTTATGACAAGTGGTTAGGAATATGGATATTTCATTTATATTTCTTGATGAAGGTCCACTTTAGTTGTGTGTCTTTCCCTGGCTCATCAAATCAGTGTGGGGTGTGGATTAGCCAGAGCTGTCATGGAACAAGACTTTGTGGTGTGGTCTGAACATGTGGCTTTGCAGACCTCACTGCTCAAAGGGTGCCCTGGCCATGCAGCACCAGCCCTTCGTGTCTCTGTCTCTGAAACCAGCAGAAAACCAACCCTGCCCACAGCAGCTCAGCCAACCCGGGTGGATGGTGTGAGGTGTGGGAGGACTGCAGGGCTGGAAGAGGGGACTGGTTAGTGATACCCCTGCCAAACTGTTGGATTGCTTCAGATGTAATCCCATCCTCACTTATGCCACTGGCTCCTGTCCAGTCCTCCCTCTGGCTGGGGCTATCCATGCCTCACACCTCGGTTCCCACTGCCATCCCAGAGACAGCGAGGATTGATGGGTGAACCACTGACCAGCTGGTGCTGGAACACAGAGCTGCAGAGTAGCCACAGAGAGTCTGCAGAGGAGCAGGATATTTCACTGCAGGAGGCTCTGCACAACACAGCACTACAGTCCTGCCTCAGTGTCCTGGTTGTGATATGGGAAGGGTTGGTAGAATAGCAGAGAGACCACCTTTTAGATGTTCATAATAGCTTTAAAAGAACAAATATGTCTCAGAGCTAAATTCTTGGTGCCACCTGCAGAAACAAAAGGAGAACTACTCGTGTCTGTTTGCTGCTTTTCTGACAAACGCCTCAGTTACAGAGAGAAGTGTTACAAGCACAAAGCTGTCCTCTGCATTCAGATTTCATCCTGCTTTCATGTAACAATTTTCCCTAGTAGCCTCTGATGCAGTACAGCCCTTAAGAAACCATCCACTTGAACACACTGCACGGTTGAACAGTGGAAATGAAATAAGGTGCAAGTCTCTGTGGAGTGACTAAATGTAGGCTACAGCTTCTGATCTGGAATTTATCTCCAGTGGGCTGTGGCAGAATGGAATAAATCAGGAATTATGAATGCTTCATGTGAGGTGTAGGGTGCGTTGACTGCAGACTTGGTTAAAGCTGGTGGCTCGTTTACCACTGGGATCTTGGAAACTCAATAAAAAGACCAATTACCACCTATTTCTGTAATGGGAGGTGAGGCTGGATGTTTCTCTTTGGTTTCCCAGCCAAAACAATGGGCTGCATGTCAGAGCTTGTACTTGCAAAGGTAAAAGGTAGAGGATTTGAGGCAAGATGGGTGGTTTGTGTGCCAGTGAGAAAAGGAGCCATTTAGTGGACTCCTGAAATAACAGGAGGAGAGACTGTCTTGGGTGTAACGATTCTGGTTTGGAAATGATGAATAGGGGTTGGTGCTCTTCTGTGTTCAAGGAAACAAGTCTCAGTATTGTTAAATACTTGACTTTATTTTTCAACCTCTCTTCCCAGTGGGAACAATCCAGTGAGGCCCTGGTTAATACCTGCTATAAATCAGTTGAACATAAACATTTCTGACTCGAGCAGGGTCCCCTCCCCTTCAATTATCACTCCTTCTCATGTACAGACATTAAAGCAAAATTCCATTAGAAGTGACCTGGAAGAGCACCATTAAAACCTCACTCTGGCTCCCAAAAGCCCTGAGTAGAGCAGATGGGACATTCTGAGGGTACATCCCTTCAGCAGGGGTCAGATTGAGGTTTGGATTTAAGCATCTCCTTGGTCACAGGAATTTCAGACACATTTTTTGCCATGCCTCATTTCTGCCCATAGGCTGGTTGGGGATGCTCCTGGCAGAGAGGCTTCCTTGAGCATTCCTGCAGGGTGTGTTAGACCCAGGAGCAGCACAGGCTGGGTTCTCCTAGCACAGATGACAGTGGCCTAAATGTCACTAGCTGCCGAGAGTGGCATTTCTCGTTTCAGAAAGGATATTTTACTGGATGTGTAGGGAAGTTTCATATTTAAGCCTTATTCTCCATGGTATGAGCAAGGCCATTGCCCTGAAATGGGACAGGGGCACTTTTTCCTTAAAACAATGCTGCTATAGATGGTAAATCCCTGAAACTGGGGCTTGCTTTTTTTTTTTTTTTCTCCCCTGAAATGATCTTGTTTGGCACAGCACAGATTGTTCCACTGAGTAGTTACAGGGTTGGGGTTTCACATACTGGAATTCTGGTATCTCCTTACAGCAAAAAAGATATTCATATTAGTGCACTTATAGATGATAATGAATGTAAACTAGTGTAGAAGAGTATATTGAAAACCAGTATATATGATGGATATGTATATGTATATAGATTTTAGATTGGATATTAGGAAAATTTTATTTACTAGAAGGGTGATCAAGCATGGAACAGGCTCCTCAGGATAGTGGTGGAGTCACCATCCCTGAAATTGTTAAAAAATTGCATGGATGTGGCACTTGGAGACATGGTTTAATGGTGAGCACAGCAATGCTGGGTTAATGGTTGGACTCAGTGATCTTAGAGGTCTTTTCCAACTTTAACAATTCCAACCTCTGTGATTCTCTGATCTCTTCCAAGCATCTGGTGAAAATTGAAAGAGCACAAAAAGCTTTCATCCTTTAATTCTGTTTTTCCTACTCTGGCAAGACTGTTAATGTCAGGGGTTTTTTGTTTTGTTTTGTTTTGATTTTTTTTTTTTTGCAGTAGTATTTCAAAGCAGAAATCTGAATTATATTGGAGACGTTTATATGTTCATAAAGATTTTTCTCTTTTCAGGACCACTAAAATGCAACCTTTCCTTTGCCTCAAGTCTTAACAGTAAATATACAACTGAAAATGGAATGCTTCTGATTTAGGGCATGAGAAGATTTCTAGGGTGGTAGTATTGATTTTACAAATACACAGTGAAATCCTGTTGCTATTTTTAACAGCCTGCCCCAGCTAAAAAAGGAAAAATACCAAAAGATGTAGAAAATGTGAAGAGGAAGTACTGCAGAACAAACCCAGAGGATTGCTCAGAGGGGAAATGAGTCAGGCAGTTGCTAAGTAAAGTCAGTTGCCTGTTTACAGAGGAATTAAAAGAGTTAAAGGAGAAATTCCCAATCGAAATAATTTGAGCAAAATGTAGATGGCATGAGGATGCACTTAGAACAAATGTGTCTGAATGAAACCTCTGAATTGCCTGAGGCTTCTTCTGTGCCAGCAGAGATAAAACAGCCACAGCCATGGGCAGGAGCCAGAAGCCACAGGACAAACCCTTTTCTACCCTCAGCAGACACTGTTGTGGCTGTGGTCTGGATGTTGCAGGTGGAGAAGGAATCCCACTGGCAGCCAGAATATCAGCCCTCCCAATGACCACCCCCAGGGCCCCTTTCCTCAGTGTGATGGCGAGGGTGGGTTGAGATACAGCTGAAGAACATAAAACCAGTCTGCTCTCCATCCAGCCATCCATCCTACACCAGGGAACCACCTTCCTTTTCTTCCTTGGAAGGCCACTTGCAAGCCCTGCTTGGAAGACCTTCAGCTTGTGAAATAGGGAGTCTCTGGGCTCGATGGCAGAGTTTGTATATGCACTGCACAATATCTGTGTGAGAGGTGCACCAAACCCCCCAGCATCTTCAAGGCAGGCCACAAGGCAGTGTTTCAACCTTCCAGGCTCTGCCTTTGCACGAGTGTTTTTGCTTCTCACCAGAATTATGTGGTTAACTGGCTGGAATGGAGAGGAAACAAAAGCCCTTCCTCCCATTCACATCTAGTAACTGAAGGGCAAAATACACTTCTTTCCTGCAAGCAAGACGCCAAGTAAAAAGACTCCCAGCATTGCTTGTTAATAAAATAAAATCTCATAATAAATCACAGCCTTGAAGACACGTTACAGGGAAAACATCTTGGCAGCTCAGTCTGTCCCTGGGACAGCAAAGGCTGACGTGACTGTCCTATTGGCTGGTGACAGTCCCTGTGGTTTGGGTTCCTGACTGCACAACCAGGTCTAGTGGAAGGGAGAAATTTATATCTGCTGTGAGCTAGGAGTCTCACTCTATTGTATGTAACTGCAAAGCTTTCGCAGGGTTTTTATTTATATCTAGTGAAAATGTTATTATCACTTTAAGAAATTCCCCAGCCACAGGGAATGACAAAAGCAGTGATGATGATGTGACACACTGAATTCAGGCCGTGGAAAAAATGTCAGCTATGACACTTCTCTGTTTGAGTTTCTGTGTCATCTGTACTGTCTTGACAGAATAGTTCACGTAGTTCAGGGAGCTCCAACTCTCCAGCTGGGTGCAGTGCCTGTGGAGGAAATCCTGCCATTGATGTGCTGCTCTCCCTTACACATCTGTAGCCATATGTCCATGGGCTATTATGGAACAAGATTTTTTCCCTATTGTTTGTTGTCAGATTTTGGCCCCAGCTGACTGAAATATTTAGTTTGTTGTCACTGCTGAACAGCCCAGTTTTTGGTGGGTCTCAGGAGTAACTGGAGTTTTCATAATTTTGCTGAGCAGCATCTTAACCATGTAGAAATCCTTGAGTTATGAAAAGTAAGTTTCAAGTAACTTTTAAATGCAAATGCATGTACCAGGAAACTTGGGATCAGGGTTTTCCTCCACTTCCATGCATTGAGGGAAGCTGCAAATGTGGGAGAATTTAGGGATCCCAGCAGGACCCCTGTTTGGGAATGCTGCTGATCAGAAATGCCCTTTTACACAGTTGATGGGACAGAATCAGTGAAAAGGGCAGGAGGGAAAGTTCTTCTACACATGGGATAGAAAAGCAAGAGAGTGTGTCTGGGACAAGTTTCCAACGCAAATGGTCCAATGCCAAATTCAGAGCAGGGGATCACTTTTCCTGAAACCAAAACCATCAGGCATGAAAAAGTCAAAAAGGAGAATCAGACATCAGTAGTATGAAGGAATCTCCTTCTACAGACTGTTCTGGAGGTCCCCATCTCTCTGAACTCCTGTCTGGGCAGTGATGTTTGATTCAGACGACCCATTATTCCACCTTATTTACATTAATTTCTCTAAGATTTTACCAAGGAAGGAAGAATTTAAAGTGTAACACAAATTAAAGACACAGGGCCAAATCTGTGGTTTGTAATTTTGGTGGTCTTGTACAAGAGGGTCACTGTCTCACTGGCACAAATAATTTTAAATGTAACTAAGAAATATCTGAGCCAAGCTTATGGTTCTTACTCTTCTTCCAGAAGGTATTTCTGGCTTGTGGAAGAATAGCAGTGAAAATTCTTAACCACTGGACAGTATTTCTGCTCTGTTGGTTTTTGTGTTTTTGTTCCTGCACTGTACATATTCCCAGGGTCTGGGCAGGAGCATATTTAAAAAGAAGCTGAAGGCGAGGTAGGGGCGTGGCTGCTGCTGCAGCTCAGCTCTCCTGTTCTGCAGATGGATTACTGCACACCCTGAGCTGGGCTTAACAGCCTTCTCAGCCCTTCGGGCTCATGCATTAAGCAGTAATGCGGAGCTGACAGGGACACAATCCGTGTCTCATTCCGGCATGTGCCGGCTCGGCACATGTTTCCTTCTGCGAGGCTGTGTGTGAGTGTCTGACTGAGCTCTGAGCTCAGGCTGCTGCAAACCCCAAGGAGAAGAGCTTATGCCACCCTCGGAGTGCAAAATTCACTCCCTGTTTCTTGCAATTCTACTCTTTCTATTTAATGCTCCATTTGAAAAATAAGCAGCTTTCTGGTTGTTTTTTTGCTCCTTCAATGCCAGCATTTTCTCTGCCAGAGCCACCTGCTGCATGCCCAGGAAAGGCCCATCAACGTCATTTTGTGGGGCAACAGTGACATCCAGTGGTCCTAAATCTGCCCATGATAGAAAGAAATGACAAACATCCATTAATTTAACTGGAAACCCAGTTTGCTCATCACACAGTCAGAGCTGACCCCTGGCAGACTGATCCATGCACTGCTGCTTCTTACCTCCTAGCAGGGAGACAGCTGGAGTTGAGATTCCAGTGGGGAAAGTTGAAGAAGTCAGGGGAAGTGGAGAATATTCCCCACACCTCGCGAAGTTCAAATCCCTATCCCTGTCAGTCCACTCCTTAGGGCAACCATCTGTGGATGTCTTTGAGCATCCCCTTCTCCTAGGGAGGTGGGGAAGCATCTAAGACAAAGCTGGGCTTCATCCAGGGCAGCTAAATGCAGTCAAGCACTTCAGTGGTGAAAACTGCTGTGACAGAGGTGGATCTGATCAGAGTTCCTGTTGGGGACTCACATTAGTCTTTTGGATATGCTTGGGACCTCTCTGCCCTGTGCTCCAGACAGAACAGTGGTAAATCAACTCGTGCATCTGAGAGCTCTCTCAGAGCAGACCAGGTGTCTACCACATTGTGGAGAAGAGCCAGGTTTAAACAGGTCCTTTTAGAATTTTTCTTTTCATTTCACGCAAGTTTTATTGCAGCTCTATCTCTCAATTTTTTAAACTCCCTCCACAGCTCCTCATATCTACCTCAGCTTTCCTTCTCTTTTCTCTTTCAATAATTCAATGCCCCACAATGTGAGTCTAATACAACATTAACCCCTCAAGCCATAAAGGTCCTGTTCTAATGTCTTGTAACATCAAATTATTTACGAGGCAATTTTCATAATCCATAATTCCAGAGGACTAGGAGGTGATGTTGCTAATAAAATCAATTATGAGATTGACATTTCATTTGTGTCTGTCTCCATGCTGCAGCCACTTTGAGGCCATTAAGGCAGGGAGGGGAGTGCAGCTGTGTTCCATGGAAGTAGTACTTTCCATCCCAGGAATGATGTGTAATGGTTGTAACAGCAGTAGCTGGATCAATGAACCACCTGTTAGGTGCTGCTGAGAAATTAATGGGTCGTGCAGAAAACTTTCTGCTTAATTTGCTGTGAGAAATGTTGGTGAGGCTTGATCCTTGGGGGTAAAAAAAGTATTTCTGGCAGGTGAAAGGCCAAGAGGGAGCCACTCCAGCTGACAGGGAGCCCTCAGGAACCTCACAAGAGATGTAGTGTGGTGTGGCCATGCCCCTGGCACAAGTATCTGGAAAAGGTGCTTGGCTGGGGAGTGAGGAATAGCTCCTGAGCTCAGCATCTGAACACCAAATAGAGATGAGTGGTGTGGGACCTGGGAGGATTTCAGAGGTGGAGTGAGGCCAAGAATAGCTACAAAACAGATGCCCAGGTGTGATTTTTACAGCTGCATCTTTTGCAGTCATGGAGAAAAAGAAAATAAGGGCTGCTAAGTGAGAACAAGTACTGCTCCTCTGTGGATACCTGAGATGGTGTGGGTAGGCAGCTGCACAGTGCCCAGTGCTCCAGCTGTAACCTGGTGAGCAGAGTGGTAGCAACATCATTTGTGGATGCAAACACATGGACAACTTGGGCATATTTTCCCCATGGGGGGCTGCACAGGCAGACATTCAAAAGCTTCTGCCCAGGGAGCTCTGCTGGGATATTTTGATTCCTGTTTGGGATATTTTGACAGGATGAAACATATGTCATTCTGGAATGAGCTTGGAGCAAAGGACCTGAGGAAATCTGAAGATGTGGTTGTATTCTTTAACTTGTGTTTCTTGAACACCTACAATTTCATATGGATTTTACCCAGGTTTCTAAAATACTCAGTACAGGATTCAATAACTCATGGTCAAAAAGATTTTCTCCTAGCTCTGAAATTGAAAAGGAATGAAAAAAGTCAAGATTGTGTTGAAACCAATTTGTAACCTAGAAATTTGTGTGGGCTAGTTGCCAGCTGTCTCAGAAAATACTCCCTAGGTTTTTCACCTTTCAAAGTTTTTGAAAGAGAAGATTAACGCTCTGCTATTTTTTCCTAAATAATGCCCTTACTCAATGAACTAATCTAATATTTTACAATAAAATTTGCAGACATAAGATTTATGATCTTTAAATTATGTTTCTAATGATTTTATGATGCTATTTACAGGCCGATGTCTGCAGGGCAGTTCCAGTCCTCCCTCTGCTCAACCAGCTGCCCTGTACAACCAGGTCTCTGTGCTGTGTGGCTATGGAAAGCACCTGATGCTTCTGTTTTGAACAAAAACAATAATAATTGTGTGTTGAAACATAATATTGCTGTTCAATATTTTATACTGTTTATTTTGGACAACAGTGGTCTGATTGCTTCTGATTCAGAGGATATGTATTTTGGGACGTAACTCTTTTTTAATGGTGTGTTATCTCAGGGGAGCTGTGCAGGTCTGGGTAAATCTGTTGACTAGAAATTGTGGATAATATTTGCACAGCCTCAACTTTCAGAGCTCAGTCAGTGACAAATGAAGTAAATAACAAAAGCTGAGGAAATGCAAAAATACTCCCAGCAGTATGCGCTTTTTGGTTTAGGGACCAACTTGAAATTGTAGTGGTATAAAGAAAGCTCAGCCCAACTGGGAGCTAAACATCCTCTAAATAACCTTCACAGAATGGAGGTGTTCTGAAAAGGGAGCCTCTTAGTTAAAAATTATTTAAGAAGGTCTTGGAAGGTGGCAGCCAGTGAGGCCAGAAGGGTTCATAGAAACTGTAGGCGGTTGTTAAAGGCACAAGTAAATGAATCTTTTTGTTTTGTTTTAGAATAAAATTGAGTGGTTGACAAACATCCTGAAGAGTCAGCCACCCACATTCTTCCTCCAAAGAATCAAAGATTCCCAGCTCCCAGGATTTGAGATGTAATTACAGTATGAGAAGGTTTGGGAGAGCTGAAAAGTCACCATGGCAACCTCCTGGCAAAAAATCTTCACTCATCCAATGTAAAGCAAAATTTGTTTTTATCTGAATGGTCCTAGCGAGCCTGAATGTATTCTGACTTCACTCTCTACTTCTTTTCGTTTCATTGTACTCCTCAATCTTTTGCTGCTCTGAGTCCTAAGGGTCCTCTTCTAAATCTTCCCAGGAAAGTTTTGACCAGAAATGGTTGCAGGATGCTGGTTATTCCATCAGGCTCTGTTTGTGGCTCAGTGTTGAAGAGTAGATGCCCTTCACATGGTGTTCCAGACCCTTTGTAATTATCTCTAGTGAAGCTGGTAAACAACTTGTGCTGAGTAATTGTAAACATCAAAGTAAACTGAAAAACATGGAAACAGATAAAGAAGATTGAGGAAGTGGAAATCCTTGAAAAGTCCTGTACTGTCCCTGTTCAGGTTCTCCATGGAAGAGTTTATGTGAAAGCTAGAAGCTATCCACCATGCATTTGGTGAGACACAGTGCATGCCTAGCAATTTCCATGGATGTGATTGGCCTGTGACAGAAGGAGACCAAAGCCTTCTGGCTGGGGGTGGTGGGTGGCAGGAGGGTGCTTGGCTGTGGCATCTTGGCTGTGAGAGGGTCTGTGATGGTGCAGCATGTGTAGATGGGTGAATAAATTATGCATGAAACCAGAAGAGAGGGACATTTCCATCCTGTCTGGGGACTAAAGTGTCTGGAAGAGCAGGGTGAAAGGTTCAGCAGCCTTGGAAGGTTTGGGCTCTCTCCAGTTCCACTTATGTCCCCATCAGATCCAGTTAGGGACGTGAAGTGCTGGAAGCCACTGCCAAAACATTCAAGATCACACTGCTGCAGGAGAGAGCTGCAGGTTCTCCAGGCCCATTTTGTCCCTCTGGAGCAAGCCCACAAATTCAAGACTTACCCTGTGGCTGGCCAAAGTGACAGTAACACAGGACTGTCCTCCCCTGGGGCCACTTGCTCCTTGGCCACACTCATGAAGTTTTTCTCAACAGGATGTAATAATTAATATTTTTTGACCTTGACTAATTAATATCTTGTTGGAGGGAAGAAAGATACTGGTGTTGATCTTTACATTATAGTGCTACATACTAAAAATAGAGGCTAGACAGCTGTTGCGAGGAAATTACAGCCAACATTCTGTGGTGCAGTCACTTTTGAATCAGAAACAAGGGGAACCCTTCAGTTCAGTTGTTTCTTTCTAATTTATGTTTTATAATGCTCCATGCTCTGGACTTTGCTCTGGAAAAAAACTGAATACGACCCTGTGACGTGACACGGGCTGGGAGTGTAATGATTTGTTTCTTAAATGTTATTGCAAAAGTCAACAAATCATTGCTGGAGTAATAAAAGACAAGGTTGGGAGTACAGATTTGTTATCACAGCAGATTTTTCAGGACCTAAGAAATGTGGTTTCAGAACAGAAATAACTTGCTCTCCATTTCCTGACCCACTGAATTCATCACAATGTCCCACCTGATTTTCTCTTCATATCCTCCTCACTGGTCTTTTGGCATCTGACAGAAGAAACAATGCAGAGCAAAAATCTACGTTGATTTCTGTGGTACACATGGAGGTGAGTTTTTGAGCAGCACCTTTAAATAACTACAGTATTTTTAGAAGACAGTATGAAAAAAATATAAGAAGTCCTATTTAGGTACTATGGGCTGGGGGCATAATTCATTCCTTAAGTGTTACTGCAAAAGTCAGAACATAATTGCTGTAGGAACAAAGGTGAAGGCTGGGAGATTTGTTGTCATAGCAGTAAAAGGAAAACTGGATGACATTTCTTATCCTTCTAAGTTTTGTAAAGTGCGGTTTTTGTAAGAAATGGAGAGAGTTGTGTTAGCTCAGGGGGTTTTATAATTTTTTATATTTATTTTACATGTATGAACATAAAGAGACAATTTCCATTTTGGCAGTGGTTGAGGTGTTGTAGTCCTTTGTGGGGGGCTCCAGGTGAGGGCTGTGTCTCATGTGAAACCAGGTGACTCCACTGAATGAACTCGGCCAGCTTAGAACACCTGAGAATCTAGTTCATCCCTCACAGCCTTTTTATGCAACTCATTAATAGCTGAAGATTTAATCCAATGTGGTCCTAAACTAAGGATAATCCCTTCTCTTTGGTGCCTGGTGAAGTGAGTAGAGAAAGCAGAGCACCAGGGGGAGCATGCAGGACATGGGAGGCAAATCTGGGGCTCTTGAACACTGAGGCTGGCTGTCCATTCCATTGCTCTGGTTTAACTATAGCCATTTTGGAAGCAATTTTAGTCAAACTGAAGCATAAAATAGAATAAACTCCTTCCTGTTTAGAGTGGTATATTTGTATTTTGCTTTGAGTGTTCAGTGTATGCTTGTACCTGGAACTAGCCCTTCCCCAATTATGAGCATGTTCCCAGGGCTTCATTGAACTGATGAAAATTTGTTTGCAGAGGGGTGAGAACAAATACCTTTTTTAGCTGTGCTGTCCATGAGAAGCCTTGTGTCCTGTTTTTCCATGTGCCCTTTGCCCTCCCTGCTGCCCTGTGATCTACAATCCCTCTGAGTCTGTGGATATAACCATAGCTCAGCTCATCCAGGTGGCGGGGCTTTCTCTTCTTGTTTTCCCTGCATGTTTAGGAACTTCACCACTTCAGACACAGTCTCCTTTTGTCAAAGCAGGTTGGGACTTACTAACAGGTTTGCAGAGTTGCGATCGATGAACTAAACATTCAGTGTAGTTGTGTAAACCTCATCCCTTTTAGAGACCAGCAGAAACCAGTGGGTTTGTGTAGCTGTGACCTTTACAGAGATGACTGATCTAGTGACTCAGCCCAGTCATGGGGAGCAAGGACTTCTGGGCTCCTGTGCTGTGAATACCACTCCAGAAAATTGCAGGAGCCGTTTGAATTTCTTAGGCAAATGTGCAGGAAAGGGGGTGCTCACCAATATTTTTCTTTCAGAACACGCCTAAAGAATGAAGAAATTCCTGTGTGGCTCTGGACAGCACTCTGCTGACAAGGCTCTTTGCATTTTGGTGGTTGCTGCTCCTTTTTTCCTTCTGGCAGGTACAGTGATTTCCCTCAGAATTAACTATAGGGGTAGTACAGCCAGTGGGTTCTGATCATCCTCAAACCCACAGGATGTCTGATGTTGTCCTCATGTTTGTGCACACACGGTGTATTCATACAGGAGCCCACTTTGCTTTTGTTCTCCCCCAGAGCAGCTGTTATTCTTGCTCTTGACCTCTCCCTTCCCCCTGCAACTGGTACTGGGGTCCTTGTCTATCTCTGAGCACATGTTGGCCAGAGACCTGTAAGTCTGGACATGATGCACACCCCCTCCTGGGATGCTGGTTCAGTCTGGGCTGCAGATGAGTCAGTACAAATGAGAAAATACAGCAAGGAGTGAAATGTCAGGTTTTGGTTGTATTACTACTGTTGTCCATGCTTAGAGGTAAGAAGCCAAGGTTTTTGTCATTATTTCCTTATTTCCCTCCTGTGTATATTCCTGCATTTCTTTATAATTTATTTCTAATTTTGCTTTGGCCGCTGTAAAATAAAATCCTCACCATGCATTTGATCCATGGCGTTCTGGGAAAAGCACAAAGCTACTGACAGAACGAAATTCTGCAGCAATAATTCAGGCCCTGAGTCAAACACAGTGAGCTGTGCTTCATGAACACAATATCCTTTCAGTCCTCTGTAAATCCCAGGAAAACAATAATCAGTTCTACATTGGGTTTTGTATTTCTTCCTTTGACTTCTCCTCAAGAACAATACAGGGCACAGAGATAATTCATACTTCTAAATTGCACACTGTAGGACTGGGGTCATTTCCAGCACATAGGGCAATTTTGGAAAACCAAGGAAAGCCTCCAAAATAAAAAGACTGAATTCATGTCTAGCTTATGCCAAATGTATCCACTTTCTCTCTGCTTTGGCTGAGCAAATCTGATAGAAGGCACTGGAAAGCTTGACTCCTGAAAGGATGGTTTCTCAGCATGTCTCTGCTGGGGTACAATGATGCTCTGGTTGTTTGTGGAATAGGCACCAGTCCTGCAAGTTGTACATCCCACAGGGATTCTCATAACTTGGAGAAACCCACGGGAACTGGCTTCTTACCCTTTTGGCCCTGAGTCTGCTGGCAAGTCTCGTTGAAGTTGGCTATTGCATTTTCTTGTGCTGTAATGAATTACTCACTGCTTGAGTTGTAATTGAGTAGCTCCACCCAACTATCTGCATCCCCTAAAACTCCACCATGGGTCTTCTCCTGCAGTGCCAGCATTGGTCATGGATTTCATAAGGCTTTAAGCTGAAGGAGGATAGATTTAGATCAGATATTAGGAAGAAATTCTTCATTCTGAGGGGGTGAGGCACTGGAACAAGTTGCCCAGAGAAGGTGGAGATGCCTCATCCCTGGAAGGCTGTGCTGGATTGATTCCTATTTGGCATGTCTTTAGGACTTCAACTTTTCCTTTGCAAAGTTAAACTCATCTTCTCTTTACTGGTAGTGTGGGTGGTCTCAATTAAATCTGAAAGGCAGCAGAAACTAGAAGTAGAAGAAAGTTTTAATTTTTTTAATCATCATTCAAGGAAGAACCCAAATGAGGCCATATGGCATTTTTCTTTGGAAGTGACGCTTCAATTCCCTACTTTACTCTTTCCCAATGCCATTTGCTTACAGAAACACACTATCTGCATGGAGAACGACTGGATTTACTGGGAAGGAATGATAAATATGTGTCCCTGGTCAACTTCAGCATCCCTCAGCTCTGTCAGTTCACGGTGTGCATTGACCTAAACAGGACTGCCAACGTCAGCTCGTGGGCAGCCTTTTCCTATGATACTAACATCACCTCCACTGACATAAATGACTTAGAACTCGGGCTCTCTGGAGAAAACAAGCATTTGAGACTGTATCTTTTTGGCACCAGACGAGACATTGAGGTTGACTTGGCCCTTTTTGTGTGGCATAGTGTGTGCTGCCTGTGGGACCCTTGGAAACAGCTGCTGGAAGTCTACTGCAACGGGAGCCTGGTGCACAGTGAGGCCATGGGCAGCACAGGGTGCCTGAAACCCAATGGCAGCCTGATGCTGGGCCACCTGCACAAGAGAAGGGATGGCTTCATTGTGAGGGTCAGCAACAGCTTCATTGGCAGCTTGTACTACTTCCAGCTGTGGGATCGTGTGCTGGGTCAGGAGGAACTGCTGGACTGTGCCATGGGCAGCACTGTCAGCTGGAAGGAAGACTACTGGGACTTCAGCAGCATGCTCCCCGTTGTGGACCATCGCCTGCGCTGTGGTGAGTCTGCAGTTTTATCTTCCTGGGGCTTCTGTGTTGCTGGGGATCACACATGGAGTAGGGAACCCTCTACTGCTTGGGGTTGTCTAATGGCCTCTGAGTCACTGCTGCTAAGATTGAGAACAGGGATGGGCAGAGCTGTGGCCATGCTTATGGCATTGCCTGGTCACAACACATAGGCTCTTCTTGAAGGGGATACAGAAATTGGGAAGCTTAGTAATGTTTGGTAATGAAAAGTTTAGCACCTAAAATCAAAGCATCCATTCAGTGTTCCTGGACTTGGATTTTTCAAGAAAAATAACCTGGATGAATTTGAGCATCTTTTTCATGAGACAAAGCATGTTAGAGAGAGGCTTTCAATGGTCAAAGCATTCTTTCTCTCTAAAGCAGTTCTCAGGAACTGGGTAGTTTTCTCTAGTTAAGATTCTCCAATGCAGCCATTCAGTCTGTAAAATGTTGGCCCAAATATTCAAAGGTTATCAACCAAGAGAGACAGCAGCATGTCTCACAAGTGATGGACTACACTAAGAGGAACCAAGGCTACTCTTGCCTGTGATGCCATGAACTGCTTGATTCACTTTGTGGTCCACACTGGGAGGAGGGTTACTGGAGTCTGACATCTTCCCAAGAGCAATAACTAAGATGACCATTGTGAAGTTATAGAGATGTTATTAAAATTTAATCATGTTTGAGAATCTGTCATGTATCAGATCTTGGCAAGACCTTTGCTTCTACTCTAAATCTACTCCTTACTCTAATTAACTGGAATTCATGAGTGAGTTGTCGCACAGAGGAATGCTGATGATACATGAGGTAGGGATAACAGTGAGAAGTATAAGCAGATATTGAGATTTATGTCCCATCTGTCAGGCAGGGAAGTTGCAGCTGGCTGTAGTTCATGTGGATTGTCCATATGGGATCCTACTTATTGGGTCTACATGAGACAATCTAAGGCATGCATGTGAGAAGTAATGTTGCTATGTAATGAAACATCACGGGGAAGGGCCACATCAATGCCGATGTCTTGTCTCAAATTGTTACTTATGCTCAATAGCAGTTTCTAGCTCCAAGGTTTGCCTCCTGTGTTTATATGTGTTGTTTATAGGTGTTTTATGTTGCATTACTTGGTTCACCTTGACAGTAGGCAGTTTATGCAACTCTGCAGGGAAATTGGCCAGCCTGCCTTGTTTTTGAAATCCTACATCATTTTTGGGAAGCCAGGGCTTATTTAGGCAAAGTGAGTGAAACTTCTCACATGAACGTAGCCAGAGGAAGCCTTAAAAGGTGTGTTGGCTTTTTGTAAGTGCTATAATTACTGTAGCAATTGCACTAGCTCTGCTTTATAGTAGGAGTAAAGTTATTGTTCTGCCTTTGCTTTCTTCCCAGAGATCTTGAAGATGATCCTTCTCTTTTCCAGCTCAGCTTTAGCCTTTGCTAAAAGTGTAGAAGTAAAAGTGTGTGTTCTCATCCTATCACTGACTCAATCTCCATCTCTTCCTCCCCCTACCTCACCCACACACTGCTTTCTGATTTTCTTCTTAATTTTAAATAATCTGGGAGAGGGATGAATATTCAATATCTGAAAATGACTGCTAATAATATAGAAATATATTTATTATAGTCCTCTAATTGGCTAGTCTAATTTTTGCTGCTGATCCACTGGAAACCATATGTATTTACAGGATGCCAAATAAACCATTTATTAAATTATCAAATCAAAGTTCTTGACTAGGACTTACAAAATCAGTGGTACAGTATTTTTGTAGCTTCAGATCTCATCTGTCATCACTTCTTAGCCCTTGCTTTGTGAAAGGAATTACATGCATGTTAATTAAAGCAAATGAAGTTACAGGATGCAGGTGGCTAGTCCCACACCTGCCTGCTGGTAATGATCCCTGACATTTAAGAATAAACAGATTTTTTTTATTCTTCAGGTGATAATGAGAAGGAGAAAGAAATAAATTAGATTCTGTGAAGTTATAATTATGTTTCATTTGTCAGGAGATGGAAACAGCATTCCAAGCTACATCCCTGATCAGAATGGAATGGGTCTGGGCTTTGTTTGGCCATTTCTCTGTTATTTTTTTTTCCCTAGCAGATTTTTCTGATTCATCCTGCCTGACACTGGCATATCACACATCACCCCTGAGGCAATGGTTTTTGAGACATTACACTGATAACAACAGGAACAGGAGCCTGTAATCACCCAGCTCTGTACAGATTCTTCCTACCTGGAGAGGATCTGCAGCACTGGAACAGTCAAGTTAAACCCCAGGTTTTAAACATTTTGTGATATAGTTTGATAAATCATAGCTTAACATTGTGCCTGTATTTCTGTAGGAAAGAAAAGTTATTTATTCCACTGATAGGGCACATCTGTACAGCCCTGGCCCTTCTGGCTTCTCATCACACTTCCTCTATGCCAGTGGTTCTTATAAAAATCTTGTAACAAGACACTCATTTTCTGTCAGTTTGAAAGCAGGAACTAATTATTTGCAATGTAACACTGGGGCTTCCTGAACCATCTCTGCAGCTTCACACCACAGGAAGGTGTACATGTTTCCATTGGAAGTTTAAAGTGTGGGATTAAAGTCTCTGGGGATGCTGGAATATCTGCTTCTCCACAGTGCTGGGGGCCAGGTCCTCTGGGTTTTGCTCTTTGTATTCTCATGGTAGTATATTGTGAGAATGGGGAAGGCTTGCTGTGCAAAAGCTCATCCCCCTTAGTTCCAAGTCCTTCCATTTTATTTTGAGGAGTTGGTTTCCTTCTCTTTAGGGCTTTTAATTCAGTAGATGCTTCTGGCTTCTTGTTTTCTGCATATTCATGTCTCTGTCAAACAGTGTTAGTGTTGGTAGGAGCTCTGTGCATGGTCTGTCTTACAGCTCAATTAGCTAAGCCTGAGGATCTTTTCCAAATAAAGAATCAGCAAATGGCCATTATGTCAAGTCATGTTTCTGACCTACTGCAGGCAAGGGATTTGAAATGGCAGCATGGCAGCTTGCTCCTGGACTTGCTAGCGTTTTGGTGGAAAAGTAAAACTGAGTAGATTAGTTCCCTGATTTTCAAAGTTTACTACTATCTCAGATGCTAAAGGCCTGAGTAAAGAGGAGAGATGTCCAAATGCAAATTTAAGATGTATCAAGCATGGGGAAAGCAGGCTAGTTATTTTTACAGCTTTCTGTACACCCTGTGAGAAACAGGGACTGTGTGCTCTGCCAAAGCAGGTTACTGGAAAGTTTAATGTTTGGAACAGCTGGTACCTCTTCCCTGCTCCCCATCCTTCTGCCTCCAGGTGTGTGGGAGCCTCCTGGTTCGGGTCTCAACCAGCCCTGAGTGTGCTGCCCCTACTGAAGAAACCATATGGGCTGAAACCACCATTTCATAGATCATGAGGTGACACCAAAACACAGACTGCCACCTCTGAGGAACATTTGGAGGCTGAAGGTCTGATCTGAAGACTGGAAGATCTGAGCTTAGTCTGCAAAAGCCAACTTTGGAGAGACAACTCAGAGCTGGCCTTCAATCACTTTACTGTTCTCTTGCTCCAGTTTGTGCTGAGTTCACAGCCTGTGGCTTCAGTGCAAAGGGGAAAATCAACTGTGTGTCCAGGAAGCAGAAGCCTGTGTACTGTAGCATGCCTGCTCAGAAGGGGCTTTTGACTTCAGCTCTCCTTTGACCTTCACAAGATAATTTGAAGTGATTTACGATAAAAATAAGAGGCTTCAAGATGTTAACAGCCCCTGTTTCTGTTATTGTCCATGGATGTATTGCCATTGATCTGAGTGAGTCAGAGATGGACTGTTATATTTTAAGCTTTGGTGAGTCTCCTTACCTTGAACTCCAGTAGAGAAAACAATGTTTCATGAAGCATGGCCTTATACTGCTTATTTCTGACCACACTCCTTATTCACAGACATTTTGCTTTGTATTCACATGTCTAGTTTATTACTGTTAGTCAGAGCTAGAATGTCAAGTCTCTGACAGTCATGTGAGTGAAGTAAAACACACAAATTACCAGCCTAGCAAGGAAACAGTATTTCTAGGGCAAAATGTTGTGATCCTGCTTTTCCTTCAGCACCGAGGCCTGTAATGTTACACGGTGAATCAGTTCACTGCAATTTTCTGTAGTGCATGTGACAAACATCACCCGTTTTTGTCCCTGTCTGCCTGGTGATGTGGCAGATTGCATGTGAAATGAAAAGTCCTATCTGGTTTGACAAGGTGATTCACTTCAAGGAAAATTAGCAACAAATGAATTCTTGGAATTCTTTGCTTTGAAAACAACAAACAGGATGGCCAACATTTATAATGGAAATCATTATGCCAAGTTACCATTAACCCAGAGACCATGAATATCAATGTTCCCATCACAGGCATTACTGCATGTTATTAACCTGTTAGCACTCAGTGTGTGACCTAATGCCTTTCCTTGAAAGGTGGCACAGCTTACATGGGCAAGAAGGGAACACAGATAACTGCTCTTCAACACAAGCAATGAAAAAGGATAGTGGTGCATATGCTGTGGTCTTCCCTGTGATCTAAACACTGCAAATCCTGTTTTCCCCCTTGTTATGCTGTAGTTATCTGTGGAGAAATAAACCCCATGTGGGTGTATTTGCTCCTTTGCCTTCACCTTACAGAGGTCTGTGGAACCACAGCAGCTCCTTGTTACAATGACCTCAAACCTCTCTGTCACTTGAACTATTTTCTTCCTTACACTTTTGCTACACTGGATTCTTAGGCCTTTTATTGTTCTTTCCAGCAGGTTGGAGGGAAGCATCATCATCCGGGGCTTTGACGCTGCCCATGTCACCTCCAACCAGTGGTGCCAGTGGTACCATTCCAGGTAAGTGCTCAATGGGGCCATTTCAATGCTGTTACTGACACTGACTGAGTCCCATGTTTAAGCTATTGCTGCTTAGCAAGGTGTTCCATGTCAGCAGAGCCTCCTGTCATTCTCAGCAGGCAGTAAAAGCCAAGGTAGAGCAGGCTCAGGTGTGAACCACAACTTGATTGTTAAGCTGTGATAACAAAACCATGAGTTTGGGCCCTTAAACTCTTTAATAAAATTTCTAGCAATGCATCAGTAATCTAATCATGGACACTTACAGTCTGGGATCTCCCAAAGAGCTCTGGTGACCAAGGGAATGAGAACACAACTGTGGTTCTACGGGGGGGTGAGGACATAGGAAGAGGAGCAGGCAGCTGCTGTGGAAACTACAGGATATATCTCACCTGTGTTCTCTCCTTACAGCCACCTTCTTTAATGTTCACATGAACTTTTCTCTGTTCTACAAAACCAAAAGAGCTCCTGATTACTATGATGCAAGGAAGCTTCTTGAACACTGGGTGAGCAGCTTGCTTTTCTCATTCTCATTCTCATGTGTTTCTAGCAAGTATCAGATGAGGACAGCTGGGAGAATGCTAGAATAGTTTGGGTTGGAAGGGTCACCTAGTTTAACCCTCAATGTACAGAATGGAAACTGATGGGACGACACAGAAATGAGCATCCATGTAACAATATTCTGATGTTTCAGAATCATGTCACCCAATGCATTTTTAACAGGACAAAATGAAATTCTGAAGGAAGGGAAAAGTGTCAAAATTTTGCGCAAATTCTGAGATGTTTTCATCAGGAGTTAGTATTTTGATGACAATTCTAAATTTACAAGCAGGCCTAGAAAAAGTATTGATAAATCGAGTTAATAAAAATGGTATTGTTTTCTTTCCAGTTTAATATCATATTTAGTGGAGAAGAATTTGTTGTGACAAACTTTAAAATCAGGTAAGGCTCTGGCTGTGTAGTGGTGTCACCTTGCCCCTCTGTCCTTTGAGCAGCCAGGATGCAACAAATACCCATTTCACAACTGAACAGTCTGTGACAAGTGTAAAAAAAACAACTCCCAGTTCTGCACAACTTCCAGCATGTTGAACACCCACACCTCGTTTATGGGGCTCATTCACCTGAAAATGTGTATCCTGCCCAATGCAAGGCAAGTAGCTGCCCCAAACTGACACCTCATCTTTGCCCACATACATTGGTTCACGACCAAGATGAAATCTTGCTGCCTCTGCAGTGTGTGAGCAGTGAGTCTGATGGGTTGATGTATCTGGTATGACATCCTGGCCATCCCAAAAGCACAGAAATTGGTACTTGCAGGAGATGGAAAGCAGAGTAAAGTGGTGGTACCTATAGGGTTCTCACATTAGTGTTGCTGAAGCCTCATTTCAGTGATTGCATGTGAGTGCAAAGGAGTTTTGGAGTCACATCCACCCACAGAGCGAGGGTCACAGACCCCTGAGGGCTGTCTAGGTTCACATTGGATCTTGTGAGGCAGTGTCTAATGAAAGCATTCTATAGTTCCAAAACCCTGCTTAGAAACAATGGTTACTTGCACCAAATTCTCCTATTTCACACCTTTTAGCCCACTCCAGCTGTATTCATATCCAAACTGTGAGCAGCTGAGAAGAATATTTTAGCAAGTTGTAAAAGTATCACTTGCATAGACACGGAATTTTGTCCTTTTATGCCTATTTTCTCTTCCTGCTTTCCTCTCTGACTTCCACAGTTACTGCTTGCTTTACCAATGACAATGCAGTAACATATTGCACTGTTCACATGGGATGAATCCAATTCAGAAAGCCTTAAGGGAAGGGTGGGTCCCATTCAGGAAGAAGTGTTTTAATCAGTGCATCTCTGTTACACTTGGTCTCGGGGATTTCTGTAGATATATCCATGCTGAATTCGTGATAACTGCTACAAAGTCTGGCTCATTGTGGTCAGAAGATATTTTAGGTGATAGCAGAATAAGGCATGTTATAGTTATATGCTACTGTGAAATAATTTTTCTACTCTCTTTTGCTTGCAGGAGTAATTATCCACAAAGCAGTGTCTATAGGAGGACTCATGTATGTAATTTGTTATTTTGGGATTTAAAAACTCATTTTTTCTTATCTCTGCATAGAGGATGCAGAAGTTTCAGGGTCTAAATGCTGATAGGATTGTGTTTTGTTGAAATTATTAAATTTTCCTGATGGACCTCTAGCAGTACAGTGAAACAAAGGCTGCTCTAGGAAGTTGGGTTCCAGTAACACTTAAAGCAACAGGCTCAATTTTAATGAGCACACTGAGTTTCTGATGATTGCTTTCCTTAAAATCCAATTTGTGCCAATTGATTCTAACCAGCTTCTAATTTTCTGTGTCTTTCTATGTGAACTGAAGGGGAAGGTAAAGCAGATGTCAAAAAGGTAAGACTCAGAATTTTGAAATGAGTTTCCATAGTTCATATTGTTGTCATTTTTAGGATGGGGAGGAATTATGCCCCTCCATGGTTGTTTGAGATTCAGAGTGACCAAAAAAGCTCACGTGGGGTAATGCTTGACTTGGGGAAATGTATTTGAGCATCCAAGGTTTCCATCTCATGCCCCAAATCTTGGGAGACTCCAAGTGCTTCCCTGGCAAGCTGTGAGCTGTGTCCTTCACTGGGGCCAGAACAGTGAGTGGACAGTTCCCAAGAAGGATATCAGGATGATTCCTGCACCTCTTCTGTGGGAAATCCTAATTGCCTTCTTACCTCGGGCCAGGAAGAAGGGGAGCTGTATTCCCATCACCTTGGAGGGATTGCAAATGGTTTAGAAAGGCCACGTGGAGTGGGGAACAACTGTGTGGCGACAGGAGTGAACTGCAAATGCCCAAAACATCCCTAAGGGAACCTCACTCATTAGCCCTCAGTTAAATTAGAGGTCCACTGAGGTGATCCACTCATGGCTTCTTGCATCTTTCTGCCATGTCTGAAGCCACTCAAAGAGAAGAACAGTCTTTCCAAACCTTCCAGAGTCAGCAAGCACGGTTCCTTAGCACAAAGCTGTTCTGAGAAGAAAAAGCTGGATTCTGCCAGAGGTACTGGAAGTGTTTAGCTGGATCTCAGTTTTCCAGGGAGCCACAGGGATGCTCAGGCACCCTCGTTGTTATATGACTGGCTGGCTCCAAACTTTCAACATTGTTGAAAAACACATATTTGTGACAGAGATGTTCCTTTGCCAAGATAATGTGATTAAGAAATTTTAGAGGTATTTACCAGGAAACTATAGAAAGATTCTTGTACCTGTATTCCCAATAATTTCTACTTTAGGAAACTTTTCCAGTGATAAGGTACTAGTGTACCATTTGGTGGCATTCACCATAGGATTACACTTACAGTGAACAAACTGAAAACAGAAATTACCCAATTCAATATATAATTTTCTGGGCTACTCCTTAATTTTGTAGCCATTTACAAATGGGAGATGTTCCAACTATGGCAACCTTGTTTGTGTATTCTGTTTGTAGCTACATCTGTAAGGCCATTATAAAGGCCACATCCCTGGAATTACAAGAAGTGCTGACTCTCAAGATCAAACAGCTGTTGAATGATACATACAAAGAGGGACCATTATGCTTGAGTGTGAAACCTGAAGATGTGGCTGTGAAGTCAATAGGTAATATTTTGCTAAAACATCATTGGAAATCACATTCTTTGTAATTCTGGCTACAAGTGTTTTATCAAACTTATATTTTGTGGAGAGGTTAGGATAGAAAACACCCTTATAAGTAGCCAGACTGACCTAATCTGATGCACTATCTGTAGAACAGCAAGATCAAAAACTTGGGTTCCAGACAAATGGGGTTAAGTTAAAACTGGAATCCTGGTGCCCAGACAGGTCTGAGCACCTTTGCAATGAAGGCAAAGTTGTGCTGATGCAGCTACAAATTCAGGAGCCCCTGCTGGTTGTCAGTACTCCAGGGGTACCAAAGCCAAACACTCAGACCAAATTCACTGTCATTTGCTTAATGCCTGTGCATATTGAACCAAACCTCAGATGGGAAATAATTGCTTTGTTGGTTTGGTTACAATCTGTTGCTCCTTAAAATACAGAAGTATTTTACAGAGATAGGAGCTGACAGATCATACCTGAAATTCAAACTCACATTTTATACCACAGACTTAAAAAATACCAGTTGCAAACAAAAAAACTACAAGCCTGGAGGAAAGATATTGATGGGATAATGAGGAGCAGTGTGAAAGCACCTTCTAGAGAAGCCTGCAGGATGTGCTGTAATTGAATATGGTTTGTGATGCTGGAAACTAACACTGTACCTGAGAAGTGACCTTGTCAAACAAAATAGAAAAAGACTGTAGAAGAAGAGATGAAATATTTAAACAAAATGTTTTCTTTCAGAAAGTAAACTTGCAAAATACTCCTATGCAGTCTGCAAATGACAGCTCGCTCCCATCTGGAAACAAGATCCACAGAACAGCTGGGTCCCTGGGTCTCAGGAGGCTCTTCTTTTTGACCATTAATTCTTTTTAAAGAGCTCTTATATGTTTCCTCCTCAGCACTAACGGATTGTCCAGAAAGCTTTTCACACACAACGTACAAGGGGAATTATTCCTGGCCACTAACAAGTCCAGCCTCCAAAGCAGAGGTCAGCTGCAGGAAAAACCCTCTGCAGTCTGCTCGGAGGAGCTGGTGAGCAGTGAGATCATCTTGTTTTGGTTTTTCCATGGAAAACAGGAGGGAGCAGCAGGCTTTGAGATGGTAAACCAGATGGCAGTCTGCCATACCAAGGAAAATGCAAAGAATACAGGGCTGGTCCAGCATGGGCTGCAGGAAGAGGGAGTGTGGCATCATTCCCATCACTTGCAGTGAGGGCCAGCCAGAACTGCAGGGACCTGGCTTTCTGCTTGGTCAGGGAGGGGAAACACAAGCACTGTAGCATTTTGTGCTATCCTTTCATGGCTCACTCCCCTCCAATACCTTCAGGGACGTTTCAAATGGCTTTGGGATTTAGGATCTGCTCCCACTCTGCTGAAGGAGTGATCTGACTTGCAAGTCCATTTAGAGCTGGGCTAATGAATTACATTCTTAGTTACCTGAGTGGGAAATGTGAGGAACATCATTATTACATATTTTTTCCTGTAACAATGTACATTATTTTCATTTTTCAGTGCAATTAGCATTGAACTTGAGCAAGCTTTTTGGAAGGAACCAAACATGACTAAATGTAAATTACTGGAAAAACTTCCAAATAATATTTTAGACCTCCAACATATCGAGATAACAGAAGGTAAGGCACCAGATACTTCAGTAGCAGAATGAGTCACAGTAAAAATAGTTGTACTCAGATGATGCTTGTGTTGGACATCTGGAGAACAGAAGCGATAGGTGGTTTTAGGCATATCCTGCTTACCTGGTCATCTTAAACTGTTTTTAATGTTGATGAATTATGCAGATGTTTCAAAATTCTCCATCACTTTGGAGATTTGTCTCAGATCCTACACTTAGTTTTAGAACTAAACTCCCTCTGTTACCACATCAGTGTAGTTCATAATACCTCATACAAAGAAAGACAAATCAGTGCCTGGAATTGAAAAGTTGGTGCTGTAGTTCATGAACCAGGTGAATTTTACCTGGTCATATATTTTCTAGGCTATGCCAAACAGTATAAGATGTTTGAATGGGGAACAAACCCAATACCATAGCTCATCCACCTCCTCAGCAGCACATCAAATAATAGATCATTGAAAGATATCTGCAGTTGGCACACAGTCTGTCTGACTCCCAGGGTGTAAAACTGTGCTTCTATAAAAGATTATAGAAGGATGCTGAGATGATGAATGGCAAACACATTTTTTCAAATGATGCCATTCAGAATTTGCTTTTGGTGCTGCATCAGGTAAGCAGCATTTGGAGAGAGAGGAGGATCTTGTGTAATTTGGAACTCAGAAATGCTTGTAAACATCACCAAAGTTAAAGCCAAATATTATTTACAGATAGTATTTATAAATCCAAAAGCAGGATACAATACTTTTATGAAAAGTACATTATTTTCTTCCTTTAAAATAGATATCCAGATTTTACTTTGAAGTTTTTGCCAGTTTCATTGATATGTTAAGAGCTAATTGACTTATTCTTAGGGCATATTTTTTAATAGATCAGGAACATTGTGACCATATGGAAAGACAGGGGCAGCAGATGAACTCCTGGATTTAACATAGAGACATGCAGCTGTATAGCCAGACAGATAACTACGTCACATAAATCATTGGTACTTCCTTTTGTTTCAGAGAATGCACAAGATGTAGTACAGCATATTTTATACCTCTTGCCAGATGCAACACTGGATGGGAAAGAGTTAAAAATCATTGCAAGTAAAATTTCTGATATTGTACAGCTTGCAGATGTGAGTGTGACACTTGCAGAGACTGTATTTTCTATACTAGACTATATTTTGCTGCAAGAAGAAGAAGATCAGAACATTAGAAAAATAACCAATAGGTAAGTAAGGTAGCTGGCCCTGAAGAGGCTTCCTAAGCTAAAATGGCACCATGGAGTAATTAATTCAGTCTATTAAAATGTCACTGCAGGAGTTAGCAATTTCTGTACTTCAATCTTAAACATGTTTGTTGTTCTTAGCAGCAGAAATTGGTTACTGTGTTGTCAAAGGTGCTTTTACCAGAACCAGTTCTGCAGAAGTCACCATCCCAGCATTGTTCTCTGTGGGCATCCCAGCCTGGAGGCAGAGCAAGGACTGCCCAGCTGCCACCTCCTCTCACAGGAGATTTTTGTGGCTTAGCCTGGAGACACAGATCTCTTCCACCCTCTGCCTGTGCTGATAAAGACTTTTCAAATACAGCTGTTCAATGTTAGTTTCCAAAATCTACTTTTAGGATCCTGCATCCCTTATGTGATTCTCCAACTGCTAAAATTGTGGTTGCCAGGTAGCTTTAAAAACGCTTCTCTCCTTCAAGACTTTAAAGGTAACTCTTCTGCTGCTGAGCAGGGCACTGTCCAGAACACTGCTGCCAGCCTTGGAAAGGGCAAATGCAAGGACACAGAGTTTACCCATTTCTGATTTGAGCAGTACCTACTTCTCAGTAGGAGAAACAGGGAAGTGTATTCTACTTTACACTGGTTAACACTACCCAACAGTGTAAGAGATGCTCTGTTCATCATACTAAAAAGTCTTTCAGCACCTCTAATTTTAAAGACTTAGCCTATCTGCAATTTTATCTTTCACTTCCTGTACAGCAGTATTTTAATAAGAAATATTAAACCCAAGAATCATGAACTTCCCACCAAAGTTCTGGATGGAGCATGCCTATGCCACAGCCCAGTTGTTTGCAGTGGACAACTTGGCATCGCCTTTCCAAACTCAGGAGTCCACAAGGAGGAGTAGCCAAAAATAGATTAGAAACCTGTCAGAAAAAAGCATTGAGTGGCATCGTGATCCTTTGGGCTGTGTGCTCTCCCTTCCAAGCCTATCACACTGCAGTGTGTGGGGTGGGGGCTGTGATAGCTGCCAGCACTCACCACCTCTGCTTCTCAAATAGGCTCTGCAGTTTTTAAGGGAAATATCCATTGCTTTGAATTCTCTTCCCATGAAATGTAAGATTTTAAGGACAAGGATGATATTCTTGATCCTTAACGGAGATAGAGTTGGTATTTTTGGGGAAGCTGAACTCTAGACTTTGCAGCTCTAGGGCAGCTGTGGCTGAAAGGGTTCCCCAGGGGTCCTGGTTTGTCTGGGGCTGATGATGCATGAAGGTAATGCCAGATTTTCCTTCAGTCTGTTCAGGGACAGCTGCCTTTCATTTTTTCAATAGAGTTTTATCCCTCCTTACATACTGCTGAATAGCCTTAAGGGAGCCAAACAAGACATGGAGCTGTCTCTGACTCTTAATACCCCTGAGTATTAAACAACTGTAATTTGCTGCTTCCTTTAGATTCCAAACTCTTCTATCTACTTAGAAAAAATCTCACTCATAATAAGGCCCATAAATGTCTGTCCTCAGACATAACCAGAGTTTTACTGGACAAGCCCGTGAGCAGCAGCCCTGCCTTTAGAGCATGGAGTGGTGGGGAGCCGGAGGACAGACTTTCCAGAGGTTCCTTGCAGGCTAACTTATTCTGGCTGTGATGTTCTACCTGGGGGTACAATTAGATGATTGCAAGTAGTCAAAGTAGCAGATTTTACAAGTTACTGCCTTCCAGGTGTGAATTTTGACTCAGGTCTTTCCAGACCTACCTTGTGTGGTCCCTGCAGGAGGGTATCTTCCACCTGCCAGACTTTCAGCTCACTGAAACTTGCTAACTCGAGTAACTGCTTGCCATCACCTGACCCTGTGTGGGAAAAATGCCATCTACCCCAAAATGGACCCATTTTGCTCCAGGGCTTGCTGCTTGTGATCATAAATCAGAGCAGAGGATTTCAGCTGATTATTCCCTGGATGTGTGTTATGAAGCCAGGAGAACATTTCAAGAGATACATTTTTTTCCTTGCTGTTGGTTTTGTTAAAGTATCCTGCAGACAACTGAGGAGATAGGCTATAAGGTGACCTACACAGACAGAAACACGTCGGTCATATCCACTTCCTTGGCTCTGTTGGTGTTGCGTCCAGATCCCAGCGCGTTTGGAGGCCTGGCCTTTGGCATTACCTCCTACAACAGAGGTGTGGACCTCCAGGTGAGAGCAAATTGTCACCTCAGGAGCCACTGACTAATCCAGACAATCCTCCTGTTTTTTTGTCCTGTTTTGTGTTTGACCTGAGGACGGCAGCTCTGAGCACGTGTCATCTCTCTCCTGCAGATCAATGTGCAAGAAAACCCTTTCAAAGAGGCCTTGGCCTCAGTGTTTTTGCCAAAATCCCTGAAGGACTTCCTAGGGATCGAGCACTCTGACCCAGACAAACATTCGAAGATCCAGTTTAAGTTTTTTGGCACCACTTCACTCTTTGAGGTAACTATGTCTCCCAACAAACCCTCACCCAGCAGGAATGGGCTCAGCTGTTCTCAGTGCCTACAAAAGAAATCCCAACAGTGTCATCTGTTCCGGGCACATTTAGCATCAGACTGATGGAAGAAAGTACAGGGAAAATGTACTCAGGCAGCAAAACCTTCTCTATAGCAAGGCTGCTCTGAGAGATGCCTGTAGGCCTTGGACTTTCTGTTCATTTTGTGTAGCTGATGTTATTCTAATCCTTCTCTTATGCAGGAAAAGAACATCCCCTAACCTTCCTCTGATAGTAGCTCTTGCTTAAGGACCATGCGTAGGATATGCCAAACATCATGAAAATAACCTCAAGATTTATGTCCCCATTGCAATAATAGCAGCACTGGTGTGGAGCATTTAGGATCATTCTAGTAGTTATTATATTTTCTTAATTGGAGGATGGGTGGGTATAATTCAAAAGGGAGACATTTCTTTGAGATGATGGCTCAATACAGGTTGCTGAGCAATACTTTTCACACAGAAGTGCTCGCAGTTGTGTCTACTGTCTAATGAACTTCATGATGTACAACTGGATGTTTAAATATACTGAAACAATTACACAGCTTTCTCAAGCCAGCTGATGCATCTGAAACTCAGTTCTGCTTTAGCCAATGTGGAGACTGTCCTTGAATTGTAGCTAACTACATTTTCTAATGAAGTAGCAAATAGCTAAATTACATCAGACATCTCATGGAGTTTAGCTGATCGCCATTTCCAAGAAATGCAATTAACAAAAAATAGAAGCAGGGAAGAGCTTGGATTTTTTTTTTGCATGCATCTGTTTTTCCACTGCAGGATGACAATCTAACAATGAAGAGGTTGAACACTTATGTTGTGAGTGCCAGCGTTGAAAATGCATCAATTCAGAACCTTGATGAGCCTGTGACTGTTACTCTTCAGCACATAAACCAGAATACGGTAGGACCTGTTCCGTTCATCAGGGAGAGAGTGAAGCAGAGCCAATTTCCCACACCCTTGTAATAAACAGAGAATGGGAAAAATAATCTTGAAACACTTTGCTGCCTGACCTCCCCATGTTACAGCAACACAAACATTAACAGACCACACAGATCTCAGTGTTTATAAATTCCTGCAGGTTACTAAAGCTTGTGTCTCCGCTCTAAAACCATGCTTAGCAGGCACAAGACATTTTCATTGTTTCCTTGTTATTACCTGGACAATTTTTTTTCGAGGAATAGCTTATTTGCTAAAAAATGGCATGATTTATGTTGGACTGAAAGGATTTATTTTTGCTTCGTACTTTTCGAATTGCTTTAGTCACCAAAAGAGGTAAATTTAAAAAAAACCCACAAGGCATTGCAAAGATGTTTTCAAGATTAATTTGCTTTGTTTTGTTTCAAAATGATGTTTCAAAGCTAAAGACTATTTTATTTTTAAATGGGCACAGGTCAAACTTACAGACTGAGTTTCACCTTAGCATTTCTATGTTGCCAGTGTTTAAGGTCCAGCCTCCACATGAATATATTACAAACCCAGGGGAGAACAGGATTATTCAATAAAATGACTTTGATTAAAGTTCAAGTTAGTGAGAGCTTGAAAATGCTGCTTTTATTGGTGATATGCTCTTTCCATTCAGTTCTAGCAAATATATACCCAGAAATTTCATCTAGATATCCCCTCTCTTCCGTCATTTTTACTCCACCAGGCCATCTGGCATCTCTCAGATTCTTTCTTTGACCTTTTAAAATTATCTTAATTAAATATTTAATGAGTTATCATCCAAACCTACATCTTTGGCTTTCTGCCTAATTATATTTGACAGTCTACAAATCACACATCTTAGCAGCTTATCTGTTAGGCTGGCTTCCTGTAAACTCTGTGCTTTATTGAACTTTATTAATGATATAATAATAATAAAAGTAAATTAATCTGTGCCTTGGGAAAGTTTGTTGCGCCGTTGAGTAATAAACTAGAATGTCCCCAAGAGAAAACATTACACTGAATATCCATTTACATCTGTTCAGCTCTTATGCATCTTCCCTGCCCAGTCCCAGAGAGAGGAATCACTGAAATTGTAAAACAAAGGTTTCTTGTGAGGTTTCTTTCAGTGTATAAAATCTCAGGTTGTTATTCTAGGTCTTAGTCATAACTTTTGAATTTCACAGAGTAATTTGGTGTGACATCTCAGACACCACATGAAGCCAATGAGATTAGACACAAGAATTGGTCTATGCTGGACAATTTGTCAGATTTTCTGCTGTCCTTAAAAGACTACAAGGTATTGAAAGATACTGGGAAAACTGGGAAAATCACAAACTCCCAGGATTTCCCTTGGTAAAGGGAAAGGCAAAAATTAGGACTCTGCTGGGTAAGTGGCACGGGTGAGATGGCTGATATCCCTTCTGGCTCCCCTGGTCCAGGTGTCCAGCTGCTTCTGACCTTGTGGCATCTTCACTGACCCTCAGACCCACTGCAGCACCACCATGCAAAAAATCAGACACCAGTGGGCTTTCCTGTCAAGCACTGCAGGGAAAATCATTCCAAGTGCCTTAGTTATGCACTCCAATTAGAGGCAAGATGCACCGTCTGCAAGTGCAGGCAGCATGCAGACGCACTGAATAGATGTCACAGCCTCCTCTTCTCTGCTTCCAGGGCAATGCAGCAGTGCACTGTGTCTTTTGGGACTTTTGGAAGAACAGTAAGTGTTATTTACCAAGGTGCTGTGGTTGCTCTGTCCCCAGCAGCCTTTGGCTCCTTGATGTTGTACCTCGAAGCCTTGAGACTGTCCTGTTGAGTGTGTGTTGCTGCTTTGTGTTGGTGTTGGTACCTCAGTAGTCTGTGTTATCCCTGGGGATAAGTGTATGGCATTGTACAGTGCTGCATCTACGTGAGTATGAAGACTTAGCCTAATCAAAAAGAAGAAATGCAATGAAATGTCAAATGAAATCTCACAGTTACTTCAGGGAGGTCAGCGGGGGCTTTGCTGAGATCAGGTTTTGAATGTGGATCAGACAGTCAACAGAGAGAGAACTGTGTACTGGGCTAACTCAGAGCACATGGGAGAGGTTTGCTCTGCAATTATTAACGTTAAAATACATATTTTTTTAAAATCAGAGGTTTAGCTTACGAATATGTCATACACATCACATAAGCAGGGTCTAAATTCAGTCATACCAGGGAAGATCTGGGTTTTTTCAGTGCTCCACTCTGACTAAACAGATCCTCTGCCCTGCACATGTATCTTCTGTGTTTCCACATTCTGCATCACAATTTAGCCCAGCACTAGGTTTTTCTTGCTTTCTATGTGTACAGACATGTAAATGACTTTAAATATTTTTCATTCCACCAAAGGCTTTCATCCAAATTTTGTGGTTCTCAGGCAACTACAGAAGATGTGTTCCTGTGTGAAATCTCACTTGTGTGCTGCTAAATGACCCTGCAATCTGTACTAACTTGAGCTCATCTTCACACACCCTGCTTGCTGCAGAGCTATAAATGACTGAGCATGACTAACTCTACTTAAAAATCCCTTTTTCTCTATTACACAGATGGACTGGGTGGTTGGAATACATCGGGGTGTGAATTGGAATATACAGATATGAATTACACAATCTGTTTTTGTAACCATCTTACCCATTTTGGAGTCTTACTGGTAAGTATCCTGTGAATCATCTCCCAAAAACTGCCATAGAACTAAACAAAGTCATCTCTAGTTTTGGGGAGAGATGAGAGATTCATATCTATGCAAGCTGTTAGATATCTGCAATTTTGCCAAAATCAGTAATAACAAATAAAACAGTTATAACAATTAAATGATGTGAAGCCTTCTAAATGTCACTTTCTTCAAGGCAATTTCATTTTAGAGATGTAGTTTGTACTTCTTTGCAGTGTAACTTAATCAACCTCAGTGTGTTATTTACTGTGTTAAATTTATTACCTGCCAGTGGCAACTAATGACATTACATCTTTTGGAAAGTTTTATCTATGCTCCATCAGAAAGTGAAGTTTAATACAAATGTGGGAAATGTCATTATCTATCAGCTCTTTTTTCTTTATAATACAGAGAAAACTGCCTCTAAAAGCAAAATGTCAAAAACTGAGACAACTGCCTGAGAATGGGCTGCAACAAAGGCAAAGTGATAGGCAAGTTCTAAGCTAGTTGAGTAGATTAAAATTGTCTAATACCAGTAAGATACAGCTCACAGGATGGGGTAAGGCCCCACCTTTGCCTTGAGATGCTTCCCCTAGAGGTCAGCATTACCCTTCTCCACCAGAGGCAAAAGCCTCCCTGGGAGTAAAAATGTGACTTTACAGGAAGGAATTGAGATGTTTCAGGTCTCAGACACTTGCCCAAGTTCCCATTCAAGAGAAGAGAAATCACTTTAATTTTAAGATCACACCTCTTACTGCCACTTTTGTAATCAGCACAGCTACAAGTATTCAACACCAGAGATGTAGCTTACTAGACTGAAGTTCAAGGTTTCACCAAATAGAAGAGAAACTGCATGAGGGAACAACAAAATCCTCTCGATATTCCTCCAGCAGCTGTGGAGAAGCAGGGCCCATTCTCCAGGCTGATTTTGCAGAGGGATGCTTTCTGGACAGGGAGGATCTTCCCATGCTCCAAGACATTTGGCAGGTTTGTGCAGCTCCCAACTGTGGCAGCTGCCTCTGAAACAAAATAGTTTCTGCTACAAAGCAAGCTTCCAGAGGAATAATTTCTGGCAAGATCCTGGGATCCTTGTTGAATTTGCAGTTTCTGAAGGACAGCTTTTCTAGCTTCACAACTTATTGCTGGGTACTTTAAATACTGTGTATTTTTGCTAGTTTGGATATTGTGTAAGACTATAAAATGAGAAACACATGCAATTATTAATAGAAACCCTCCAAAAGTAGCAGTAAGCTGAACAGGAATTGATTTCTTCATCAATGCAAAAATGTGGAAAGGAATTTTCTTAATCTCTTATGGCAAAAAATGGTGATTCTTTATCTTGTAACACAGGACTTGGCCCGGACAGAAATAGATGTCACACATGATCATATATTAACCCTGATAAGCTATGCAGGATGTGGTGCTTCTTCCCTTTTTTTAGGAATAACGCTGGTGACATATCTAACCCTTGAGTAAGTCTGATCCTTTTTCTTACATCACTTTTAATATTTTAGCAATAATGGATTTGTAGCAACTATGTTTGCTAATATTTGATGCTGTGATGCACAGGATGGAAGACTGGGAGATGACAGGATAAATATTGCTTTGTTTTTTATCTATGACTAGTGAAATTAGAGGGGTTCGAATACTTAATTATGTAATACAAGCACCAGTCTGAACTGTTCTGCAAATTGCATGCTCCTAAATTTCATGGAATTAAAGGATTGGTTGGGTTGGAAAAGACCTTAAAGGTCCTTTATTTCCAAACCCCTGCCATAGGCAGGGACACTTTCCACTAGTCTGGGTTGCCCCATCCAACCTGGCCTTAAACACATCCAGGGATGGGGCAGCCACAGCCTCTCTGGGCAACCTGTGCCAGGATCTCACAACCTTCACAGTAAAACATCTGTAAAGAGCAAAAATTTCTGTCATTTCATAAATTTACCCGTGGGCACAGGTAAGGTATCATGTCAAGAATCTGGAATATTCCCTGTATGTAGACTGTATGTTGGATGATGCAGTGATAGTCCTGGAGACTTTCCCCTTCTTTTTTAGGAAGCTACGGAGAGACAACCCTTCAAAAATCCTGATCAACCTTTGTGCTGCACTGCTGATGCTGAACATGGTCTTCCTCACCAATTCCTGGCTGTCCTCCTTCAAGCAGCCAGGCCTCTGCATCACCATGGCCATGCTCCTTCACTATTCCCTTCTTGCAGCTTTCACATGGATGTGCTTGGAGTCTGTTCACTTTTACTTGGCTTTTGTTAAAGTTTTCAATGTTTATGTCCCAAAGTACATCCTAAAATGCTGCATTGCTGGCTGGGGTAAGTAGGCAGATTTCTTCTCCACTTCTGGGCTTGTCAAATTCTCTGAGATTGGGGCACATTTGCAAAAGTGAGTGAAGACACTGAGGCAGAAGAAATGTGATGCACACCTGAACTGTAAGAACAAATCTCTTCCCCCAGGCAGGCTCAACTTAAATTTCTTCTGCCCAGGGAGACATTAGCAGGAAGTGCCTGTTGCTCCCTGCACAGCCATATGTAACTGAAAGGTGAAAATTGGTGTAAGGAACTGTTTTCCTGCCCTCCTGCTCCTACAGGATGATTTATCAGGGTACAAAAAGTGCCCAAATGCTGGTTCAGCTCCTAGAAAAGGTGTTATCAGAGACACTGACATTGGGCAGAATTTTGTCTGTATTATTTGGGTCACCATTAGATGCTGTTTTAAAGGTTTTGTTTGGGTTTTTTTTGCTGCTGAATAGTGTGCAGTGTATTATCATCTCTATCCTCAGATCTGATGTCACACAAAATTGTTCTCAGGGGCAGCCATCCATGATGGTGGTGTTGGCAGCAGCTGTTCTGCACAGAAAAGCCAGAACTGAAAAAAAAAAAAGGGAAATGGGAAATGAGTGGAAGGGAAGACTGATAAAACACTGCCTGGAAAATGCCTGTCTCTATAAGCTCCTAACACAAAATGCTGTGGTCTGCTTATCTTTTGACACTCAGCTTTTGTAATAATCAGTTGGTTTTATTTTGCCAGATTGAATCCCTTCTGGAGATGTTTGAACACTCACAAACATTTTGCAAACACAGATATTTTTATGCCTACTCATTTGTAATTTACATAAATAAGGAGATTAGACCTGCTATGCCACACACTTAATTACACTCATTTCAGAAAGAGCTTTTGGGGGTAGGATTTGATCTTAAGATGCACATGTCTGCTTTAATTACTCATCAGAGACTATCTGACATCTTTCCATAGTCTCCATTTTTTTTCTTTTTATTAAAAATATTTCTTTTTCCCTTGCCTTCCACATTAGGAATACCAGCTATTGTAATTACTCTTGTGCTCATTATAAATAAAGACTTCTATGGCAATGGGTCCCACTCTGAGAGCAATCCTTACAGCAATTTGTAAGTATAATGCTTTAAACTTTTTGATGGTCACTAGAATATCTGAAAGATACAAGGGATAATGAGAAGGCAACAACTTCTCTCTTGCTTTTGTCTTTTCTCCCCATCTTTACCCTCTTCTTTTAGTGGTTCTCGATCATTGGATCATTTTGGATGCATGGCTACTCCCTGAGGTAACTCTCACATCAGTGAACTGGACTTGAGGACAGGGAGGGCTTCTGCCAGTCAACTCCATTTTTATTTTCTGTGAAATCTCTTTCTTTACATGACAACAGCTGGTCTGATGGGACATTTGTATATGCTCCTGCATGTTCTAGGTTTCTGCATGTTCTGCCTTTTAAAGGCACAGTAATTGCTCAAGTATTTTGCACACTTTCTTCTGGTTGGTTGTGGGGTTTTTTAATGTCAATTCACATCACTGTCTCATCATAATTTCAAATTCTTTTATTTAAATCATCACAGCTTCCTCTCTTTCCCAGTGGGAAAACACTGCATTCTTTCATCTTTTTCAAAAATGGGTTTGTAGCATTTTTTCACCTGCTTTCTATTTAGCACCATCTGATCACTTGTTGGTGAAGATTACCTGGAATATTTGAATTCTATCTGATGAGAGGCAACACGCCCCCGTGACACATCAGAAGGAAAATTGTTACCCTTCATTAGCAAAAAGACAGTAAAATTCACTAATTTATGTCTAAGGAAAAGCTAACCCGTGGTATACTATTATTGAGACTCAGAATTAAGTCATATTTAAATTGGTTTTCCTAAGGCAATGTGTCTTTGTGTGTACGCACTATTCAGTTGTGAAACAATGTCAGGTTTATCTGAATTTGGCAGAAATATTCATTGCCCAAAGTTATTAAATTTCCACAACATCCATAAAAAAAGGCAAGTGGAGAGATTCTATGAATGTCCTCACTGGGTGAAAATAATGGGCATTAGGGAATACCCCTAACTAGGTGTTGGGGAGCCATACATAATATAATAATTTTTGGAAACAAATAATGTTTTGGGAAACATGCTTCCTGAGTTTCACTCTCATGAACTCCTTATTGAATACACATCTCCCTTTCCTGCAGCTGCTGGATTCAGGACAATGTAGTGTTCTACATCTCTGTGGTGGCCTATTTCTTCTTCATATTTTTGGCAAACACAGCCATGTTCGTCACTGTTCTCCTTCAAATCCACTCTGTGAAAACACGGACACAAAAGAGATCCAGTTTCTGCAAACAAGGTGTTCTCCAAGACCTCAAAAGAGCTTTCAGCTTGATGTTCCTTTTGGGCTTAACTTGGGGCTTTGCCTTTTTTGCCTGGGGAGCAGTGAGGATATTTTTCTTGTATCTCTTCAGCATTTTTAACACCTTGCAAGGTAATTTCTGAATGGAGTAGTGCTATAAATACAACAATTGGGGATAGTGAAACAGAAATAATTTTGTAATGTTGTGTAATTCAAGCATGGAGGAAGATGAGAGCTCCATTGCAGTGGGATGACAGTGTTGTTTAGGCAGCACTGCTGTGATAGTTAGACTATTAAAGACATGAATTCATGCCTTGGAAACACAGGTCTCAATAAATGCACCTTTTTGTCATCTGAGCATAAAAATGGTTGACAGAATCCACAGTGGCTTGAAGATTAACCTTGTACCAAATCTACAGAAACCTCTTCCCATCAGCTTTTCATATGAACAAAGGTGCAACTCTGCACCAGCATGATCCTAAAATCACAGAATGGGTTGGGTTGGAAGGGACCTTAAATATCCCAGTGTGTGCCCAGGGACCACCTCTCTGCCCATACAGAACATACATCAGGGACATGCCAAATGTTTAGAAAAGGGACAGCAGGTTGGAGAATATTCATTAATCTCTCTTCTGGCTTCCTTAGGGTTCTTCATCTTTGTGTTTCACTGCCTAATGAAGGATGAGGTAGTGAAGCAGTGCCGAGTACACTTCTGCTGGGGAAGATTCCATCTGACTAACTATTCTGGTAAGCACTGAGGGGACTTGTTTAGCTTTACTTGTAAGTCTTGTCTGCTACTTGTGTCACATTTGTTCTACATTAACAAATAGGGCTTCCCTCAGTAGCCTTTCTGTGTTGCATTGGATGATTGTTCTTTAATAAGTCTTCATCCTCTTCCATTAACTGCTGATATTATATGATATGATGTGATATGAGATATGATATGATGATTTAATATGATTATGGGTTGCCAGCATGCAGTAAAAACTGCAGACTTCCAAAAACAATTTCAGCTTGGTCTGTAGTTCTGTTCTCACATGCCATTCAGTGTTCCCTTATGTGAGCCTTGTTTTTGGTGGCTTTCCAGTCTTCGTAAAGCTGAGACTCTGAAATTTATGCAGAATATTGGGCATGCTAGTAGCTATTTTTTATGTGCAGGAGCTGGGTTTGCTTAGCCTGAGAAGGAGAAGGGAGATGTTTTGCTGTCTGACTGTCTGAGGGGTGGTTTTAGGAAAGAGACAGACTTTCTCAGATAGGCACAGCAGGAAGACAAGAGGCAATGGACAAAAGCCACAGTGATGGAAATGAACATTATTTATAAGGAAACTCATATTTACAGGATGAGGGTATTTAAAAAGGTAACAGTGGCCCAGAGAGGTGGTGGAGAGAGTCCCTTTTCTTGGAGAGTCAAAATTCAATTGGACAGATGCCAGATAACCTGATCCAACTCTAGGCAGGAAGCTGAAGTCAAGACCTTCAAAGATCTCTTCCAACCTAAATTACTCTAAGATTCTGCTATCTGCCAGCTCAGCAAGAAATATGTGCTATGGCTTATTCTGGGCTACTCAGTGATGTTGATTTTTCACAGAAATGTAGAAGAACTGAATAAGAGTGTGTCCGTCGAGTTGATGTTATGAATGGGTATAACAAAGGAGAAGCTTAATCAGTTGGTTTTCAGGAAATCCTGAAAACCTGAAAAATCCTGTATTAACACATATGTCCTGTGCACAGTAGCCCTGTGCATCATGTGCTGCTGAAGAATAGGCAGATTTCCATCTGCAGGGTGAGAATTCAGCACAAATGCTCTCAGTAGCACAGAGAGTGTTCTCCCTTGAGCAGGAGCCAGCTCAGTGCTGTGTGGCACAGTAGGGGTGAGGCTGCCTTTCCTCTCTTTTGGGTACGTCCTGCTTTCTTTGGTGTGGCCTTATCAAACTGGTATTACTAGACTGGGTCCTTAAATGGGAAATATAAGACTGAATTGGTGGTATCCAGCTACACTTGCACAAATGGGGCAGAGCCAGTGTAAAAATTAACATCAGGAATTGTACATTGTGCAGCACAGAGACCCCCCTGGTTCGGGGCAGGTACAAGGAGGGCACAGGAAGCAAGCACAGACCTTTCTCCTCCCTGGTCTCTGGTTGTTTGAGATGTGACACTTGTACAGAATTTTGTTCCTGTGCCTTCCACTCTCTGATTTCAGACTGGAGTGGGTCAGGTGCAACTGCTGGATCTACACCAAAGCATTTAAACCACAAATCACCATTCCAGGATTTGCGGACTCTAAATTCTAACGAAACAAGTTCAACTTTCAATGGTTCAGATTTCCCTCCCAGGACTTCTCCAGATATGAGTTTAAAGATTGGTAAGAAAAACAGTGTGCATTGCACAGACTGGAATGGAATAGGTTCCCTACGATTGAAATAAGTAGGAAACCTTTAACTGCTTTGTCTGTGCCAGGCTGTGGTTTGGGATTAATGGCTACATTAAAGATGGCTTTTGTTGTACTAAGGAAAGTAAGAATCTTAAAATCTGTGATGGTTCTTCTCCAATAGGAAGGGAACTCTTTGCTCAGCTTCCACCTTAGGTATAAGAGATATTCTACCCTGGGCCAGCTGACTGTCACTCTCATGAGACCTCCTTCCAGTTAGGAAGCACAATAGTTCTGAGATAGATGATCATGCTCCCTGGCTGGAATTGCATTCCCAAAAGATCTTCAAGATTCCAGAAAGCTGAACAGGACCTGCTGTGAGTCTTTTTAATCCAGAAGAATCCAGGCAGAAAGTTTTGCCTTCCGAGATGGAAAAATTGTTGCAGAGCCATATTCTGAAAAAGGAATAGCACTGAACATTCCTGGTTGGTTTTGGAAACACACTGATTTCTGTTATTTCTGCAAAGATGTTAAAACAGTGAGTTCCACATAGACAGGAATCTTTCTAAATACATTAAACCAAATTATTATAATGGAAAATTTTTCCTAATTCTTTTCTGTAGCTGAAGTCCATTACAACCCCAGTGCTCTATCTCTAGAAGATGAAGAGACCAAACGTCCTTGCTCACGAAGAATACTAACCATGGATACAGGGCTGCAGTATCCACAGAAAGCAAGATCTTTACACTGATAATGAATTTGTTTTCTTCTGATTATCGAGTGATGGTTCTCCTTTGTGGTGTATGAAAACAAACATTGTTCAAATAATTACTTCTGATGTGCAATTGTCACTCTGGACACAATCATGCCATGACTCAACTCCAGGCTTCACTGGAGTGGCAGTAGTGACCAAACAAGGATTTGGTGCCCACGTGTTTCCAAGATTAGCCCTCATGCTAAACAGAGACTAGAAACATTCTCTGCCTCATTATTAGCCCCTTTCATAGTTCATCTTCTTTTTTTTTACTCTTTTTACCCTCCTGCCATTCATCTGTTTCCTTCTTCATCTGATACTTATCCTCAGCCCAATACCCATAATAACGAATTTCAAGTGATATTTCTGAGTCTGTTGACTGACTGTCTCAGGCATGGCCATATCTTTCCTTGCTTTTCAGAAATGGACTTCTACCAATTGAGACATTAAAAAATTGGACTCAGCTTCCAAGATGTATGTTTTTATCTTCAAATGTGCCTGCAGTGATAATTTGCTTTCTCTAAAGAGAGAAATCTAAATGTTTGAAAATGTTGCTCAGTATCTTCAGATAGAATACGGAAACAATAAAAACTGAAATTCCCACCTCTAATGGGTATCTGTGTATATGAGATAGGTTACAGATTATCTCTCCTGAAAAAAAGCCCTAAACCCAAGCAGAACAATAGCAAATAAAATCCTACCATCTTTGGAGGTGGCAATTAAAAAGTTTGCTCTTTAGTATTACTTTGCTGTGAATTCAACAGGAGGTAAACTCTATTTCATAACATCCCAAGAGAGATTTAACTTTCTTCTCCTACTAAAGAGGGTATTTCTTTCAGGAAATGTGTTCAAATTGGTAACTTGCCTGATGAATCAGATCCTAGTTTCAGTTTTGAATGCCCTTCTCTATATCATTCAAGTAAAGATTTTTTGATGATTGTTGATATAGTGAAATACTCACCTGTACCAGTGACAGAGGAGTAAAATAATATCGTGGAGTGATGTCTTAGAAGTGGTATGTACAACAGAAAATACAAAAGATTCTTTCAGTCTGTGACTTAACTCCTACACAGCAATCAGTGGAAAAAGATGAATATTTTAGTGTACAGCAGCTACAGCCAGCCCACTTGAAATCAGACAGATCACCTTCAGATCCTCAGATTTCTGGGAGAAATATTGGCATTAAAAGCATGCAAACGAGTTCTACCTTGTCCCTGCTTCTTTGTAACTTGAAATTGCTTTCAATGGGAAAGAAATTTAATATAAAAAGCAGTTCAGTATGTTGAACACAAACTGTTGTGTTTCTCATTTTCATTAGTAAACTCCTTTTTCCACGATTTGCTGCAGAATATAAGTTTCCCTGCTTTGCAAAGTAAAGCAGGAGATGCTGTGCTGTGGTGCTAAAACTATGCCTGATACCACCCTGCACCCCTAACCTGGCTGTTGCATCCCAGGGCCATCCTGAGCAGATAAGGAAGGAGGCTGTGGAGTTTTTTGTAGGAACTGGAGTTTTAGTCCTCCTCCAAGTCGCCCTGGCACCAGTTTGTCTGTGCTATATCATTAAGTCGAGGTGGGTGGACAGTCTGATGTGTCTCTACCACCCTGCTTTGACCCTCACATTCTCCTTCATGCAGTAATTCTTTCTGCATACGATTTAGAGGAGAGAAAATAATAGGCTTACATTTCGACTAGACATTAGGTAACAATTTCTATTTTTAAGGGATAAGTGGTCTAGAAAGCACATGGAATTGCTATCATTCCAGGTCTTAAAAAACACTCATAGTGATGAGACAAATATCTGCCAGAACTGGTGTAAGTAGATTTTGCTCAGGGCAAAGGATGGACTGGAAGATCTGTTGAAACTTCTCCCAAATCTATTTCCTATAACTCTAATTTAAAATAAAGAGGAAGCAAAAGAGGATCAATATGAGAGCAACACGAACCTGACTGGCCTTGTCTCCTGCATCCTGTAATTGTTTGAGTACATTCCTGATAAAAGGCAAAATGTACCTTGGTTTTCTAAAGGTTTTGCTCTATGCCCTCACAATATTATTAAAGGATTAAAAGCAATAAAGATTCAGATAAAAGCTAGACAAGCAGTGAGAAAAGTGCTGGTATACTGAAGACTTCTCTTGCTGCTGGGAAATGGCTGGAAATGCCATTTCTTGGGCAGATCCATCAGCATGTTTCCCACTTTGGAGGTGTGCCAGCGGGAAGAAGAGCAAGCTGCACAGCATGGAGTGATGTCAGGTCTCCATTTTTATTTTTTTTTTCTATTCAAAAAGCAAAGTATGGAAGTAAATTTTAAAAACCCTGTCAACTCGCTTATGTAAAATGCAAAGTGCTATTTGTTCTGGGAAGGCAGTTAGCTCACTTCCACTTTCCATCACATGCTTAATGGCTTTTCCAGCTAAACAGTGTATCATTTATGTTTCAAGCATGGCATTGTTTAGGTTGTCAGCCGGAGTGAAGATGTGTAATTTTCTTTGGGCTGAAATAATGTCTTCCGCACCGGCACCATCACATTTGCTCTTCTCCAACATATCCACGTTGACATTCTGTCACAGAATTGTGCATTGATGGTTTTCACAGGGAGAGGACACACACAAAGACAAATCTAATAAAATTTGCTGTGCATTTGTGATTCACATCCCAATAATTTTAAGTGATGGGAACAGCTACTGCAGCAATGGCTGGAGCACGAGCAGTGAGTGACGGACACAATTCCATCCTCCCCCCAGTTTGGGGTGGATCATTTGACTCTTGCCCATGGCAGGGGGTTGAAACAAGGTGATCTTTAAGATCTGTCCAACTTAAACCATTCCATGATTCTGTGACTCAGTCTAAAAGCTCGTTTGATTTCTAAGTCATTCTCATTTACTCCTGGATTGCTTATTTTTAGTGACAAATACACCAGAAAATATGTGCTCTGTTTTAAAGCAATAGAAGAAGGATTTCAGAAAGTATATTTATCTGCAAAGACAGTTATTTGATGTCACATCTCAGTGAGTTGCTAACAATAAGTTAGGTGATGCAAAAGAAAAAAAAAGTGATAATAAAACCACTGCAGCAGTTGTGCTGAACTGAACAAAACACTCCCCACTCCCATCTTACTATTTAGACTGGCACAAAACTCACCACTCTTTGTACCAGGTAAGTCAGGGGATGCAGATCCAAGGTGTAGGGAGCTCACTCATGGGTTCATTGAGATATTTTATGTCTTGACACAGCAAGTGGCTAAAACTGCCTTCTAGCTCAGTGTATGTACAGCCTTTGGCAACCATGGGATAGATAAATGTTACATAGGATGACAGCTAAAGGCAAGTACTGGTTGTTTAAGCTTCCTCCTGACAGTGTCTGAACTTGCAGTAGTGGTTAGCAATACAGGGTAGCAATGCTTATGCCCAAGATGTATAATTCTTTCTAAATTTAGCAGACAGTTACTATTGGGCCAACGAAAAAAGTGTCATTATGGGAAATGATTTGAGATTAAAAATCAAAACATGGGAAGATAATTACCTATTGCGTAAGAGGATTGTTAAATCTTAATGCACAATTCTCTGTGCTTTTAGGTACCAGAAAGTATTTAGCATGTAATGGGACTTTAATGGTTCCAAATTAAATGCATCATTGAGGGTTTCAAGGATGCCCAAAAGAATTATGCTGTTATATTCCTTCATTGCCTGGTTATTCATGTAACTGATGAAATTCAAGGCTACATTCCAGTGTTTATTGTTCTCTCTTTTCTGAGAAATTACCCCAGTATTCCACTGGCCATTCCCATACTGCAACTGGCTGAGGAAACTCTTGGAAAAGGGGGCTGGAAAGGATACAGTAATGGAGAAACAGAGTAAAAGGTATTTGGAGCCGTAGATTAATGACAGCATTTGAGATCCTGTTGCAGGCAGATTGCATCCCACTAACTAGTCAGGATTTGGGCAATGCAACAAAATCAGAAGCTCTTTTCTCAGATTTTAATCAAGAAGTTATCTGTCTTGTTGATGTATCACTGAATGCTCCTCCTGACAGCTCATCTGAACTGACCTTCTGCCTCACTTTCATAACACTGAGGGCTGGGATGGTGTTATTTTTGCTTCTATATGTGCTGATAAGTCTTGTGGTATTTGAAAGTTTATTTGGATAGCTCATCTTCAGTTTCAAAAAACAAGGACACTGTTCCAATTAAACATTGCTGCAGGGTTTAATGCCCTGAGTCTCAAGGCCTGCACAGCTCCCTCTGCCCTTTGTGTAAAATCAACTCCACACAGATAAACCCAGTAATAAACCAATGTATTTTTCTCCTAAATGGGTAGTCTTTGACAATAAATGGTTACATTCCACTATGAATGTAACACAGACAAGGAAAACCTAAAAAATGTGACCTAAAAAATACGTTCTATTTTTATACCTCAGTAGTTGTTTGTTTTCCAGCTGCTGAGGAGACATAGAAATGGTAAAAAAATCAAAATACAGCATAAAGATGTTCCCACTTAGTAGTGAAAAACATCAGAATGACAGACACTGCAACCAAGCTCTTGCGCTCTCAGTTGAAGCAATCCACTGTGTGCAGTGCCCTCTGTAACATTTTGCCTGACATTTGTGGCTCTGAAATGGATGCCTGGTGAGTTGGGAAGGTGATGTTTAGGGGAAGGTCTGTTTAGGGGGACACTCAGATGTAGTATATGGAAACACCTCATTCCCATTGTCCCAGTAGGACAGTGCAGAACTGAAAACAGCCCTGGATGTTTTTTATTCTGCTCTAAACAAAGACTGTTGTCTCTGACATGGATGCTCACTCCAGATGTGAGTTCAGGCTTTTCCATTTAAGACATGCCTGCCTGAACACTACAAAATGGATTGGGAACAGTCACACAAGTCACACAGCCATGAAATGGCTCTTTGTCCCCCCATCTTGCCATTACTTGACATGCCATTGGCAATTTCAATTTAAAGAGAAACACTAAAGCTATAATATAGATATAAGTCAGAAACAAGGCAATTATACACACCCATCCCTGAGAATGTTGTTCCTGGAGCAGGGACTCCTCTTCCTGACACAAAAGTGGCAAATCCAGTTCAGAAAGAATTAGGAAGAAAAATATATTTCAGATAATTCTAGTTGCAACTGCAGTGTCTAGTTTATAAACTGGAGTTGTTGAAGAAGTCCAGGTTAGGACTTTTTGATGGAGATACAAAAAGCTTTCCTTCATGTCAAAAAAACCCACAACCTAAAAAAAAAGGCTACTGAAATTTTCTGGAAAGGAAAGATTTACATTTATCTGGGCAGACTGTTAGGCTTCAAATCAGTTTTTCCCATCCAGGGATGAGTAGGAGGAACATGCTCGTGGTGATCTGGCATCAGAGTCCTGCTCTCCAGTCTGGGCACATGGTGAGCAATCAGGCTCATCTGTAGGAGAGATCTCAATCTTAGAGAAGCCTTCTGTAAGAGAGGGTACCACAAAAGAGTCTACCAAAATTCAGGACTAGGATAGTCAAGCTGTTCATTATCTCTCTGCCGTTAGCACCCGACGAACATAAACGTCAGTTCAGTCAGTGGAGAGACAGAGGGATACACCAGGCTGCAGGAAACAGATGGTGGAATTGCTAGGAGAGACAATCAAAGCAAGGGCCTAAAATGAGCTTGAGACATAAAAGAAGAATCAAGACAATGAAATAGTTCTATGCAGAAATGATGCAAATAACAACCTAAAAAAAGTTGAGTTAAAATAATCCTAAAAACCCCAGGCAGGCTGTAGTTCAGTGTGTATCAGTTTTCTGTTCCTAGATCTCTAGATACAAAGCAGTTTGACATATTTGCATAAATAAGGATCAATGCAGCATGACCAATGTGCACTAAAATAGCAAAAATATGCATCACAACATAATTATAAATTTGGACAATTGATTTCCTTAATGAGAGTTAAGATTTTGGCTGTTTTCTTCATATTTTGGCTTGGTGCAGAGCAAATGGTTCTGAAAGATTTTTTTTGAGTGGGTGACACTACACAGCTCATGGCAATGACTTAAATCAGCAGTCACACTGCCATAAAACAGAAAATTTGCATTAAAAATACAGCTAAATGATATACTCTTGAGTGTTTTACTCATTTTGTTTTTTTTTTTTTTTTTTTTTTGGAGCATGGTTTTCAAAGGGAATATTCATTTTCTGTGAAGCCTGGTACTTGAAACAATAGCCAGAATTACCCAAATTGCTTTTCTCTATGCAGTGGGAGACAGATCTCTAAAATAATGTCTCTACAGTTTGGAATAATGATGCCATTCTCTTCCTTTTCAGCTGTATTTGAACAAATGAAGGTTACCAGAAATAGCTGAAATTCTACCATTATAAATGGATTGCATATGTGGTTTACTATCTGTTCTTCAGGCTTATGTTGGGCCTAGACAAAGTTATTTTGTGTGCTTTTTCAAAATACTATTTTTAACCTCCTATGGATCCATTAAGACAATACCTTATGCTCCATAAAGAGAAAACCTGGCTGACTACCTAGAACCTGGACTAATACAAGGACTGAAGGAAGAACTGTGGAAAGTGATGGCGCTGTCTTCTGCCACATTCCCCCAGGGAGGCAGAAAGATGGGGAAAATGCAATCTCTCAGTGGAAAGAGAAAACCACATAGACTTTCATGCTGCTGTGAGCTAGGTTAGGCATATGTACTGTGTCCTGTTAGAGAGAGAGCAGGGGAAATGTGTCTGTGTTTCCAGATAGCAAGGGCTTCTAAAGAGTGAAGCATCAGACTGAGCATTCTGGTCCAGATATATGAATTCAGGTCCAGTTTGGGATAAACAGCCCATGAAGTACCAGGAGTAAAAAGAATTTTAAGCCTTTTGTCACTTTCTGGGATTATTTTCATCTGTGGCACATGTTTGTGTCCTCAAGATGTTTTAATATGGGTCAGGAGGTCTCTCAGCTTTCCTTTCATACCTGAATCATCCCCAAACAAACTGCTGGGAGCAACTCATAGCTCACAAATCTGGTCCTGTGGATTTTGTGTTACATAGAGAGGTATCAGTTCAGGTTCTCTATCCCAACATACAAAATGGTCTAGTGACAGAACAACCAAGCCTCAGAGTTTATGTTATCAGCCCTAATCTCTCAGATGGCTCTGAAAGCTCTGGGACTGAAAGAGGCTGAGATCTGCCGCTGGGTGAGCTTTGGAGCATCAACCAACTGCTATTGCAATTCAAGGCAAGGAGCAAGTTTCCTTCAGCTAAATTCCAGTTTCAGCTAAACACCTGATTCTTCATTCAGATGGCACCCTTGAGTACTCAACACTTGGTGGAGTGCAATTAGTTCCCAATGTTTGGTGACACTCTGCTTCTCCCATACAGGAAAACTAAACATTTTATGTAACTATCTGACATTAAGCTGTCACAATCTGCTACAGTTGGTGTACTCTGCATTAAATATAATGCACAGTACTATGCCAGTGTGGGTGGACAACATAATCAGGCATCCTCAAAGGTACCTAAATCTGTGAGCAACCTACATACTGTGCCTGCATGAAAGGACATATTATGGTTGATCGTGACAAGAGCTTCTCTTCTAAAAGCACTTTCAAAAAATGTAATTGGAATTTTTAACCCATGCATCCTCTTCGCATCAGTGGCTCCTTTTCCCACCATGCCACAGCACAAGTCATCCACCTGATCTACTGTCTACCCACCTGCTCTATCACCACCTCATACCTATGGCATGGTTGCGTTTGAAAGGATTGGGAGAGGAAAAATTAGACTTTTCATACACAGAACTTAGAGAAAGTTTTTTGAGTAAATGAAACAAACTTGACTTTGTGTGTCTCTGTGTGTGCAGCTACAGATAAAGGAACTGCCCTGGAAGATTGCTTCTGTGATTTGAGCAGGGTACTTTCCCCATCAGAGTGTCACAGCTCAAGAACAATCTGGAGGAAAAATACTCCAGCTATTCATCTTCATTTTCAAGGCATAAGGCTCAGTCCTTTGATCTCTTTTCTGCTCCCAGTATTTAGAAATTAGATCTTGGCTTCCTTAATTTCAGGAGATTCAACTCAATACATCACATTCCCTTTACCTTAGTTTACATTAAAATTCTTCAGGGTTTCATCATAGTGCAGAGTTTAAGACTTGACTGTTGACTAATCTAAAGAGAAGAAAACCCATCCTACTTTCATATTTAATTGAGAAAGCATCGAGAGAAATTATTTTTCTCCCAGAATGTTTGAATTGTATGTTGTACCATCCAAAGCCAATATATACATGGATTAACAGGCTTCTGTCCAACAACTCCCTATAAACTTGTTCAAACTTTAGCATAAGTTGTGGTTTAGATGGCAATGGGACTGTTTCAAGAGGAAAAAAAGGAAGTGTTAACAAGAGCAGGGCCCTAAATTTTCATTTTATATTGCCTTTTGGAAGGTCACTACATTGCTGTGATAGAAAGACTAATCAGAGCATAGACTGTCTCTACAGCTTTTTCAGCAAATACTATCTATTTTCAAAGATATTTTATCTGCTATTAATGTATAGTGAAGAGTTTTGTGTTAAATTAGTATATTCTCTGCTTACCTATACTATTCAGAAAATCATTTAAGACTTGTATTTTATTTCCTTTTTAGAATATTTTGAACAACATTAAGAAACATTTCCGAAGTAATAAACAAATCCTAACTACAATATGATATTTCCTTGCTAGACATCTCCAGGAAGAAAACCACCACATTTCAGCTAATGTCTTTAAAAAAAATCCATTTCTCTTTTTCTCCTCCCTCTCCACTCCAATAGCTGAAAAGCCAATAAAAAAATTCTCCACCTCCTCCACAGTTCAGAACAAGATCTATGTGCATTTCTCCTAGTCATGTTTTGAGATCCAGAAGGGGGTGAAAATAGTTAGTGTGCAACAGGAATCCTAGTTTCAGACACAAACCTGCACCTTTCCATTGATCTTGCTGATATGCTGCAAGCTAAATATTAAACAATTTTTTGATCAATCTAAGTCCAGCCTGGGGAGAAGAAACAGTTAAAGAAATGTCTCAAGTGTACTTGCATTCTGCTAATCAGACTCTGTGTGCATCCACGGATGGTACAGCACTGAAATCAATCACTGATAATGAAACCACAAATGAAAAATGGACTGAAGACTCCTTCCCAGGATTAGAGATACTGTGCATAATTTACATTACATATGCTGTGATCATTTCTGTGGGTCTCCTTGGAAATGCTATACTCATCAAAGTGTTTTTCAAGATTAAGTCAATGCAGACGGTTCCCAACATCTTCATCACCAGCCTGGCGTTTGGAGACCTGCTGCTTCTATTAACCTGTGTGCCTATAGATGCAACACGTTATGTTGTGGATACCTGGCTCTTCGGAAGAATTGGGTGCAAGCTGCTGTCTTTTATCCAGTTAACGTCAGTTGGAGTATCAGTGTTTACCCTGACTGTTCTCAGTGCTGACAGGTGGGTCTGTGCAACTTATTTGCCAGGAGATACTGCAGGTGTGAAGTTAGAAATGAATAGGAGAGCAGAAATGATCGTTTTGCACACTATTAAATGTTGTAATAGACTAAAAGAACCTCAGAACTGACCAGTCTCCCATGTAATTTAAAAACACTGTAATTTAGTAACATTGGAGCAGTGCTTTTAATGAAGTGAAAGCAAGAAAGGGTCTTTAAGTCTTTTGACCTTTTATTAGCTTGAAGTACAGTACAAGGGTTTTTCTCAATTGCACAGAAAAGTGAAATTGCTTAAGTTGGGGGAAAGACAGTATATTGGTGCTATCTAGTGGTGCACTAAAGTAATCAGGGAAGGTGAGAAATAAAACGGTGAAAATTATGGAAAATCCTTTGTCCTAGACACTGAGAAAAGCTCTAAAATCCTAGAACATAGAAGTCTAATGTGGGATAAAAAGCCAAAAGAAAACACAGAACAGAGTGGGGGACAAAGGAATGATTCTCATGGGTTGATGGCTACTGTAATTTTCAGCTGGATAAGTGCATGACACAATTCAAATTTTTCTCCTGTAGTTCTGATATCTTTTCCAGATATACTTGAGCCCAGAGGTCCTGAAATTAAACTCAGGTTACAATGGTAGTAGGGATCAGTGCTCTGAGTGCTGTTAGGAGTTGCACAACAATCAGTTTTCCATGTACTTCTTTCCTGAATGAACAAAACTGAGATTTCAGTTCGATCAGCAGAGGCATGTAAAGGAGTAGAAAAACAAAAAATGAAATTTAATATTAAGAGAGTAAAAGATTTTCATCTAGTAAACCAGCAACTGTGGGTTGTATGTAATAGCAAGTCATTCATGTGTCTAGAATTTAAGCAATGATGCTGTTACTGTACTCAGCCAACACAGGACTGGCCACACTGGATCACATCAAGAGTCCATGTGGGGCAGTACCAGCCTCCAGTAATGGCAGTATAAGGACAAGAATTCCATAGGAGGAATAAAAACCTCTATCCAGCACTACACTTAAACTCTAAGCCTTCAAATGATCCCCTGAGGAGATGTGGTTTCTGTCTATTTAATATTTTTCTCTTCTAGATTATTGTTCAGCCTCTTCTTGAACTTGTTCAGCAATGGCTTTTACTACCTGTTGAATAAACAAGTCCCTCTTTTATTTTTGTTTTGCACATGGCTTCATTTGATGGCACTGGCTTTTGTGCCAGAAGAGACAGAGATTACTATCCATCTCTCCAGGCTATTCCATTCTTAGGATGTTTGTTTTTCTTTTAGTTTTTTCCTGATAATACCTAGTATATTTGTGCACTTTTTTGTGCTTTTTTTTTGTGTGTTTTTTTTTTCTTTTGAGGGTTTGGTGTGGATTTTTTAACTACTGCTGAATATTAAGCTAGCATTTTCCTTGAAGTATCTATCATAGCTCCAAGGTCTTGGTCCTGTATGACATCAATTCAGAATCCACCATGGACTAGATGACCTTTAAAGGTCCCTTCCAACCCCAACTACTCTCTGATTCTATGGTCTAGACACTTGATTCTTTATTAATTCATCATGGTAGCTGTTACATAAACACTCCATGCTACATTCTCACAGGTTAACTACATGGTGAACTTCCTGAGAAAGCTCAGATCAGTTGTGTGCTCAATGCCAGATGATCATGTTCTAAAATCAATAAACATGGTATTTATTTAATAAATAGCAATCCAGCTTCAAGTCTTCTATTTAAATTTGCCTAGACGAGCAGAAGAGCAGCCTCAGCTTGTGCAAAATGGTACAACTAAGCTGTCTTATCCTCTGGGTCCTTTTTCACCACCTTTCATGCCAGCCTTGTGCCCCCTGGAGGGGTCACTTCTTTCTGCATTAGAGTCCCTGATCCTTTGTGAATAGGGTGTATTTTTTCATGCACTTCATCCACCTTTGGGGGAGTTGGTCCTTTTTCCATGTCCCATTTCCACACAGATTTTCACACATCCATAGATTTGCCCAGATTTTTCTCATGTGCGTGACTCAGTCCACAGGCTGCAGAATCACAGCCATGAATCAACAGAAGTGTCCAATCCTGCTTTATAAATATGAATGAATCCTGAAGCATTATTTTGAGTCAGATCACTGCACTCCACTGGGATCTTAGGAAGATGGAAGAAAGAAGGGCTGTACATTTATAAAGTAAATACTTTTAAAGTAAATACCCTGCATACCTTTACCAGTTTTGCATACTAGTTCCCTCATTTACTTTTCCAGGCAGTGCTGTAAAATTAGGACAGATGATTGCCCTTACTGATCACAATCCAAACAGTAGAAGTCATGTTTACTTAGGGAAGCTTTAATGGCAAGTCCCACCGGCCAATCCATTAAAATAGGCTTAAAATTAATTTTTACATTTCCATCTTAATTCCAAAGCACCAGTGTCTGTTTTCATTTCCAAGATGATTCCAGCACTCTCAGTTTAGTGAGAACACTAATGGCTTTACCTTTAAGAAGTTTGCAGTGTCAGTACTCACATTATTTCTGTATTTATTCTGACAATGATGTTGGTGGTTTTAGGTACAGAGCCATCGTGAAGCCCTTGGAACTGCAGACTTCAGATGCGCTCCTGAAGACCTGCTGTAAAGCTGGCTGTGTTTGGATCATCTCCATGATATTTGCTATCCCAGAGGCTGTTTTTTCAGATCTGTATTCCTTCAGTAACCCTGAGAAAAATGTAACTTTTGAGGCGTGTGCCCCCTATCCTGTATCTGAGAAGATCCTACAGGAAGCTCACTCTCTGGTTTGCTTCTTAGTGTTCTATATTGTGCCCCTAGCTGTCATTTCTGTCTACTATTTTCTTATTGCCAGAACTTTGTATAAAAGCACATCCAACATGCCAGCAGAAGAACACGGTCATGCCCGTAAGCAGGTAAGCTGTGATCAAGCACTTAAGTGTCCAGTTTTCCAAAGTCTATTGTGCTGATTAAATCTGAATTCTTGAGGACAAAATGTTACCTGATAATGGAGTAAAAAGCTCCACAGGCTCAGCCCATACCAGCAACCCAAACTCAGCTGTGCACTTACACATGTGCTCATGGCTCACCACTTGTGAGTGTGCACACTTTCCTACAGAGAGCTGGGTTTGTTGTGCTTTATCACAACCCTGTAAACTCAAGAGTTAAAACATTGATTTGTAAACAATGGGACCTCATCCATGTGAGCTGACACATTAACTACTGTACTTTCCTGGTCTAGATGAGAATGCCACATGATTTATAATGGAAAGGGAATGTGCTCTGCACTGGAAATTCTATGTTAAGAAAATGATGAAATAGATTTATTTTCCTGTTTATTTCTTGTGGTTTGGGGCTCTGTCCGCTTTCTTTTTTCACTTTGTTTCTTTGGTTACTTATGCAGTTAGACTTTTAGACTCCTTTGAAAATCAGCACCACCAACACACCCCTGTTAATAATTGTGACTAATACCAGATACGCTTTATTTTTTTATAGATTGAATCTCGCAAGAGAGTTGCAAAAACAGTGCTGGTGCTTGTTGCTTTGTTTGCCTTTTGCTGGCTGCCTAACCACATCCTGTACCTGTACCGCTCCTTCACATACCACGCTTCTGTAGATGCTTCCACCTTCCATCTGATAGCCACGATTTTTTCCCGCGCCTTGGCCTTCAGCAATTCCTGCGTCAATCCTTTTGCTCTTTATTGGCTGAGTAAAAGTTTCCGGCAACATTTTAAAAAGCAAGTCTCGTGCTGCAAGGCAGCGTTTCGTACAAAGGCTCCCAGTGCCCCCCAGAGCAATTCTCCTACCAGGGCTCTGTCCGTCACGGGCAGCACCCACGGCTCGGAAATCAGTGTGACCCTGCTGACAGATTACAGCATCACAAAGGAGGAGGAAAGCGTTTAGTCTGTGTGGGATGAAGAAGGACAGAAACTGAGCTTTTGCAATCGAGTCACTACTACTGGGATCCCGGGAAGAGGTGCCATGGCTCACCCCTGTCTGTGAAAGTGTGTTCGTCAGGAGTTTCTTGGGTTTTAAAATATACAAAAAAGAAATCAGACTCTGTGAGAGAAGTCACTGAAACAGCTGAACTTTCTGATGAAAGATGAAAGGGGTTGCTTATGTTCCCAGGCATGAACATAAATCCCTAGGTGGAATTCCTGGCCTGAGTAGGAGGGTTTAGCAGAACTGGTGCAAGAATTGGCTGTGAGGACAGTTTTGTTCTTGGTGACTTGCTGTTTGACTCGTGGCTGACAGCTCCCTCTGACAAGTACTTGCATCTACAGCAAGGCAGCAAAACCACGTGGTCATAACATGCTCAACCAGGCAGATTTTTGATTTATTTACTTACTTGTCCTGAATGTTAAAAATCGGTAAACACCTCAGAAAGAATGCTCAAATGAAAGAAAGCTAAAGTTTGTAACACTGAGAAGGAAAAACATTATGGGCCTGATCCACAGTAGCCTTTGCTCTGCCAGTGACTTTGAAACTGGCTAAGAGCTGGCTGCTGTGTAGTAAGATGGATGCCCTTCACTGTTCCTAAGGAAGTCAAGGGAACCAGCAGGTGATCATCTCTCTGAGAAAGCTGTAATCATTTTAACAATACTTGTAAAATTCTTCGTGATCTATGGGCAAAACATCTCAATAGTGCAGAGTTCTTTATTGTTACAGCAATTTAACATCAAGAAATTGGGTTGGATCTGTGTCAGAGCTCTAGTTGGGATGTATAGTGCACTTCTGAAGAGAGGTGCTCCAATGTCCCCTCCTGCCTTGTTTTGATCTGTCTCCCAGAGTGGTCTTGAGTGCAGAAGCTTGATTTCTCTTAAATAAAACTGTGTGCCCAGTCCATGGAACCAGACTAGAGCATCTTTGAAGTGAAAAATGTACAGTGTGGAGGGTCAGACCAAGCCTTCACCTGCACAGATCCACTCCTGCATGTGGCCATACCTAAGTGGTCTGCACATATTCAGGCATGCTGGGAGAGGTGGATTTTAATATTGTACTGATTTTCTATTTTTCAATAGTCTTGTCAAAGTCTATTCCTTTTTAATATTAGGATAGACTGTCTTAATGAGATAGGCCTTCTAATCCACTGATTCTATGACTCAGCTTGCAGAGGCAAGTCAGGACAGCCTGTCCAAGCTCAGCAGCACTGCTGGCAAGGACTGCTTTCCCATCAGGGAATACAGGAGGCAAGTCTACAAAAAAGTTGAATGACACTTATTTTTATGGATTTTGTGTTCCCTGAACCAAAATTTTGTTCTGTGGAAGGTGGTGATAGAAAACACACCAGATTTTCCATCGCTTAAACTAAGGGACTTCTATTTCAAAGTAATTTGTGCATTGAAGTATAGAACAGAAGTTGCAACCTATGAATTAAAATAATTCTGTCAGACACTGAAGCTTCAATTTTAACTAACCCTTGAAGGTATAATGCCCTTCTAGCTGCACAGAGCACCTAACAACACACAGCTAGAAATCCATCCACCCATGCACCATTATCTGAGTCCATTGTAAGATGAGAAAATCTATTTACAGTCTCTCTCTGTTGACTGCCCTAATCATAAAAATAAAACAAAACTATAAATCCCAAGAGCATTGGAATAGAACCTCTGTCGTCATCATAAACCAGTTAATGACAGACCAGTTTAGTCCCATCAGGCCTGGCCTTATTTTACTACACTCCTCATGTTACAAGATGAAAGGCTACAAGAACTAATTTTCAAATGGATTCCTCCTTTTATTATACCAATTGTACACCAGGATAGGATCACTGAAATAAATGGAAATATAATAACACAGAAATAGAATTTATGTCAAAGCAGACTCTAGAGACCTTATTTCACTTTCTTTGTCTTAATGCAACACACTGCTGGTAGTGAGCTATGTAAAAATATAACAACATATTGCAGTGATATTTTTTCCTTCTCTTTTTTCTTCATGGAGCTGCAGGGTGAGACTGAAATAAGTAGATAAGCCTCCACACTTATGAACCTACATTTATCTTCCTGGATCTTACTAAAGGGAATTCCAAACAAAAGAAAAATCAACAAACACTACAGTTTTACAGTTCCTTACATCATTCTTTATTCTAGCTTAATAAAGAACTTAGGAAACAAATCTGCTACATGTTTCTGGACTTCACAATTTGTCTCTGTTGGAGACTAGATTTCCCACTGAGAAAGCCTTGGCTACACCTCAAAATAGACCTTAAAACCCACAGTTTTCAAATTCACCATTTTTCTTGCCTTGCATGCAGCTATTTTTTGCTTGTGTAACTACTCCTCTCACTGGATGGTCTGTCTACTGCTAATATATCCTGTTACAAAACTGATGGTTTTGCTGTATCTTGCACATATTTTGGTTAAAGACTGGCAATATTTCAAGCCATAATTTAATAATTCTCTGTACTTTGTGCTTTGATATAATTCTGTACTTTCAAATCTTCATGACATGCTGTATTGGAGTGATATATTGAACAACACATATTTTTATCTAAACAATCTGATATTATTCATTCCATCCATTCCCCACAATGTAATTATCCATAAAATGTCTCCACATTAACGTAACTGGATTTAGGAGAAAAGGGCTGTTTTCTTTGCAATCTTTTTTCTGATAAGAATATCACAATTACAGAACAAGACACACAGTTATGGCACTTACACATTTCAATCAGTGGGATTTTAAAAAAACATAATATGGGCTCTAATTTCGGGGCCCTCAGGGCAAGGTGAACTGCAAGGTGGAATTTCTGTGCACAGGACAGGGTATTGAGTTTTTAGCACAGCCGGACTGGTCCTGTAACTATTCACACTGTGAAGAATTTCCTTCACTCCACTCTCAGCAGTCTGTGTAACAGCCCCATGGAAAGCCCAAAGAGGGGTAACCACTCTGTACTTAGTCACTAATTACTGCCTCCTCGATTTAACAAAACAAAGCAGCTCAAGAAAAGCGCGTTTACCGAATTAAGTATTAGCTCGTGATTTGCTACTTCCCCTCTAACAGACAGCGAAACAAAACTTGAGGAAAACCAAAGTCTCTGTACTTTCAGTATGACCAACAGTCAGCTCTTATGAGCCAAGAGTCAGACACAGATACAGAATCATGCTAACGCCTCCCATTAATATTTACTTTGAGAGATTTAAAACACCATTTCTTGACGGCTTAGACTGATCCAGGCTGTGGGACACTGGAGCCCATCCCCAGACCATGCGGCCAAGAGTGATGTCATTTCAAGGATGTGATTGCAAGGAAAGCTGCCTCGATCCCCCAAAATGATGCTTTGCCAGCTGGATCAGCTCCCTGGGCTGGCTCACTGTGCTCTTCACCGAGGAGGAGGAGGAGGAGGAGGAGGAGAGCAGATGGAAGTGGCACTGGGCGAGGCTGTGCCACAGCAGCTGCCGCCACACGTTCTGGGATCACTCTGGGATCACTCCGGTATCACTCTGGTATCACTCCAGTATCACTCCGGTATCACTCCAGGATCACTCCGGTATCACTCCGGAATCACTCTGGTATCACTCCAGTATCACTCCGGTATCACTCCGGTATCACTCCAGGATCACTCCGGTATCACTCCGGTATCACTCCAGGATCACTCCGGTATCACTCCGGTATCACTCCAGGATCACTCCGGTATCACTCCGGTATCACTCCAGGATCACTCCGGTATCACTCCGGTATCACTCCAGGATCACTCCGGTATCACTCCGGTATCACTCCAGGATCACTCCGGTATCACTCCGGTATCACTCCAGGATCACTCCGGTATCACTCCGGTATCACTCCAGGATCACTCCGGTATCACTCCGGTATCACTCCAGGATCACTCCGGTATCACTCCGGTATCACTCCAGGATCACTCCGGTATCACTCCGGTATCACTCCAGGATCACTCCGGTATCACTCCGGTATCACTCCAGGATCACTCCGGTATCACTCCGGTATCACTCCAGGATCACTCCGGTATCACTCCGGTATCACTCCAGGATCACTCCGGTATCACTCCGGTATCACTCCAGGATCACTCCGGTATCACTCCGGTATCACTCCAGGATCACTCCGGTATCACTCCGGTATCACTCCAGGATCACTCCGGTATCACTCCGGTATCACTCCAGGATCACTCCGGTATCACTCCGGTATCACTCCGGAATCACTCTGGTATCACTCCAGTATCACTCCGGTATCACTCCGGTATCACTCCAGGATCACTCCGGTATCACTCCGGTATCACTCCGGTATCACTCCGGTATCACTCCAGGATCACTCCAGGATCACTCTGGTATCACTCCGGTATCACTCCGGTATCACTCCGGTATCACTCGTTCCCAAATGTGAGGAACTCGAGGCAGTTTGTCCTCGCAGCTACACTGAGGTGTGCGGAGCAGACACAGCGCTCGCTCCCACGGGATTGGTATTAAATCTGGATCTCCTGCTCCCCAGGGCAGTGCCAGGGAAATCTGTGTTGCCTGGGCACAGACCTCACTGCAATCACTCGGGTCATAAACATAAAAAACCCGCCAAAATGAAACCAGTAGTTTAAGGCTTAAATTGTATCCCTCGTACAATGTCCGAGGCTATGATTATCTTATTTCCAAACACATATCCAATCCCGAATTTTATAAGTAAGCACAGTTCATGTCAAGCCCCTCACGCTCCTCTTCAGAATCCAGTAACTATTTGAAAGGGAAGACAAACGTCCCTTGTCAGTTTTTAAGTGATCACAAAGCAATCTTTGGACAACCACCGTAATAGCCCTGCCAAGAGAAAATTCTTGAAGCATCAAAGATGTCATTAACTAGGCTGGATGTTCTCTGTACCAAAGCCAAGGGTTACTAGAACTCTATATTTATATCCTCAGCAATTCCATCTGACAGCCTGTTGCCCAGGCAGGGAGCTGATTTTGTTCTCTCCCTCCAGAGCTTCACAGACCCGTGCCTTTGATTTTATCACCACTCCTGTATGACAGGAAAGATGTATTTGTTCCTGGAATACTAATTTCCAGGAGACTTCTGAAAATAATTTTTATTTCTCCCTGCAAAAGTTGCTTTGCCGCTGACACCCAGCCTCTGCCAGGATCTTTGGGGCTCAGCTCCTTTTTCACTTAAACACGTGCATTAATACCCGGGGTGTGCAGCTCTAGATTGAGCGCTGCAAAATAAAACCTGAGCAGCGTGCGGCTTCGTCCTCTGTATAAAAACACTTTTAAGCACATTAGCACTTCAGTTTGGTTTTGGTGGAGCTGCCTGGGCTACATAGTGTAAGCCACTAGATGGCACTGAATGAAGGCCTTTCAAGAACCGCTTCGAGGAGAAAATTTCATTTAAAATATTTAAGCGTTCACAGAGCACTAATTTCAGTCATTATTGATGCAAAATAAATCAGTGTTTCGAAGCCACGCCTCATCCCGCTGCACCAACGCACCGAGCCTTCCCAAAGGGAGCTCTGCCCGGTTCTGCCTCCGCCTCGGGGGCAGAGAGATGGAAACGAGGAAGAGAAATGGAAACGAGGAAGAGAAACGGAACGAGGGAAAGAGAGAAAGGGAGCGGGGAAGAAGGAGAAAGGGAGCGGGGAAGAAGGAGAAAGGGAGCGGGGAAGGGGCGGGCCCGCCCCGCCCCTCACGGCCCGTCATGGCCGCCGCCCACGTGACCAGCGGGCGGGGCGGGGGCGCCTGAGGCGGCGGNAGCAGCTGGAGGCCGAGCCCGGCGAAGGCGAGCCCGAGTCCGACCCGTTCACTTACGTGGACCCGGCGGACGGCGCCGCGTACGAGTGGGACCGGGAGAAGAAGGCCTGGTTCCCCAAGGTGGGTATTTGTTTGTGGGACCGGGGGGAGAAGGCCTGGCTGCGCAGGGGGGGGC
>VXBA01001983.1:911741-996943 GCA_013399895.1 Serilophus lunatus | reverse complement strand
TGTGGGACCGGGAGAAGAAGGCCTGGTTCCCCAGGGTGGGTGTTTGTGGGGTCAGGAGAAGAAGGCCTGGTTCCCAAGGTGGGTGTCTGTGGGACCGGGAGAAGAAGGCCTGGTTCCCCAAGGTGGGTATTTGTTTGTGGGACCGGGAGAAGAAGGCCTGGTTCCCCAGGGTGGGTGTTTATGGGGTCAAGAGAAGAAGGCCTGGTTCCCCAAGGTGGGTGTTTGTTTGTGGGGCTGTTCTGGGGTCTCTTCTCTGAGAGAGTGAACTGGCCTGTTGAGAGGTCTGGCTGAAAATGCTGTGTTATTGTCTGTATTGCTGTGAAAATGGTTTATTTCTAAGGAAATAATGTCTTGTAGGGGTGTGTTGTTCCGTCTCCTTCGGTCTCAGAATCACAGGAATTGACCAGGTTGGAAAAGGCCTTCGGGATCGTCAAGTCCAACCTGTGATCTGACACCACCTCGTCAATTCAACACTTGGAAATTAAGTGTGTTTGGCCTTGGGGCATTCCACCGCAGGCAGACGTCACAGCTTTTTGTCTCGGTTTTGTTTTTTAATTGAATATTTCCAGTATAAATAAGGTGATCTTGCTTTAACAAGGTGGTCCTTGGAGAGGAGAAGGAGCCTGGATTTAATGTTTTGAGCCAATCTGCTGATGTGCAAATGGAATAGTAGATTTGTTACCTTGTAACAGAGGACGAGGGCAATTACTTCGTTAGTATTAAGACATGTCATGGCATCTTCTTGACAGGTGTAACATGCCAGTTCTGGTTTGTGGCTGTGAATTCGTTGCAATCCAGAGAATTGGAGTGAGAGTGAAGCCTGTAGTGCCAAGTTTCAGTGTGTGTAAACCCAGGAAGGTGCCTGTGGAGCAGATGGCTTAGGGAGGGGGAAAAACATGTGAAAAATCCAGACTCACCAAGTGGAGAGCTGAGTACCCTGGCTCCCTGTGCAGTGCTATATCCAGCACAGTAACTTGTTAAAGGCTTCTTCCTTTTTCTCACCTTTTTCTTCCTTTCTTTCTCATCTTGTTTGTTTTGTTTGGTTTTTTTAAATTTTCTCTCTTCCTTTTGGTATCATTTGACTTTTCTAAGTGCTTTTCTTCTGTTTTGGGGAGGAGATAACATTAAGGGCTGGGCAGGTTAAATAAGAACAGCAGAGTTCTCCAGTAAATGTGATGTGTGGTAGCAGTTGGTGACCTATGAATGACCCAAAGTGCTTCACAAAGATTCTTTACTGAGCCAGATACCACAGTGTCTCAGGTTACTTCTTCTGGCTGATGATTATTCAACAAAATGTCTTATCAAAATAAATTGGGGAGGCCACTGTACCCAGAATTTGGAGTTCTTTCTCCAGAAGCAGTAATAAAATTCTTAGTCTCTGCTCCTTGAGAAAACATGGAAATATTCTGGCTTGTCATCATCATCTTCAGACCTGGATTGCACTGCTGCTCTGCCTTGGGAGGAGTGTCTGCTGAACTTCCACTAAAGCATTTTCAAAGCAGTGCAAAAAAAAAGTGAATGATACCAACTGTCAACATTCCTCAGAAAAATTTGGAGGCAGTCAGATATTTAATAGGAGCGACTGTAACCTCCTTTGTTGTTTGATGACTTCTCTCCCAGTGGCAGTGTATCGATGAATACCAGCTCTTACAGTCCTTCACAGACCCTGCACAGAGTGGCAGGAGGAATTAATCTGCTGCCTGCATCTCTTGCTGTGAAAATACAGATGTTGGCTGTCCTTTGCAAGCACAGGGTATCTGTTCTTCATTTGGTTAATCTATTCTTTCCATTTCAGTGGGACCAGCAGTTGATTACATGCTCACATGTCCTGTAGGATTGTATTTCTTTTCCTATGAGCTCAGTCACCCCAAACTGCACAACTGTGTGGGTGTGCAGGTACAGCTGGTCTCTCTGTGATGTTCTCCACCACAACTGGATGGATTGAAGCCCCAGCCAACAAATTCTGTGTTTTTTATGCAGGCATGGTATGACATAAGTTGCAATAAGAGCCTTTGTACTTGTCTAAATTCCTTTGTGCTTGCAAAAACAGTCTTTAAAGTGAGGGAGCTGTAGTGGTAGGATGACACTATGCAAAAACCATCTTTGTTATTGACTGGCAAAATTTATCAGTCCATGGTAGGTAATTTGCTGAGAGTAAGTCAAGCTTTACACAGGAATGCAGTTCCCCCAGGGGCTGAAAAATAATCCTGCTGCAGGGAGGTGGCTGGTTGTTACAGGTTCAGTCACTAATTTATCAGTAGGTTCTCTGATGGCAATTAATAACAAGAGTACAGGAGCTTCTTAATTCTGTGGATCTCATCAGCTGTGACACTGAGGGTTTGCTAAGGTTGCCTTAAATATAACACCTGGTTGGAGCACAGAGTTTTCTTCTCTAAACATGGTTGTACTTTTTCTCTCTCTTGACATTGTGTTGTGTCATGTTTGTAGGAGCAGCTGCTCACAGTCCCTGTGGAGGGGTGTTCCAGGCCTTGTGTAGCCCCGGGAGCTTTAGAGTTACACAGGGCTCCACAGCTTCTTGCATTATTCCTCACAAGCCTGTTACTGTCGGTTCTGCGTTTTTGATTTGTCATAGTAGAAGTCTGAAGAGTTGAAACGTCAAGCTTCAAATCACAGTGGAAGACAGGAGATGGCACTGTCATCACTGACACTTAACAATAGCTTAATGACTTTAGGTTTTGTTCCCTTTTTAAATACAGATGAACCAAGTACAGCACAAGTCAGAGTCAGATAAAATTTTCAAAGGTTAAGGCTCAGCTGTGGGAATAAATCCTTTCAGGGTGTGTAACTTCAGAAAGTACATCCTAATGCAAGGGTGCTGGCAAGAGCAGCTATGATGTATCTCTGCTAGTATCTGGTATTAAAATTTACCTGGCTAGAAGTACTGGGTGTAACTTCTAGAAAAGAAAAAGCTAATTATTTATCTGTTAGTAGGGTATAAAGCAAAGTGTATGGCCCTGGAAACTGTGTTAAGATACATCCCTAAGTGCAGTATTTACTGTCTGTCAGCACAAATATATGTCATCTCTGGAAGTGATTCCATGAAAAGGCAGATGCCTGCAAATGTCAGTCATTCATCATCTCTGGATAAGTTGTTGACTTACTGTCAGTGTCACTTTATCTCTTCACCATGGCCAGGAGCATTTGGTTTCTGTCCTTCAGGCAGATCTAATTTATGTGGAAGGCAGAAAGCTTTGTTTGAGAAAAGGCAGAACTTCTGAAAAGTATGTTGGTATAGTTCAGGTAAGGCCTGAACTGGTTGTCCTTGTTGTGTGCATGGTTTTGCAAAGATGGTTTAAAAACAGTTTTAAAATACTGTTATTCTCTGTGTTGCTGGATTAGAAAATGGCCATCACCTGACTAACATTAAAACATAAATCTGAATTTGTAGTTCTTTGAAATTGTGGATTAATTTTTCTGGTGTTTTTTTTTGTTTGTTTGTTTGTTGGGTTTTTTTCAGATAACAGAAGATTTCCTGGCAACCTATCATGCCAACTATGGCTTCCATGCAGATGAGACAGACACTTCATCTGCTTCTGGCACAGCCACTGAAAGTAAGCAACCAGTAAGTTCTAAGACATCAGGAACACAACCATCAGCAAATGAGAAAGGACCAAAACAAACAGATCCAAAACAAAAATCAGAAAAAAGGAAGCTGGAGCCAGGTAAGTGACTAAATGTTTCTCTCTGTGTAGGCTGTGACCTGTGTGGCACTGAGTGAAAACTGGCAGTTGTTCAGTGTTGTCTAGTACAGCAAAGATGAGTTGTGCTAAAAATTTCCAGATGGCTCTAAAATAATGTGGTACTTCATAGGTATCCTCCTAAATCTTTATAAAAAAGGTGAGAAGAAGCAACTTAAGGCATGTGCAGCATGTGAGCAAGCAAAAGTCCTGAGCAGTCTGGTGGAATGTAAACATTGTTGTATGCTGCCACCTTTAACATGGCACCATAACTGACTTCAAACTCTTGTGTTTAGGGTGGTTTCATGTTGAAGAAGACCGAAACACAAATGTTTATGTGACAGGTAAGGGATAGTGTTTATTTATCTACTTTGAGATGAAGATGGTAAAAAAGACTCATATATGTCTCTAATATTCTCTATTCAATCTGCCACTTTCAAACTGTATAACATTATGTTCCTTGACTGCATATTGTCTTGGTGACCTTTAAATTGCAGATGTGGGAAAGTGGTAGAAGGGACATTGTCTGTGCTTTTATCTGTTAATGTGGTATTATGTGAGCTGTGTCACACAAGTCACTAATTCGACTTTTTTTTTTTTAAGCAAAACAATTTCTGCAGGCGTTTAAGGGATAGGATAATGATACCTTTATAACAAAGTAGTGGTGCATCAACTATATCACTTCAATTTAATCACTTATCACTTAATCTTTCTTTTTTTAATTTAGTATATCTATAATTAAATTATTAGGTAAGAAGGAACAGTAAGAATACAGTTGAGAATAGAATAAGCAAGTAATGAGGAAGCTAAAATGAAATTATCTATGTACTTGTTATGGTATTTGTCTACCTGTTTTAGGTGGTGGGGAGATTCCTCTAAATTCATATACTAAAATATATTTGGTGCCTCTGAGCAGTCACAGCAATACACATAGTTGAATTTTCAAAAATCTTCATCCAGGCCAAACTAGCATGGAACATCCACATAATTTTCTCATCCATTTTGGGTTTTTTCCTGTCCTCAATTCAAAGTTCAGACCTTAAAAACTCTGTATATTATCAGATGCTCTTCTTGTCGAATTTGTGGGTGAAGAAAATAGTTGTTGGTTTATAGGTTGGGTGGGTTTTTTTGTTTCTGATCCTCAGAGGTGTAGTGGAACTTCAGGCTTGGGCAGGAGAGTTGCATTTGCAGAGGCCTTTGTGCCCACTGTGTTGATGTCTTGTATAAAAATAAAGCTCTGGGTCTAGGAGCACAAAGCTGCTTCTGTGTGTATGTTACACCTATTACAAAGGGAAAGGACTTTCAAAATGTTGGTATGAAGTTATGCTTAAAAGTTAATATAAAAAATTATTGGGCCCAAGGGCAGTGGTTTCTTACAGTGTATGTAAAATTTTATCCTTAAGTTTGATACCTTTCATTTAAAGAAGCACTGGGGCTGGTTTGTTCTAATGAGATTTTTAAAATATTGAACATACTCAAGTCTTCTGTTTGAATTAATTTTGTAGGTTTACCTCCAGACATTACAAAAGATGAATTTGTACAAGTCATGTCAAAATGTGGCATCATTATGCGAGATCCTCAGACAGAAGAACACAAAATCAAACTGTACAAAGATAAGGAAGGAAATCTTAAGGGAGATGGCCTCTGTTGCTATCTGAAGGTCAGTGGTGCACTGAAATACATTTTCCTTCCCATTGAAGGTACTTGTGGCCACTGTTTTAGAATCGTGTTCAGAGGATTGTTGAAATATCTAAAGTATAACTTAAAATTTACATGTCTGTTTTAAATATTTACTCTAGAAATGCCCACTTACCTGCTTGTGCACCTCATTTATTTCCCCTTACCCAGCCCCACCTCCCCCTGAAAATGGCCATAATACCTGCTGAACATGTTCTACATGTTCCTGTCTTGGGTGACAGGGATTGTGGGGACTCTTTACCTTTTACTTTGGACCAAGGATGCTGCACACCAGGGACTGTAGTCCTGTATTTACAGCTTTTAGTTGAGACCTGTGTGATTTCAGACCTGTGCTCTATTCTTTATTAAGCTATGAAAGTTTGGGTTACAGTATTATTTCCTTCATGTTTTTACTTCTGAATTGTTTTGAAAGTTGGTGTTTGCAATGCAGCCTGCTTCAATTCTGCAAGAAGCACCCGGCAGCACTAAATCAAATGTCTTGTAGTCTTGTGTTATTTTAGTAATTGTGGTAGTTCTCTGATATGTTTGAAATGTGTACAGTTTCTTTTAAGGACCATTGATCAATTATAACAGGAGTGATGAAATACTGGGTTTTGATCAAGGAAGGATTGCTGGCTGTGTGTCAGGAGACTTGGAAGAGAAGTGGCATTATGGCTTTCAGTGACAAGGACTTGATAGTGCAACTTGCTTGATGAAATTTTATTGGGACCATTTGACTGTGCCATGTGCTTTAAAAGCTTGTGCTGTGTTTTATCTTCAAATAGAGAGAATCAGTTCAACTTGCATTGAGGCTTCTGGATGAGGCAGAAATCCGAGGCTATAAGTTGCATGTGGAAGTTGCAAAGTTCCAACTGAAGGGGGAGTATGATGCAAGCAAAAAGAAGAAGAAGTGTAAAGACTACAAGAAGAAGTTGTCTCAACAGCAGAAGTTTGTATTTTTTTATTTCAGTAAACCATTGCTTGAATTCTTAGTGCTAATAATAAAGTTCTGCTTTCCTTCAAATGTAGTGCCAAAAAAATGTCGTGCAAAATTTAAAATCTTATCTGATAGTGTAATAAATTAACTAATGCACATTTAAAGGGGAGCATTAAATGTTGGTAAAATGAACTTTGTGATTGACACCTTAAAATAATACATTGGGAGCCACAGTCCTTTCAGAGGCAGAAGAAAATATTACAACTCTGGGGAGATAAAGACACTTCTCAGTGTGTGTGTGAAAGTCCTGTCACAATATCTGGGCTTACCGTTATAAAGTCACGAGACTCCAACTGCCTACATATATTTTGTGCCATAGTGCACTAGTTACAAAGAACAAAAGATGCTTGGCTGCCATAGGAGCAAGTACTAAAATATCTCTGTAGATTCCCCCAGACATCTATCTCTGGTATAAAATATATTGGTTTTTGAATTGTACTTTGATTCATTGCTTTTGTCACTTAAAATGTCTTTTTCTGCCTTTTGGAACAAAGAAGGTGCAGATTAAAGAAGAAAGAAGTTTGAATGTATAAGGCTTTAGATATTTTAATGAAAGCAACATTCCATTAAACGTTGTAAATTGTTCATAAGAAGTAGTTTGCCACAATTAAAGGGAGCAAAGGCTACTTAATATCTTATCAATTAAAACCAGAAGTAGCTTGAAATGTATCTGCCCAAAGATACACTGACAGATCTTCAGAGTGGTGGTAGATGTACGAAAATTATGAAACTGCATTTGACAGCAATTTGTGTGAATAGAAGGACTGTGTTCCTTTTGAGTTGAAAAGCATAATTTACTGGTAAAACTACTCTTACTGGAAATCCATGTTTTCTTCAGCTAAAGTAGCAGGTACAAGAAGGAACCTAAGATTTCCACCCCAGTAAATGATTTTGAGATTTAAAGTGTAAGTGAATGTCTTTTTTTGTAATAGGATATGAAGTAGGCATTTCTACAAGAAGTAACATTTGCTGTAAGAAGGCAAAGTCCTAAAACAGATGCCCTGAGTTACATGACTAGGTTGTGGCAGTGACTTTGTACACTGTGGAACAAAATAGATCTTGCAGCAATGCTTGTGTAAGAGTCAAGGTGTTCTTCCATGTTTGTTTAAATAAAAGCAAATAAATTTTACCAAAGGGAATAGTGAATCTCCTTTTTTACAAAGTACATGATGAAAAAGATGGTAAAATATTGACATTTTTACTGTATTTATCTGCCACTGGTTCCTGTATCTGAACTGATATTAGGAAGGAATTAAAATTATTCAAAATTATTTTTTGTGTTTAAAGTATGCTTTGAATCTTAAATGCTCATAGAGTGAATATAAATTATTTTAAATACTTAACGAGCTAAATGGCTTTGTAGCAGTGGGTAAACCTGGGTAATTATTGCATTCTTCAGACAAATAACTGTTTGTGTCAAAATACATGTTTTAGTTGACGTATTGCAAGAAATGCCAAATTAATGATTTTTTTTCAACAAATACTTGTAGAAACTGAAGAGAGCCGCAACAATATCTTCTTACTGTTGCTTCATTTCATTAGACAGCTGGATTGGAGGCCCGAGAAGAAAGATGGAGCAACTCGAATGCGACATGAACGCATCGTTATTATCAGGAATATGTTTCACCCAAAGGACTTTGAGGTAGGCAGATGCAGTTTGCTGCTGTAGGTTGTGCTGGTAGAAGTCAACACTGTCTGAACTTCCTGCCCTATAAACTTTGGCAAAATTCTAAGCCGATTGAGAACCATATTTGGCCAGGGCCTTCTCCTGTACCAAACATCTGCTTAAAATTCATTCAACTCTCTCCGAAAAGCAAGGAAAAGATGTTGGCAAAAATGTGCTTTTCAAATCAGCCTTTTTCACTTTGTGTATCCTGATATTTAATTAAAGCTCTGTGATTGCTTTGCAGGAGGATCCCTTAGTGTTAAATGAGATAAGAGAAGATCTGCGGACAGAGTGTGAAAAGTTTGGTCAAGTAAAGAAGGTTCTCATATTTGATGTAGGTATTTTAACATGTTGTGTTGGCAGAATTGATGTAATGTGCAAAGGTGCAAAACATTCAGGCTGCTTTGAATACAAGTGGAGTGTTTATTTGGTTTTGTGTGTTTATTTCATGGAAACTTGATAATCTTTCAGTACTTAGAACTATTTTGGAACTTGCTGTCTCCTTCAGCCTAAGTGAAGGCAAACTTGTTTTTCCCAAGAACTTGGATACATATCACAAGTTTGTATAAATACATTTTTTTGTAGCTAAGCTAACTGAAACATTTTTTATTTCCTGTATCAAAAAGCCACGCTTTGTGTGCCAATAGAACAAAGCATGTAAACTTGCAAGTTGAACTTTTCAAATACGTGGCCAGAACGGAGCCATAGTCTGATTGATTTTGTAACACCATCTAAAAGATACTGGCATAAATACACTAGTTAGAACATTACTAAGTGAAAGTTGTCTCTCCTTACAGCGACACCCTGATGGCGTGGCTTCTGTGTCATTTAAAGAGCCAACAGAGGCTGATCTCTGTAAGCTCACTCTCAATGGAAGGTGGTTTGGGGGCCGTCAGCTCAGCGCTGAAACATGGGATGGTGTAACAGATTATCAGGTAGCCTTTCATGGTCTATTTTATCAAAGATTTCTTCCAAACCGTAGCTCTATTTTAACTTGAGAAGTGTTTGGCATTCCCGTCCCCTTCCCCCGCCCACCCCTGCACTGTCTTGCTTCTCCCTCGAAAACCGATAGTGTGTATGCCAAAAAATCATTCTCTATTATTTGGCTTAGCAAAAAATTAGGGGACCTGTTTGTGTTCTGGAGGTGTCAGCTTGGAGGATTGGCCCCTGCATGTACAGATCTTTAGTTCACAATCAGCAGGCCCTTCTGAACTCCCGAGATATTTTTGCGAGATAAATGTTTGTATTATTGCATCCATTTAAATACTCCTTTTGACAGGGATGGCTTTGTAATGATGTGTATAAATATCTCTTTAATAGGTGGAGGAGACTGCCAGAGAAAGGGAAGAAAGGCTGAAGGTGTGGGAGTCATTTTTAGGGGATCCTGATGCAAAGGAGCAGCAAAACGCGGCTGATTCGGATTCCGCGTCAAGTAGCGTTAAAGGGCCCGAAGGCAAACAACCTCCAGGAGTTACCGGCACACCTAAGGAGGGTGCACATGGTGAATCCCATAAGAGGGAGAATAATGGTGAGGGCATTAACGAAGATGGAGCTCCATCCACAGACAGCAGCCTTGCAGGCAGCGATGGTGAAGCTGATACATAACACTTTCAATGCTTTAAGAAAGCATGATTTTTAGGGTGATGTTTGAGTTGATCCCTTTCTTCAGGGTGACTGCAGACAATATTCATATGAATATAGGCATATTAGAATGTCATCAACTGTGTGCTTTGAAGTTTTCATTAAAGCAGTACTTAATGAGGTTCTAAAAGTTTGTATTAATTGGCTGTTCAGGTAAAGTAACTCAAGTTGCCAAGAATGCAGTAAAACTCATCAGGCTTCTTTTGTTCTAACTATGCTTGTCAGTGTTTCATCATGTGAGTGTGAAATATGTTCCAACCTTTAAGTTTATGTAACTATATGTAATGAAAAGCTACTACAGGATTTGTGGAATTTACTGTTAATTTTCCTGTACCCCTTGGAACTCAGTATTTCATCCTTAAAAATGATTTGTGTCCTGAGTACTTTTTGCTGTGATACACATGGGGTGAATGCATTGGATGTGTTGCTATTCATTAGGTAGCAAATGATAAAAGTGATACAAAGTCACAAACTTAGAAGAAGTGGAAAACAGTGTTGCCATGGCCACCTACTGGCAAACTGAGTGAAGATAGATTATTAAATCACAGCATTCAGTAGATTATTTTTTTCCTTCCCCTTTTTAGATCTTCTGTTGACGTTAGGTAGGGGCTGGAATTATGTCAAGGAGACTAGAAATGCATGAGCACACACATTCTAGGCCACAATGAAATAGACAGTTCTTAAACTTGTGGTCTGTATGCAGTAGGTATCAAAATAGGCTTTTGATTTTTGTGTTGGCTTTATTAGTTTTTGCTTTTATATTAAGGTTTTTGTTTCACTTTGTTAGTATGATGAGTCCGAGTTCTCCTCAACATTTTAGTTTACCCTGTGTGCTTTTCACTGTGGGGAGGATCTTCCATATTTCAAAAAATTTTAAGGCTTTTGGCAGCTCAAACTAAAATTCGTTGTGAAAAAGTTAGAGTACTTGAAAACATGCTTTCAAATAATGCTCTTATATGGAAAAAGCAAATGCTAACCCTCTTAGAAATATTTCCAAAAGCAAGGACTTAGAAGACATTCTAACTTTAGGTAACTTAATATGTGGCAGGCTTTCAAAAATAACTGAGGGAGCTGTTTTGGGCATAGTTCATTCTTAATTTAGAATCCTATTATTTTGATAAGTAAGGATAGAAGATTATGGATTTAGGCACTAAACAATTAAAATATTGGTGCTAAATTCATAGCATGCTGTTCATATGGATGGTTACTAGTACACATTTGTAAGGAGGATCTGTTGAATTTTTTTAATTCATATTGGATTGCAAGAAACTGTAGATGCTAATTCCTATATTCACATCCTGAGGTATTCAGAATACTCTAAAATTGTTATTTTTCAAGTTTGTGCTCTGACAGTACCACATATTTTTTCCACAAGTCTGTAGGGTTCTCTTAAGTTGGTTTTGTTGGATTTTATTTTTTAATATATAGGTGTGGGTAGCTATGCCAACCAGAGCATCCAAGTTAATTCTTGCCACTCTGATTATGTCTTTTTGTGACAAAATACCTGATCTTAGAACAGAGATTATATTTGAATTCAGGGGTTAAACATCTGGGGGCTCATTATAATCTGGCATGTCAAATCCAGTTTTGAGTTTCATTGTATGGAAGAGCTGTAGCTGTTGCCAGCTAAAAAAGTCCATTTTCTCATATTTCCAAGTGTGATTTGTACATTTCAGCGGAGCAGGTGTTTGAAGAGTTCAAGGAATCTGAAACATTGCCTGGTTAGTAGCTGCAGAGTGGCATATTCAGATCCATCTCTGTGTTGTGTTGGTTCTGCCTTAGTTATTTTTACTGGTAATAAGCACCACAGGCCTTTGAGAGCTGGAAGTGTGCACAGGAGGAGTGTAATTTAATGTTGGTATTGCTTTCAGTGCTCCTTTTTTTCTTCCAGCTTCTAGACTCCAAGCTTTAGATCTCTAGTGTTTTGTTTGCTTTTTCTTTGTTTTGGTTTGGGTTTTTTTTGAAGGAGCCCAGTCATGTAATGCTACACAGTTTTTAAATCACCTGTTTTACAGTGGAATTGTAACTGATATAGGGAAACTTGTGGACAAATGTATAAAACTTGTACAGTTCTATGAAGCCTTATCATGGTATCAGATAAGAAAAATAAGGCTAGTGTTAGTGTATTATTTGAGAAATAAAGAATCGTTTTATGTGCGGTAGCCTTCCTCTCTCCAATTGATGTACACATGTGACTGGCTTGCTGCAGAAGTCCAGTGTGATGTTAGTCCCTTCACCTTTCTCTTTAAAAGTCACATAGAAGCAGAGCACCAAGAAAGACTGAGACCAAATGCTTTCCTGGCTTCCCTATTGACTAGGGTTCTTAAGAAAATAAAAGTTGTTTTTCCATGCAAATACGTTGTTCTGAAGTGTGGCATTATATCCACCTGGTATTTTCCTTTTGTCTACCTCTGTTTTCCCCAGTAAAATGTAAAAATATATTTTTATAAGCTATTCACCGAGTTATTGAGGCATTTAGTAGTCCAAGGAGAGGTTAATGCAGCTGTGACTCTTTTCAGCAGATTTGCATTGAGACCAAATTCTTTTGATGTTTTCCCTTTTGAAATGATGAAAATTTTTATAAATCAATCTGAACGGAAATGGAAAATTTTCACAAAAGTTAAAATCACTATTTTGAAGTATGATTATGAAAATCTTGCAGTATATATGTTTAATACCAAATTTTAACAAATCTGAGGCTGAATAAGCTGAGTTGCTTTTTAAACTTCTATTTTTTTCTGACTGAGCAGCATCATACATAAATTAAGAAGTTAAAACTCCCAATTAAATTTTCTCTATATTTGTAATTTAATTAAAAATGCTCTCTAATTTTCTTGCTCACTAGAAGTGACAAAATCAACCTTTTTGCTCGATTTCTAATTTTTTTTAGGCTTTTGGTGAGAGGTTCATTGTAAGAGAACCTTTCTCCTTCCCCCCATATAGGATGGAAACAGTAGTGAGCAGCTGTGATTAATAGTTTTTGCTGAATTTTGAACTAGAGAAATTGTTGTTTCTGCTAATTCACACTGTAACAAAATGGATGTGAAGCCACTTAAACACAACAGCAGCGACAGAGTATTAAGTGATCCTTCAGCATAATTTGGCAGAGATAATTAAATTCTTAAGGGTGGCATCCAAAATCATTGCTCAGCTTCAAGATACATTGGTAGTTTGCTTTACAATCAAGTGCTGTTTAGTGGTCTGCTGGCAAGGAAATTTTGTGGGGTTACAGGCACTCACCAGCAATGACGTGGCTCGAGGAGCATGGCCAAGGTAGACACCTGGAAACAAGAAACTCCAAAAGAAAAGGCTTTCTTGGAGGTTTTCTCTTTTTCTTTTTGCAGGTTCTCGAATGTTCACATACAGCTGTAAAGAGAGAATTAGTTTCATTTTGCATCAAAATGTTTATCTGTTTCTCCTGCTGATGTTTTTGAATTACTTTTTTTAATTGAATTTCAGTCCCTCATACAACTTAGATTTTGTATAAGGATTGCAATTCACTTAAAATCATTAGTATGTTAAATGCAGTGCATTTTAGCTAGAACATGTCCTAGACATTATTCAGTTAAGGTTAACCAATTTACAATACAAATAATTTGCTTAATTCACTTAACTTGAAGGTATTGGATGCTTCACAGAAACCCAAACTTGCCTTTAAATTTTCCAGTAAAATTCATATTCATACCCTGAATTCTTGAACCTAACTAAGCCAAATTGGAGAAAAAAAAATGTACCTGTAGATTTTAATTGGATTTTAAGTTCTCAATTTTTATTTCTGAATTTGAGGAAACATACTGCAGTATGGTAAATGAATTCTGTGAGTTGTGTACTTGTGTTGATTTGACTTGTGTGAATTTTAGTGCTCATTATACAAGGCTTGAAGTCTTACTGTCAGAATACTCTGGAAGTTCTGTAAAATATTTATAGAATTATTAAATCTTTTGCAGCAAATTTGTTTTTTGCTCATTCTGTAATATGAAAGTATATTGTTAGATTCAACCTTTCAGTGACTTGGCATTTTTTCTGACAGATGATTTTCTTTCAATAAATTGATCATTTTCATTTGTCCTTTAGAAAACTAACATTTAAAAGCAAATGGTATTTGAATAATATCTAGACTTGTGACAGCAGCTGAGAATCCCACGGTTTGTCTTCAATTTGTTTCTTAAAGGGGTTGTGTTTTATACTACCTTTTTAATAAACAAACTCCTGAACAGAACAAGTCTTTGCTGATTAGTTTTGAGATAATGTATTTGTGGTTTTTTTCCCCCTCAGTAAAAGCATTTGGTGCAGTGACTTTTATAAAGCACTTGTGTTAGTTAACAAGCCAGAGTTTTCCAGCTGGATCCAGTAGACAGGTTGCTGGAATTGTAAGTGGGATAATGGTATTTGTGGGTTTGATCTCAGCCTTCATCCTGGCTTGGTGTGTTAATGGACCTGTACAGAGAGAAAAGGAGCAGGAGGGATGACTGCAGATACCATAGTTATAATTGAGATTGTGGGGTTTGATAAGGACAACTAGAATTTCAATTTTTATTCTCAAAAATTAAGAACTTTGACATTTTGCTTAGAAAGTGCTGGAAATCGGTTGTTCGATATTCGTTCTGAAGAGCAGGGATTATATAATCCCATTTTACCCAGCAGTTCTTTAGGAGCTTTAAACTGATGCCATTTTAACAACCTGACAAGTGCTTTAACTGCCTACCTGAGAGGATTTCTTAAAATCTTTAACAGAAGAAATCTGTGCTGTGTGAGGATCAAAGGAGGAGTGATGGATATGCTGAGGGCTCCTGCCCTGCTGGTGGACTGGAATCTGGTCTGTCTCACAATGCACTTGTGCTTATGCAAAGAGTGTGTCAATAAAAGACTAAGCGACATCACGGGAGATCTCAGCCTGGTAGTTAAGTTGTTCTGGGAGATGGCAGAGGGCGGATTCATATGTATTTAGGCAGAGGGAAGTGGATTGTCCTCTCCTGCTTTCTGGGTGAGTAAACAAACTCCTAAGCTACTCTATAAAACACTTAATGTCACCAGTTTGGTGACTCTAATTCCCCAGTGTGTTTTTTCCAGCTGAGACTGGCAAGTTTAACCTTGTTTCAGCGCTTCTGGAACGACTGCCGTTGGGTAACTCTGGTAAACTTGCTACAATCCCCACCCCCCCACCCTCCCACTCTGTTTCCTGCTACATCCTTCACAGAAAAAGAATGCCATTTTTATTTTCTGACGATTTCTGCAGTCATTTAAATAGATCCAGCAAATAGCAAATTAGTTACCCAGTTCGTCTGAGTTGGGGACAGGTCCTCTTTTCCTTCTTGTAGAAGTTAATAGTGAATATGCTCTAACCTGGCATAGGAACATCCTTTATCATCCTGGCCAAGTTTGGTTCTCTGCCATGACTTATTTAGCATCCTGCTCTAAACTCTTCCAAAGTCCACATTATCTTCTTTACTGTGTACAGATTGTCATTGGAAAAAAATAAAAACCAAACCCCAAACCTACTTCGAATCCTATTTTCCTCATTCCTGAAACCTCCTAACCTGGTTGACTTGTTGGAGTGCATTTCATGCATTCTTAGCAGATAGGCTGAAGGAAACGCCTTGTTCACGCGCAGCTGGAGGCTAAAAAGTGTGTAGGGAGTTCATGAACGTGGCTTGTCTCCTGCTGCAGTCGCTGCAGAGCACACAGAGCCTGCCGGCCCCCGGGAAGGATCCCAAACTCCTGGACACAATATGACCGTCCCGCGCCTGGAAAATCTTACTGGTGTGACTCCGCTGCTGACAGTGGGTTAAGGTAGGAGGATTCCGGGGTGATTCCGGGGTAATTCCAGCCTGTGATCACTGACTTTCTTAAGCGTTCCCTTATTTGTTCTCTTATCTATTGATGAAAGAGAATGCTTGATTGTTAAATTGTTGCTTAATACTTGGGAAGTGGAAATTAATTCAATTTGTTTTTAAGGCCAGTTTGAGCTGCATGAAATCAAGAGCAGAGGGTTCCCCATCTGAAGCTCCAGTGATGGGAAATCAACACTAAACTGGCAACGCTGGGGAATGTGAAAAATATTGTTAAAGTAATGTCACTTATGATGAGCTGTCAGCAGCCCCTCTTAAGCCCGAGTTAACCACAGGTCCTTGTCCGTCTAAAGGACAAATAACCTGGACAGTTGCTTGCATTATTCTGGCATAATTAACCCATTCTAAGAGAAGTGTGAGATGGGCAGAGTCCCTTCATGCTGAGCTCCACTTCTACTTTATTTTGGCAAAAGTTTATGGCAGATTAAAGTTGAAAGGATTTCTGCCTTCTTTTGCAGACTTCCTGCTGGAAGATGGAAAAATAGGAAGTTCAGGTAATGAAGGTAATGCTCCAAATTTAGGTCCTATCTCCTGGGATATTAGATTCCTTATGTGCATATGATCACTGAGAGGACTGAGATGTAACCTAGGCTACATCCAGCCTTCTTATGACCATATGTTGGAAAGCACAAAAGGTTTTTAAGGGAAATAAGGGTGAAAAAAAGAGACAACCTTTTTTTCCTTTAAAATCTATTATTTTTCCAGCATCGTAGCTGTGGTCACAATTCACACAAGCTTCTGCACACCGATAAATAGTGCTAAAGGAGCTCAGAATTAGTGTCAGGAGCCAGTTAAGCATGTTAATAAAGTGGTACAAAGACACAATGGCTTGCAATGAATGAGGAACAGGAAAAGTGAACCCCTGGGCCAGAGCTAAACGCTTTCTGAATTGTATGTTGCTGTGTAGTGTTGGAGCAGTGTAGCAAGAGCTGGTTTTCTGCTTGCTGTTGGGATGGCCTGATGTCCTTTCTCAGGCCATGTGGTCACTGATGCCTTTGCCAAGCTTTCACTGCCTGGGTTGGAATTTTCTATGGCAAGGGTTGGCCTCCAGCTGAACAACCAGAAAGTTCCTAATACATAAATAGTGAGTTGCTTTCTAAAAAAAATATTCGGGGAAAATAAAGTCTCTTCCTGTGCTTGAAGTTCTTCCAGTTGTTTGGCTGTGCTGTGGTAGTTCCTGTTTCCCTCATGAGCCTTGGGAAGGTGCCTGTAAATCGGGTGGAAGCTTTTCTGGTTTAAATTTTCCATGTCTGGGAAAGATGGGTCAGTTTTAAAGTTGTGAAAGATTGTCTTCTGAATCAGATGACTGTTGAACTATGCCCTTGCATTTCCTGGCTGGTGACCAACCTGATTGTGTCCTGTTCCCATTGCCGTGTTTAGGTGGATTGGAGGCTGGAGCTGGAGTAAAGCAATAGAAATCCAAAGATAAGGACTGTGTGGAACTCTCGAGTTTGAACATGAGTTGGCAGTTGATGGCAGGAGATTAAGGCTGGCTGAGCAAGGGACCACGAAGCAGGGAGAACTGAACAGACTACACTGGGGAGGGAGATAAAATAGCAAGCAAAACTAGACATAGAAGCTAGTGATAAGCATAGAAAATAAGTTTGTAGGTGAAAGCTTAAGCATTAAAATGGGGATAGATTATGACTCGATAACCCAAATTCTCATATTTCTTAATATCTGGATACTTGGCTTTGCAGCCTGGACAGTGTTTTCATGTATTAAAAATTCTGAGGGACCATTTGAAGGCAGCCTTTGGAGACACTTCAGAGTATCCTTTGAAACACAGATGAGTGCAATGCTTATTGGGAAGCTTCTGGAGATTGAGGGTATATGACTAGGAAAGAAATCAGATAAACGCATTGGAATTGGTTAAGCAATGCTGTGTATTGCAGGGTTAGTTGGAAACATAAATCTAATGATTCATTAGGTTTTGCCTGGTACAACTGGCTATTGGCCAAAGGTTTGTCCGGTCTCTGAAAAATAACAGCCTTCTTTTTGCTACCAAGGTAAATCAATTATGCTATGCACTGTCATGAGCTGACAATGAGTCTGGAAAATTGAATAGAAACAGCAGGCACTTCTCACTGCATTTGTAGCCTGAGCGTTGCTAAATATGATTTTGATTACAGCAGGACGTGTGAGCTCTGGTTGGGGAACTTGTTCCCCTGCGGCCAGAAACTGCACAAATGCATGAAAACGATGCTTCTCCAGGGCAAGCAGTGACATTCCTTGTCCTACTCTTACCATATCTGGCAGCAGGGATTTTTAAGGAGAACAAAAAGGAGTCTTATAGTCTTCTGTTGACTTCCTGCAAACTATTTTAGTGTAGTTCCTGCCTTAAATCTGTAACTTTGGGTCGACTCACAGTGTGTGTTTTAGCAGTCTTGCTACCAAAGTTTTAAGCAACTGGCAAACCCACCATGTTCCAAGGTAAGTTGTTTCAAGCAGAAGGGGTTATTTGTTTGGTTTTGGCTTTGTGGTTTTTACTTGAATTTGCCATGATTTGAATTAGTAATTTCATCTTAGTGTCTTTTTCTAACAGGCGAAGCAACTAATTACTCTTAGAAGTCCTTTCATTGTGGAGGTCTGTGCTGACTGTGATCAAGGTGCTTCAAACTTTACCTTATCCAAAATGATTATTTTCAGCTCTAATGGGGGTGGGGTTTTGGGTTTTTTGTTCTTCTTGTTTTGGTTTGGTTGTTGTTTTTTGTTTATTTTTTTCACTCTGTCAATATGTTAACATGAGCAATACAAAATCCAAAATTGGACAAAGCATTTCAATAAGTCCACACTGAACTTTATTCAGGGATATTGCCACCTCTGAATTACTTTAAGCATTTCTGTTCTTCAGCACTGCTCTATCCTGAGGGCACATTTGCACAGCAGCAGGTCCTAAGCCCAGACTTACAGAGTCAGGGTGAGAAATGACAGCTAGTACATAGATGTACACATTTTGCCCAAGTATTCCATATTAGGAGTATATAACAAGGAAACCAGCAAGTGAAAGTTGTGTGGAAAAAGCAGAAACACAGATGTAGACTCTAATACTACTAGTAACAGTCTTCTGGTCCTACCATTTCCAAGAAGAGCATGGGCTCACCACTGACTTGGCACTTTAAATTGAATGTTATCTCTTTGACCTGTATGGATTGATTTTTTAAATTTTTTTTTAGGGGTTGTTGGTTATTGAAAATGGAAGAAACACGGAAACTCTCTCCAAAGCCGTGTAAAAGCAAAGAACCTGTGAAAACAGAATGGGGATCTCAGAGCGTTGTTTTTACCTATTTCCAAGGGGATATTAACAGCATGGTAGATGAACACTTTTCTAGAGCTCTCAGCAGTGCCAAGAACCCACAAGACCTGAGCAGAAAGCACAAGGGTGAGACTGTTGTCCTGAAGAATGGTGAGCAGCTTTCCATGTGGGAGTGTGATGCTCTTGTGGGGGTGACTGGCTTTCACTAAGGAATTTAAGATCCAGTGAGGTTAAATTTGGAACTATATGCAAACAGGAAGCAAGAAAATCATACCTGTAAAGCCCTCAATGACATAGCTGGGACCTCCTGAGTAAACCCCTGTGATTGTTGGGGTGATTCCCAAGCTGTCCATGGGCCTGTTGGCAGGACTGGGTCATCATTTTCCAGCCAACTGTATCCATCACTGCTGGATACATTAACTGCATTATGACTTAAGTTGTCAGCTTTACAAAAATGTATTTGTCTAAGCTTGTAGTTGTCAAAATCCTGCCTAAGGTAGTGGTCTGTATGAAGGCACATGTAATACTTACTAGAGATATTGGTGGTGGTGGTTCTGCTTTTAGTATGAATTTGGGGTTGTTTTTTAAGATAAACAGGACTAAAAGTAAATATATATTTCTGTAAAAATGAATATGCAATCTGGTGGCCTTCCCTTAGAAGTCTGTTGGAATTTGCCTCGGAAAAAAGTCAGAATTGATGTGACCTCAGATGCTTCCTTTCTCTTTTTAAATAGACAGCATGTCTCCCCAACAGTGGAATTTCTCTTCACATTGCTACAAACCATATCCATCACCTTCTGCAACAAGCATGTCAGATTCTGGTCTGAATTTCTCTGCTGCTGGTGTGGCAGGTCAGTACCAGCCATCAGCTCTGCGGAGTCATCCAACTCAACCTGCAGATTTATGGCCCTTTCCTTCAGTTGGGACTCCCAGTGTTACCAGTTCAGTGTATCACCCTGCCCTGCCCGACCTGCACGTGGTAGATGAACCCACCTCTGACAGGAAATACGGTTCTCTTCTTGGCCTTCTGCAACAGGAAAGGTGCCTGACATCCATGCAAGAATGTACCATGAAGCAACACTCAAGTTCTTCTTGTATGACTGGACCTGCTAGGTTACAACATATGAGTCAAAGTTCAGCTCCTGGGGGAGGTAAGAAAATACTATCACTTTATTCTTTGATGCCATCTTATGTGAAGAGACAAGATAATAGTCTTGTTCCTAAGCTTCTCAAATTGGAGCCAACTTCAGCCAAACTCAGAGAAATCTTTTTCAATAGATAAGACTGATGTGTACCCTGCTACTTGGGATTGATCAGACACGTGGTATGGTTTAATCAAAAAATATGCATTGCCTACTTGCACAATATTTTACCTTCTGGCTTACATTGGGGAAGTATTTTAAGTGAATATAAGCATTATTCACAGTGCTATCAGGATCTCTGCCCCATAGGTAGCAGGTATGATGTGTAACAGATGCTCCCTTATTGGGACCAGAAAGGGGTGGCCAGGAAAGATCCCTGAGCAGCCTCAGTGTGCAGGGTGTTGATGATGTTCTGAATACAGGATTGGAAGTTGTGGCCCTTACCAGCATGGCCAGGGCTTTTTCTCCTCCCAGTCTCTGTAGCTGGAAAGACAAGGGTACAGGGGCTGGTGGGCCAGCCTTGCCTTGTCTCCTGGCTAGCTGCTGCCTGCCATGAAGTATTGTTGCTCTGCCTGTCAAAGGACGTGTTTCCTCCATGCAGACATCCCAGAGTTAATGCAATTCACACAGAAGTGATGATTGTTGCTTATTTCTTATTAATAATTGTAAGGAATACCAATCCTGGGTACTACCAGCACACAGCAGAAAGATGGTTGATGACTGAAATCCATTTCCCCGGAGCTTAGTTCCCCACAGCAACTTGATCTGCTGGATAAAATTGCTCCCTTTGTGAGTAATTTCTGCTTTTGAGAAGCTCTCTGGGGTCAAGCTAACTGGCCAGAGCCCTGGTGCCTATTAGGGGGGTATGCCTGCATTGCTCTTCCTGGGCGTTCCCTAGACAAGCAGCTTGACACTGGCCTCCAAGAAAAAGGGTTGTGAAATTGTTTAGGGAGTCTGCTGGAAAAATACAGCATGTCCTACCTGGTGCTTCTAGATAAAAAGGACCAGGCATGTGAGGAAGCAATCCTGAGGCTTAGGTTTTGAAAAATAACCAGCTGTGAAATACCTACTGGTTTACCCAGTTTCGAAACTGCATCAGCAGTAATTTGGCATAATATGAGCTAAAGACTTTGTGCAGATACAAACAAGAGTTTATCCACAGTTCCTCTTTTGAGGATACACCAAAGCTATGTTGTTATGAGGACCCCAGCTGTAGGTGTTTTGTTAACTTATTCCTGTTCCAATGTCTTATGCCTCTCTGTGTCTGTGCATGGAAAAGGGAGAGTGCCTCTATCTTCAGCTGGAATACAAACTGGAATATACAGATTGAACTGAGGCTTTGTGTATGTGTTGCACAGGTACTCACCTTAGGGTTTTTGCCTAGTAAATGGCATTCTAATTACTTAAAAGAGACTGTCTGGACTTCTAGAATTTGATATAAGAACAGGATTAGGTGCCCTCTTCCTTCAAGGGGGCAATGTGAGCCTATCAAGGCTTGGGAACCACAGGAACTGACTTCTCCAGAAAAGGATATATTTCATGGAACAAGTCTTGGGATCAAATTAGGAAAGCACTGTTAAGAGCAGGGGACTTTTTAAACCAACATTTCAGAAAGAAAATACATGGGGAAAAATTGAAAGGAAATTAAACAGCTCAATATACCACAGCCATCACCAGCTAAAGACTTTTCTATCAGGATGTTTACAGGGCCTTTGTGAATATTCAGGGAGCCTCTTAACACCACACATGTAACACCATACATGTGCTTCTTGAATGTCCAAGAAGGATAGATAAGAAATGGCTGGTCCACATTCACAGGGAATCTTTGGCAAATCTCTAGGATGTATACATTTAGTCTGGCTGTGGGAGTCCTTATTTCCTGGCTCTATCCATTAAATATTCTTTTCCTTGTGCTGTGTCATGTTTAAGAACAGCTGATATTTATATTTATGGAAGTATATGTTGCTGTGCCAGACAGCACAGAGCTCCCCAGCACCTGTGCTATAGGCTGGGCTGCAAAAGCACAAGGTTTCTTTAGGAACTACTGTGGACTTTTATCTCTGTGTTGAATCTCTGCTCATCCCTGGTATTTTTTTTCAAGAGAGGAAAGGAAGCTCTTACCAAGGCTCAGAAAATCCCAGTGTAAGCCATGCCACTGCAGGTGAGTAATGAAACCAGCAGGTTTGGGAAAAATCAGTGCTCACCTATGAAGGACAGCAGCCTTGCTTATACATGCAAAATTAAAGATGTTTCCTTGTTTGGTTCCAGGCTGTACTTCAAAACTTGTTTTCCCCCCAGATAGACACAGCACCTGCCATAACAACACTAACAAAGAGGAAGAAAAACAGTGCATTATATTAAAACGAGATGTCTGACTTTTTAAATCCATGTACTTTAATTTTTGAGATTGTACCATGACACTTTGTGATGCCTGTTTTTCACTGACTGTCCAAGTTTCAGGTCCCAGAAAGACAGGACACCCCACCCCTTGCTTTGTACCTCAAGCACCTGGCTTCAGGCTGAGGTCCCTGCTGGACCCGTGTGCTGGAGCTGCTGCAGTTTGCACCAGCAAACCCATTGCACTGCCAGGAGAGTTGTGCTAAGAAATTACTCCCAAAGCATTCAGGCTTCCTTATTTTTATTACTCTCTGGGGACTGGGTCATAACCTGAATGTTGATTCCTTGATGTGCAATGTTTTGGGGATACTTTGGATGGGTCATTCTGGTTATTCTAGTAAGGGCTCTTTTGCACCAGGCCCAAAGGTGGAATTGTGTTTACACAACATCTTCAGAGATTGCATGGACTATGTTGTTTGACTCTCCTGATGCTGCCTTGTCTTTCAGGTATTCAGATTCATGACAGAAGACAAGATTTGTACTTTTAGCGACTGGATGGTTCTATTTTATCCTGAAAGAGAAAGTTCTTGCTGTGAACTTTTATTGTTTGCAACTGTGAATCAAGAAGAAATGAACTACAGCTATCCTGTGCTTGTTCTCTCAGCTGGAAGAATACATGTACATACACTGTCGGGGGAATGAAAAAAATCATCTTTTTCTATATGGGAAATACTTTCTAATAGCTGTGGTATTAAACCTCACAGCATGTTTGTTGTGGAGAAGTATTGTCTACTTAAGGCTTTTTGTGTAGCCCTCTTGAAAGGACTCTTAGCACTTTTTAATCTTTCTGTGTTTATTAATTTATCTTCTCTTGATAAGAAGCACAATTCTTATCAATACAGTTGTTAACTGATAAGTGCAGGGTTGCAGTTCACATAAATTCAATGCTGTAGCTTGATTTGATACCTCTATAATGTTTAAAATAGCCTTAGGTCATGGACAAGAGAATTCAAGACAACCACAGGTCAGCAAAGAATGTTATGTTTTGAAAGTGCAGCAATTTGTAACCATACTTGCAATTCACAGGGATATTCTTCAGAAAATATATAATCTACTTGTGCCTGAAGGCTCTAGTTTGCCCTCTCAATAATATATAATCATCCTCTAGAAAGCAGTGAATTCACACTGTCTCTGGTAGGAAACCTGGATCTTCACTGAATGCAATTAAACTACCATTGAGCAAAAAGCTGGAGATGGGAATGGTCTATTTTGACAGCCTCTCTGCAGGTGTAAAAGGTTCTTTTTCTAGATAAACTGTGAGGCTGAATTTTGAATTATTGAACGTGAAGGACTGGGTTAGGGTTTTAGAAAAAATTTTAGTTCAGCAACTTCAAGTGTTTATGGAAGTAACTTTAAAAGAATTTTTTTTTTAAATCTCAGTTTGTATCTTACAAGTTTGCTCTAGCAGATACATGTTCTAAACCGGCCTGAGATCACATGCAAGGGGAACTGTTTCAGCTAAATGAATAAATGATAGCCCAACATCCTGTCTCCCTATAGATGAGCACTGAAAAAAAAAAATCACTTATTTTTAATATTTCTACAAAATTGCCTTTTTCCAGGTAGTTTTGTTTTGGCATTTATCACTTAACTCTATGACTACATGGTAAGGCTACATGGTAATATAATCTGACTTCTTCTCTGGGCCAAAGCCAAGATTTCCAAGCTGTACTTTGTACATCTGCCTTACTGGCATGTGCTAAAATTCCAGGGAACATATTCCTTCCAAATAGTGAAATACTGTTCTAAAAGAAAATGCTTCAATAATTTCTCTCTAAGGTCAGAGAAGATGTAACAGTGTATTTAAATGCTCTTAAAATGTAGTGCTCCATTGAATAGTTTGGTCCAGAGCGAGTCACATCTGGAGGTATTCAAGGTGACTTATGAATCCTGTGTTTCTGGTGAATCAACCAAATGATGTTGGACACTGTGGGGAAAAACCCCAGTGTTTTTAAATGCATGTCCCTTATTGCCAAACCACGAGGCATCAGTGATTCTGCCTTGACACGGTGCTGTCAAGCTTCTGGCAGACCTGAAAAAAGGGAACAAATGCCCAAGAAGCCCAAGAGTCCTTGGGATCAATCTCTTTTCAGTGCAGAAGCCACATTGGGCACATGGGTGCTTGCTTTCTTCCCTGGCTGTTAGAAGGATGATGATGGGGTGGAGGGCTGGGGGACAGAGGCTCTGCTGCCCTGGCATTTTGTGTCACACCACCGCAGCAACGTGCACCAGACCATGCCAGGGTTTGTTGGCATCTCACTGTTATTCTGCAATAAACACAGTTAACCCATCAGTGCAACTTGCCTTTAATGTTTTATTATGAAGAGGGGTTTGAACATTTCACTGCAGTTCCCTACATTAGGTAGGCTTTTATTTATACATATATATAACATATATACTAAAAACCAATAGATACACATATATACTCCCCTAGAATACTGCTTGTCCAGAGTGGAGTGCTCCATGCCTTTCAGCTCAGGCTGGTGCTGTGTTCCCAGAGCTGCCCTACTGCTGTCATGCTCCAGCGCCTGTGTCTTCAATCCCATTCAGTTCGTGCTCTTTTGCTGGGAAGGACTTGGCAGCCGGCACTCTGCGTTCGGCAGCTGCCATCTGGTCCTTCCCACGGTTATTTTCGATGCCTCCTCTGAGCGCAGGGATCGTGCTGGTGACGGAGAAAGGAGGCAGGATGTACTCCTTTCAAGGGCTTCCAACTGCCCGAGTGCCAGCACACCTCTGCAGAGACGGCTCGGGAGGACAGGCGGGGCCCAGCCTGTGGCTGTGGCTCTTTGGGGACAGGATTCAGTGGTGAGTGCAGTGATGCTGCGTTAGTGGTTGGATGTGATGATCTCAGAGGTCTTTCCAACCTTAATGATTCTATGATTTTCCAGTAACTTGCTGACCCTGTGAGAAACAGCTACTGGCCTTCGTTTAGGTGTCCTCTAGTCCAGGAATAATTTGTTTGCACAGATGGCTTTTCTCCTACTGATGGGCAGGTAGAGATGCAAACTACATACTCTAGTCAAGAGATTAGTGCAGAGAAATACTCAAGCATTGGACATGCCTTGTGAGGAGTCTGGGCCCTTTTTTTAATCAGCTGCAGGAAGTGGTGTGCATTTTTTCACGGTGTGTGTCCCAGGGCACAGACACTTTGCAGGCGCCTTGCTCTGCCTCCTCGTGGGCTGGCCCCTCTCCAGCTGCTCCTCTGATGGTCAGATAAACTTTGTGGGTGGCTGGGAGCAGCGACCTGGCTTAGTTAGCTACTCCACCCCACTTTAGTCACTCATTAGTAGTGTTAAAAATAGTCTCAGACTGCAATGACAAATAAGAGGGATTAATTTGGTATGAAAGAAAAACCTAAAGGTTTTATATGTGCATGTATATATAAAGAAGATTAAAAAAACGCATGAATGCTCACCTTTTTAGAGAAGGAAACACAAGGTGCTGTTGGTTTTGTTTTTGTTCAGTTTGCCAATTACTTTGTCCCATCCCAGGTGAGCAAGGGACACCTCATGTACCCACGTGGCATGTAGCCTTTGGTAAACACTCACTCATCACTGGAATATTTGACCGTCTTGTGGTTTTTAATCCTCTCTTCTGGCAGGCTCTGCCAAGCAAGACAATCCCACTCCTAGGTAAAAGTATTGTTGCACCACTTTGTTCTATGATCTGTTTTCCTGTAGTGTCTGGTTTTGGGCTCAGGGCTCTATTCTATTCCACTGCTGATCTGTGGCGAGCTTGGAACTTGTCTGGGTTATCATGTATCACTGGAGGATTTCAGCAGAAAACTGGTTACAAACTGGTATTCTTGGTGCTTTGGTTGCAGGGAGGGGGATGCTCACTTGTTTCGGTATCCCAGGCCATGTGAGAAGGCTGTGTGTTACCTCACTGGCAACATTGCTGACAAACAACTCCACTGTGGTCACATCACACAGATCACAATTTTTTTTCTGCAGAGGTGCAAAGGTGGTTGAGGAGGCGGGGCAGGCAGCAGCTGGGCTGTGTCACGGGGCCATGGGCTCTCCAGGGCAGCTCAGAAGATGTTTTCAAGCAGCTGAGCCCAACTGGCTGTGAGCCAATTCAGATGTGGTGTTCCCCAAAACAGGGAGCAGCAGGAGTCCTCTGGATCCCCTGTCAGCCACCATGAACTAGGCTGAGCACAGTGCCCCTGCTGCTGATCCACCTTCCCACCCAACCAGGTTTTTAGGTGGGGATTGAGTTGGGGGCAGCAAAGCCCCCAGAAATGTGGCTGCTTCCCTGACCTTCATCCTCACCTCTGTACCCTCATCTCCTCCCACCCCCCCAACCCGGGCTTTGCAGGCTCTGGATTCGTGTCTGAGTAGGAAAACTTTTTTCCTCTTCTCTCTTGTTCCACGTGGCCGATGCCGGATGCAGCACACGGTTATATAAATATTAACAAACAGCATTTCACTCTGAAATACAGCAGTATTGCATCTCCTGCTCGTGGTCTTTCCACTGAATGTACCAAACACCCAAAGGGCATCTCTGGTGACTAAGCACAGCCTAAAATAACCCTGTACCAGCTTCCTGCTGAACACTGTATCCCTGTGCCCAGACAGCAGTGGAAAAGCCCCTCTGCATGCCCAGGCTTCATCTGTTACCCCATGTTTGTAGGCATGGAGATGACCTATGTCCTGAAGATACCAGTGAATGTTGTGGCTAAGGGACAACCCTTTGATTTGACCTTGCAGAAGATCAACTCCAACTCTTTTCTTGGTCTTTAAAGGGTAGTTCCTATTGAAGCATCAAATGTCTGCTTGTCTCAAAGTTTTGTGGACCCCATCCAGCTACTGCAGCAGCTCCCATGTCTGACTGATCTGGTTGTGGCTCTGGAAACCAAGACATCCAGATTTGTGTAGGTTGTAGAGAAGAACTAAAAGAGAAGAGCCAGGTTCTCCAGAGGGCAGGGAGGAATGATGTTGCTTCTTGTGAACTTCTCAAATATCATCTAGTCTCAAGTGTGTGCTGGATAAATGATACTCAAGAGAAGCCACCATATGCAGCTCACCAGCATGAGGAACACTGTGTGCAATGTGGGTATTGTACTCAAACCACTCCAGGGGAAAAACACAAGGACTAATTAAAAATGATGGGCAATTAGGAAAGTCTTCCAGCTGGACTTTTTTGATGCATAAATTTGCTTGGGGTTTTTTAAGGTAGACTAAGTAGATTCTAAGGAAAATTTCTTAACTTTAGTCAAGCTGTCACATAACCAAAACATTTGAGACACGTGATGCTACCACAGTTCCACCTACCTCACATTGTTTGTTGGTGCTGGATTTGTGCCATGTTTTAAGGAAAGATTAGCATCAAATTACTCTTTTTTTCCCCCTTCCCAGGGTTGCACCAATGACTGCTGATTGTAAGTGTGCAAAGAGCAGCCAGGCATTATTCTGCTTGTGAATCATAGAGGGACTTTGCTAGAAAAACAGCACCAAGGACTGCAGCACGTTGTGGGTACACAGGACCTGAGGTCTCTGTGTAGCACGAAGGGGAGTGATTTACTCTGAGCTAAAGAGCAGGGTCAGGAGGGGCTGGGAGTGTTACCACTCTGCTCCATGCAGGATCTAAGCACCCTCTCACTGACCTCTACATTTGCCAACAGAGCATGAACGATTGCCCAATGCTTGCCCTGGGCGATTTGGATTGTTTTTCTGTGTTTGTCTAAATATGTAGGATCAGGATCATGGTTGCATCATTTGTCCTGCTTCGTGCAAACATAAAAATATTACAGAGAATTCAATTTATTAGACAGATTTAAGGCTTAAAATCCATAAGCATCCTCTCTAAGGTGGCATCTTGAACACAGGTGGTCAGTGAGGCTCTTTCACCCCCAGGCTAGGGCTGAGCTGTTGACACCGGTGACAAACTCCTGTCCAGGCAGGGCTGGAGGATGAGCTGGGTCTGATGAGGAGGCTTCTGGATTTGTTGTTCAAAACACACTATTTTCAACCTTTTGTCTTGCAGTAGCACTTATGGGAAGATGCAATGATCGGGAAGATCAGGAGGCAAAGCCACACTGGAGCTCACAGATGTGGGCAAGACAGCAAGTTCAGGGATGCACCACACATTGTCATCCCTCGAGGCATCCCTGTGCAGCATCCTCCCAGCATAGGCACAAAAGATTACCCCCTCTGCCTGCACAGACACCCGTTGTCTATCCGCAGGCTCAGTAGTGGTGTCTCAAAAAGTAATTGCTTTTTTTGGTTGTTTTTTTATCCCCTTGCTTCACAGGAAAGCAGCCTGAAAGTACTGTTTGGAGATGACAGTTTGGGAAACAGCTCTGGAATCATCCTGCAGGGTGCTGGTGCTGCCCGGGCTGCAACAGCCTGCTCTGATTCCAAGCAGATTTCCCACACTGACAGGCTGCAGGGCAAAAAACAACCGTGTAACAGTGACTAATGAGAACTGCTGCCTGTCTCCATGCAGAAACTCTTGGGAAGGGAGGGGTTTAAGGCAAATAAGAGCCTTCTCTGTTATTCCTCTTTGCCTGGGAAAAAATGCTCTCTGTGGCTTTGCAAACTGGGGAGCGCCGGAACCCAGAGCCAGGTTTATTCCCCTGTGCATATCCACCCCCCTCGTCTCTCATACACACAGCTGCAACATGCACAGAAATCTGCTTTAACGCAGGCTGAAAACCCGAGGATTGCCTGGCTTCATTCTGCCTTTCATGCCTATGAAGACAGACCCAAGTTTCCTCACACAGAGCAGAGCACCAGGAGCTGAAGCCGTGGCGGTCCTGCCCGTGCCTCCGACTTTGTTTATGTCAATAAGAGCAGGAATGTTGCACATCTCTGGAGGCGCAACCAAAGGAAAAAATTAGTGTCTCCAGTCTCTCTGGCTCAGTTTGAGCAGTTCTAGGATTGTGTTCTGAATCTTTTTTAGCAGTCTTGAAAGGAGGGAGAGAAATCTCTAATTAAATCAATACATATGTAAAAGAGCATCTGCCACAGAACCAGTTTTGCTTCTTTGTGCTAAACATGTATTTCTGTTGACGCTTTATTTGTGACATATTCTTTGTATATAAGGGTGTAATTAAATTGGATTTTGGCTTGATTTAAGGAATTAAATGAGTCAAATCATTCTAGGCATTTGCAGGATTTTTTAAGCTGTTATGTTGGCTCTTGATGTGTGTTTTGAGGCTGCCTCTCGGCTGACAGCTACTTTGATGATTTATGATTATTCAGAAGTAGGCTTCAGTAAATCATTCAGGTAATAAACAACCTGTTTTCAAGTTTTCACTGACCAAATGTGGTTGGATGTGAAACTAAGAGCTCTTCTGTCAAGCCTACATTTGGTTCTGTGTTTTTCTGAGTTCTAAAATCAATGGCTTCAATCACTTCAGTCTAACTCCTTAGTGGCTTTAAAATCAAGTAGCTCTATTTCAGCCATCTGGCATACAGAAAAAATACTGAGAGCCTGTAGTCTTTCTGGTATGAAAGAATATACTGTAATTGCCCATGTAGGAAATTAGTCTAGTCTTGCATTTCCTGCACGCCCAGTGAGTATTTGTGGATAACCATTATTCTGGTTCAGAGCTTACACCTTTCTAAATCTCTCTTCAAAAACTTAAATGTATTACTAGCTGATCTCTTTGGAAAAAGAATAGCACTGGTGATGGTGCTGTCTGTGATCACTCATTCTGCAGTGGCACTCCAGGGTGTGCTGGCTGAATTGGGTGTTGCTGCTGTGTGGGTGGCAGGATCAGAGGATGACCATCTTTTCCTCCTGAGAATACTTGTTTCTTCCTAAATTGGGAATTCCAGCTGTGTCAATATGGCTCAGTCAGGAAAGATGCTTGATCTCACCTGTATGTTTTCTGCTGCATGTGCATAGTCAGTTCCAGTGTTACTGGATCATGCAAATGCTGCATCTCTCATCCCTTTACAGGGTATTTCTCTTTATCTCCTGTCTTGTGTTATTTCTACCACTACAATGGAAGGAGAATGGGAACAGTCAAAACAGCAAATCCAAGCCTCTGTCTGCTTCTGCACATTCCAGCACTTGGCAATTCTCAGCGCTGCTCAAAGCAGCACTTTGTGTGCCTGAGGGTGTGCAGGGTGTTTGCACATATGCCGTTAAGCTTGCCTCTGGTTTGTGGGTGCACTCATCGTGCTGATGGTGCAAGTGAGAAAAACATGGTGCACCTGCTGGGCTGACAGATGCCATGTCATGGTGCTGGCATAATAATTCCAGGAGGCTCTGTCAGGACAAGGCTTATCTGCTGTGGAGACGGCCAGAATGAAATGATGCTCAATGGTCCCAAAGACTTTGACATTTGTCACACTCTGCTGTTGTAGTTTTTGAACAGTATGTTTGCTGTATAATCAGCAAAGACCCAAGAATAAGAAATGGATTAGGGCAAGGAATACAAAAACTCCCTTTTCACCTGTTGATAAAAAAGGAAGATATTTGGAAAATATCCAAATACCTGCAATGCCCAGTGGAAGAGGGATAATGCAAAGCTCATGCCTGCTACAAGCACAGTGTGCTGCATATGCCTTAATCTTCAAAAAGTGACAGTAACAGACTGTTGGCAAGCCAGTTCTTCTAAAGGTCCTGACTCCAACAGCTCCCACTGCTTCCTGGGGAGCCAGGCTGTGTCCCAGAGCTGCCATCAAACAGCACACGTGGGAAGCAAACTTCCCACTGGGTTTAGCTTGAAGAACTGCCACATTACTGGATTGTCTCAGGAAAACTAGTGAATTCCCACTGCTAAGGAAATAAAAACTGTAGAGCAGCTCAGCAAGGATCAGAGAAGGTGAAACAAGGGAAAACAAGTGTTTCTGTCACAATGTGGCCAAACTGTGGTGTTGCCAGCTCTGGACTGCTGTGGGGACAGCAGGAAGCACAGGTTTCTCCTAAATGCAGCTCTCTGGATGCAGCCCTCAGCGCAGGAAGTTACAAACAAACTTTGATTAGCACAAGGTGGATCCTTAATTTCTTTGTTTCTCAGCTATTCTTGGAGGTGAGCATTGGGTCTTTGATTATATTGTAGGATGTCTTTTATGCCCGGAGTCTGCTGAGCTCCAGCTGAGCTGGAATCATAATCCAGCCCTTGCCTTGTGTGATGATGTGTGCTGGGCATCATGCAACATCATCCTGCATCCTCTAACACTTCGTGTGCAGACCAAAACCACTGGGCAACGTGCTACCAATCCAGGTGAGACCTGCCACCACCAAACCCTGAAGGGGCACAGCAATTCAGGAGTCACTTCTACTGAGTGCTTCCTTGACCTTAATCACATCCCAGAGCTGCTGAGCGCTGGGATTTGGTGTTCAGCAAGGCTGTACACTGGGCTAATGCATGAAATGCTCAAGGGATCCTCATTAATTTTGTATGTTAATATCCCCAGGACAGCTATGTAATTTCAAAAGCATTTCATTTCCCATGCAGAGCTCTGGCCTTTTTCCTACCTGAGGCATCATTTTCTGAATGACTCACTCGCACTTTGTCACGCAGCAGGAGCCACCACACTGCAAAGGGCTAAGAGGTGGTTCTTAGGGAAGAAATTTACTCCTCCTTCTGGGATGGAGGAGAATGTTGACCCTACCTGTGAACACATGTTATCCACAGGCTGTGAGTGGGGCACAGGAGCAGAGGTTTCAAATGCCCTGAGATCCTCCAGGGAATGTTGCTGCTCCTGTGCCATGCAAGGAGGGGGAGGCACATCCCCAGCTGTGCAAGGGATTGTAAATTGTGCTTCTCCCTGAGTCTGGAGAGGGCTTTGGCAAACCTCCTTAGAGGGAAGAGTATTTACCCACCTCCTCCTCTGCTGGATGGCTTGTGTGATAACACCTTTGGCCATGACCAAAGAGAACCTAGAGAACCTAGGTCATTTCTACCACTAAACTCTCCCGAGGCTGTTTTCAGTGGCATATGGTGCCCAGAAAATGAACCTGGTAAACATTAGAAGGTGATTGTGTAATTGCCTGGTTTTGTGGTTCATGATAGTTTTGCAGGGGTGGGCACTGTGGTGTGAACCTGCTTTCAGTTCCACTGGTGTTCTTGCCCTACAAAACTAAGAAAACCCCACCTGAGTCCTCTTTTCAAAGACCCTGAGGACTGCCCCAGAGGCCTCACTCACACTCTGCTTTTATGGGGGGAATTGAGGGAGATTTGCCCTGCTGCACCAAGTGCAGGCTTGTTGCTTAGAGATTGTCTCTGCATCACGTGTCACTGCCATGGAGCTTCACAGGTCAGGGGCTGCTTAGTAGTGACAGGAGGGGTGTGTGTGCTACAGCAGTGAGACTGAGCATTTCACTATGTAATTATTATCTGTGGTGATTCAGCTCAGTTCTTTGAGATTTAGGGTGAATTCCTGGGTCAGGAAGCCAGGAAAGGCAATGGTGTTCTTCAGTATTTGCATTGCAGGAGAGGGTAACCTGTAGAAGGGCTGGGGCCTTGTGGTGGGTTGACCTTGTATGCCAGATGCCCACCCAGCTGCTCTCTCAACAAGACATCAGGGAGAAGGCAAGATGAAAAGGCTTTGAAAGAAGAGCTTGTGTCAAGATCACTCTGCAATTGCCATTAGGTCCAAAACAGACTCAACATGGAGAAAAAAAAAGGTTTTGTTGATCCTGCAGCCTAACCTTGAGATACAATCCACTCTGATATTATATTGCTCTGCAGATTAGAGTTGGCATGGTGATTTTTTTCTATACCCACTGAATGTATTTGGCTGTTTATATCTCTGGATTTTTACCTTTCCCAGCAAGAGAGAAGCCTCATTTCACCAGCACTGAAATTGAGACCAGCTGTCTTATCTAAGGTATCATAAACAACCAGACACAGGCAGCAAGGGAAAGTGAGTGTCCTGCCTTCCAGATCTCTCCACCTATATGCTCATATGGCAAAGGTCCACAGGACCCACATCCTGGCTGGCTCATGGTCTGCAATGGGATGTAAGGAGGCTGATGCTAAGGGAATAGACTGGGATATGCTCTGGGTTTTCTTTCCTTTCTCTTAAACCACTGAGCCCAATTTCTTTAACTGTTTGCCCAACTTACTGTCACGGGGATGACAACACTCACTATTTCTGTGGGTAGATTTTCTTCTGGGTCAGCAAAATGGTGATAGTTTCTTGGTTGTTGTACATTCATCTTCCCCTCCCTGAATACTGGGGGGAAATTGTCCTTTTTTTCTGTCCTTAGGGTTAGTGCCGTTAGGGTGTTTTCCCGGAGCAGCATATTTGGGGTTTTCCTTTCACTCTATTTTGCAGTAAGTGGCCACTGCAGTGTGCAAGCCTCTCCAACTGCATCACCTCTGTGTAATATTTCCCTCCAGGTGAGCAGGGTTTTTTTAGGCCAAAGATTTTCCACCTTAAAGTAAAGATTTCTGCAAAAGGGAATTGCAATCTCAAGGGTTTGGTCACTCATTCAAGTGAGTGAGGAGAAATGTGTCCAGCAGCCTGGGCTTATGAGCAGCTGCTTTGGAAAGAAAAAATGTGCCATGAGCAGTATCTGTGTGTCCCCAGGCCTGCTCTTATCAGCCAGAGTAAGAGCATGGTGGGTTCCAAGGGGATGTGGGGATGTGGTGGGTGGGACTCTGGATGTGCCTGGGCACCAGCAGAGAAGCTGAAATCCCATGGCTCTGCAATTTGATGTGGTGATCTGTCCCTTGGTCCCATAACTCACCCATGAGGCACACAGTTCTCTGTCTGGTTTATTATGTATGAGGTATGTTTGAAGGACTCTTCTCCATGAGAAACTTGTTCCTGCAGTGTGACTTGATCCTGTGGGACCTCCATCTGGATAATCATCTTAATTTTTTTAGTTTTGTTTTTTAGCCCTGTCACCCCTTGAAACAGAGTGCTTGAACAAGCCACACCTTATGGGGAATCTCTGGGAAGGATGAAGTAGCTGACACACTCAGTGTGCTTCCTGGGGAATTCTAACCCACCACAGCCTGAGTGTGGTGGGAGGGGGCTGGGGCTGGATGTGGGATTCCCAGCAGGGTAGCTATATTGCAGGAGCTACCTGAGTGCTACTCTGGCCCTTGTGGTAAGTGTGAGATGAGCTGAGGTCTCTGAGCTTCTAATAAAAGTCTCCAAGCTCCAAGAAGCACGGTGTGTCTGCTGGTGAGAGTGACTTGTACCCAGAAACTGCAGTGGATTTGCTCCCAGAATCAGCAGGAACAGGAGCTGGGGCTGCAGCTTCTTCTGCTGTCACGTTCCTGGAAGGATGGGAGATGGGTTGGATGTGATGATCTCAGAGGTCTTTCCAAGGAGATGCCTCTCCTCTGGACTGAAAAGGGCAGAGGGGGGTGCTGAACTTGCATATTCAATGCTGTGCCATTGCCAGGTACTATGAGTAGCCAACTCTATTGACTCATTGTTCATTTTCAAGTGTGCAGCACCCTTTGCAGACAGGATAATTAGAAACAGGCAGCTCAGAGGATGTTTGGAGACTGGCATCACTTTGGGCAGTGACCAAAAAAAATTCAAAGTGGGTCTTGCTGGTGGCAAATGTGATGGAAATGGTCTGCTAGGATGCAGGGCTCAAGCTGCAACCCATCCTTTTGCCACTGTGATGGTGCCTGTGTTGAAAAGGCAATATCTCCCTCGGGAAAATAAAGTATTGGTGGGTCAGCTCATTTACACAATTACCATGGCTTTAGCTTTCACACTGTTTAGAAGGAGAAACATCTTATAGGCTTTATGTCGGTACCTCTGGCCTCACCATCCAACTGCAGCACTGCCTTGGGGAATCTCCATCCTCCATCTGGTGCATACCCAGAGTGCTACAGGAGAGGCTGTACCCAGACCCAGAGATGCAAGCTTGACCTTTGTTATCATGCTGCCACCATTTTCCATGGCTGAGGCCATGGCACTTTCAGCTGCGTGGTGCTCTGGCCCACTGGCCACTCCAGCCTTGGAGCTCCTGCCCTCCTGTGCAGCAGAACACTGCTGAGGAGGAAAGCAAAAAAGAAAGTGAGTTTCTGGTATTTCAACACTCCCACTTATCACACACAGCTGCCTCTGCACTGCTTAGGCATGAACTTGGGCATGTGCTGAGACTGGGGTGCTGGTGATGTCCTTGTTCTTGTGGCTGGGAGTCTTCCCAGGTCTCTGCAACAAAAGCACCTTTGTTTTTCAGTGCAGGAAAGAAGGAGCTGTCCCAGTAGCCAGGATTTAGTCCAGGGGGTACCTTTCCACACTGACAACATGGTTTTCATAGCACCAGGGATGTTGCTCTATTTCCACTTTTCACTGTCTTGTTTGCTTTTTCTTTCATTAATGAGGTGACACTGAGCGGGTGGTGCTGCTCAGATTTCTGTGCTCAGCCCACAGACAGGAGTGTCTAGAAAAGGGGTGACATCCATCCCTGCCTGGAGTGTGTCTATGCTCCTGTGGCTATCAGCAGAAACTGCTGAGCAAGGTCAGAGCTCTGTCCAGACCCGGGATTTGCACCCTCTCTAGTCACGGTGCAGGGGCTGCTGGGCTGGCTTGGGGCCATCACCTGCTCTTGCCCACTGTGGCTGCCAAGTGCTGAGCCAGGCCTGGGCTCTGCACCAGCCCTGCTCCTGGACAGTGGGGAAAGTGGTGGTTTACCTTCACAAGACACTCACCAGCCATGAAGTGTAGCTTCCTTGCAAAGGAAACCTGCATCTGAGGCCTGTTCTGATGCAGAAATTCCTGAAGCATCCGTGCTTTATGGATGCTGGATTTACTTTCTTCTTTAAGCTGGTCTTGTCCCTGGTCTGAGCACTAAAAACGTTGTTATGTCAACAGCAGCTTTTGCAGCTTTCCTTTGCTCTTCTCCCCACAAAGCCCTTTGCTCTGCAGCCCGAGCTGTGCCCACATCCCTGGGGCACAGGGCGAGCAAGGCAGGACGTGTGCTTGGCTGCAGGACTCCTCTGGCATTGCCTGTGGCACCATGCCCCAGCATGGAGGCCCTTCATTTTTAGCAACTTTCCGTGTGTCTCTGTGAGGCGGGGATGGAGGGATGGACAGGGCAGGGAGAGGAGCTGGAGGAGTCAGTAGATGGCAGAGTTGGTTTAGCATCCGATCCCTATTGTGCCGCTCGCAGGTTCACAGGGAATTTATGATGGATTTGTTATCAAGATGACACCCCAAAGCTGGAGCTATTATAGCCTGGCCTAGGAGCAAGCTGGGTCTGGAGTGAGCATTCCCACCATTGTGCTGCTGCAGCAGCAGGGCTGGCAGTGTGCAGGGAGAGGGCTCCTCAGGACACCAACATGCTCTTTTCAGAATATCATGGTTTATGTCTCCGAAGCAAAAGGGCTGTGGGATACTGCTGCAGTGTCCATCACACCCCGTGAGAGATGGTGCTGCTCTGTCTTTGCATCACTTCACAAGAGATTCAAAAATGGTTTTGCTGCCTCTGACCTTGTGTGGGTTCTTGTTTGAGCTCCCAGACTGAACATGGGTGTATGTGAATTTCCACCTGAGCACCTATTGCTCCTGCCCCAGGCACGACCTTCTTCTTGGGGATGGTTAGTCCCAGCTGGGGCTGAGGATTTCTTCCCCAAAACACTCCTGTCAGAACTGTGTTCCTTGTCTGTCCTTCACCTTTTTGGCAGCTCACCCTGGCTGGCTTATCTCCTGCCACTGACAGCAGTGCCACTCTCTCTTGCTCACCTTGGGGCTGTGTGTGACCCCAGGAGGACCCTCGTGATCCTGAGGGATGATCACAGCCTCCCCTGGGATTCACAGATCAGTGGAGAGAGGGGAAAAAAGGGGATGAGTGAAGAGCCATAGAGGTGATTTGTAGTGGTGAAGAAAGCCTCGTGATGAGAGCCTTATTATGGAGCTTGATGTGTGAAAGGTTTTGGAAAAGATGAATAATTTGCATTAATATTGCCTTGGCAGGAAAATTGTGGTGTAATGCAGAGGAGAAATGCAAAAGATTGAATTAGTGGTTGCCAAATCTACTTTGGGAGATTGCCCATCTCTTGATAATTTCCAATCAGCATCAAGATGATTTGCTGCAGGATGTGTCAGTGCCCAGTGGGATAACTAAGCACAGCCGGCACGGAGCTCAGCCAGTGCAGGGACTCACTGCAAACCTGCAGCGAGGGAGGGAAGGCAGGGAAAGGCTGAGCAGGACAGCAGCTGACCTAGGTTGTGTCTCACCCACCTCCAGTGACAGAACCCACACAAAATCCTTGTATTCCCATCCATCCCTGTGCTGCAAGTGGTGTCACCTCCTGAACTTTGGCCAGGAGCTGCGAAACCCACCGTAGGGCACAGTGCCCTGACCTGTGGGCACATCCCATCTGCTGCCGGGGAGCCCTTGTGGGGTGGTGGCAGCCAAGTGGCTCTGCTGTGGGAAGGCTGGGTTTGTCCTCGTGAAGCCCACCGAGTGCTTAGAGCCAGCTGCGGATGCAGGGGATCAGCCCCACAGGGTGGGGAGGAATTGCATCCCCGTCTGCTCCCAAGGCTTTTGTTTTGTTTGTGTGTCCCACGCGGATGTGGAAGACGCGGGTTCCCGTCTGTCTTTTGGTCCTGGTGGGGCAGGCGGGGAGGAAGGGACGATGCAAAGTTGATCCTGGGACCCTCCCCACCCACCCAACGCGCCGGGCCGTGGGAGGCAGCCGCTGGCATCCGCAGCCCTGCAGCCTCCCGCGGGTTTTGCTTTTCCCCACTCCTACCCTGTCCTTTCACAACATGAAAGGGCAGAGCCTCACCAGGGTGTTTCACTAAGGCTTTGATGGGCACGGGCCCCCGCACCCCGTGCCGGGGAGAGCAGCTTTCGGCACTTGGCCGAGTGTGGGGGGATGCACGGGATGCTCTGTTCCCTTCCGCCGTGACTCAGGCAGCAGGGGCTTGTTTGGCAGGGCTGGGGCTGTGGGGCCCTCTTCAGCAGGCCCTATTTTTAGGGAGTCGGGAGAAGTAGGTGCAGCCCTCACAGCAAGAAGTTTCTAGTGCCATTTGTGGTTTCACAGCTTTCAGTAAGGCTCAGCATCAGCAGTTTAGAGGCCGGGTGCTCTCTGTGACCCACACAGCAATGCTGGCATTGCCGCCCAGATGTGCAGCCCAGATGTGGCACAAAACCCATATGCCTTTTGGGGCCCTCCATCCTCTGTGGGGTCACTGGGGCTTGTTTTTATGCTGTTCTCTGTTCTCCACCCACCTCAATCTCCTGGGGAAAGGTTGGCTCAGGGTGTGCCCACGGATCATATGGAAGGGCAGGGAGTTGAGGGGGTAAGGAGGAAACTGGACACAGGCGACAAGGACCCCCAGAGCCCAGAGGGACAGCAGACTCTCTTTACCATTGCTCCTTGCTGCTCTAAAGGGAGGCACAGAAGGGGCAGATATCTGGAGGGGACATGCTCATATCTGTGGGAAAAATGCAGTGGAGATGGTGTTGTACAGCCTGGTCAGATCTACCTGCTGGGACCAGTTGTGTTCACATCTGCTGGGGCTTGGAGCTTTTGCTGACCTCCACCTGGTTGTCTTCATGGTGGAGGGCTGTGGCGAGCGACGGGGCTGCAGCCTGCCATTGCCAGCACTGCCGCCACAGGGGCAACAACCACCATCTTCTGCTCTTTCCTTCCACAGGAAGGCATGACCGTCGCAAGTGTCAATACCTTCATCTCTCCCTGAGGCTTCTTCTTGCTTCTCTGGACTCCAAGAATGTTCTTTTATTCATATCAAAATAGAAAATGAACGGAAACTGCAGCGCAACCTTTCCTTCTCCGGATGCTGATGTTTTCTGTGGTGTTCTGGCTGTGTCTGTTCCCTCTTCCTCTCTGATGACAGGGTTGTCCTGGAAACAAGAGAGCTCAGAGGATATAGGAGAGTGAAAAATCTGAAGAAGTGACAAAGCAAATGGTGGAAAACCTCAAATTTCCCTTCTGCCCATGGCCCTGTGCTGAAGGGACTTAGTTGGGGTTTCTCTTATAGGTTCTCTTCTGCATCCCTCCCACAGCATCACAGGCATACTCCTTTTCTGACTCAGAATAAACTCTTCTTTTTGAATGTATTGTTTTTAGCACTGCACACCATCCAGCTTTTGTTAATTGTGAAGAGCATGTCAGGCAAACAGCACATTTTAAAAACCTAGTCACGAAACCGCAGCAGGCACACTGAAAAAAAACTTTAAAAAAATCACTCCTCATCAGCTTTCACCTTGCTGCCTTCAGAGATGCTCCCAGCCTTTGACAGATCACAGAGGCTGGCAACCGGATATTTTCTCAGTAAACAAAACTCAGAGCACAGAGTACAAGTGGAGACAATTTGCTGATCAGCGGAAATACTACAATTAGGTCAATAGGAATGCAAGTGATGGATCACATTTTCCCATTGTCTCACCCGGGGATTTATGTGACTGGAAGAACTGTGCCAACTTGGCTTCACAAGCAGATGGGTATGGTTGTGTTCAGAGGGTTTGGGGTGGTAAAAGAAAACCCGGCTGGTTTCTCAGTGGTGGGCTAGTCGCTAAGTGGAGATGTGATTTCATCTTCCCGGGAATTATCACATGCAGGCAGACTCTTCTTTCTGGTGTCGGGTCCTTTCTCTGTTGCTCATGGTCCCCTGTACCATGCCACTCTTTCCCCAAGGCTGTGTTCCCCCTCTGCTGTGCTCCCCCATGTTCCTACAGGAGGCAAACAGTCAGAGGTGTATAACCATAATGCTGCCTGTACCTGGCATGGGGAAACATGAGCTTTGAGGATTTTGAGCATGCCTCCCCATGCCTGCTCTCCATGTGAGGAAGTGAGATGGCAACAGAGCATGTCCCCAGAGGCCAACACCTTCACATATCCTGGAGCAGGTTTTTCCTCCTAGGCTGCCTGGTTCTGAACAGCAGTGGTGACAAAATGTCCCACTGGGGCTCTGCCTTCCACAGACTTTGGTTAGCACCTCCTGGTTGATCCAGCACTGCTGACAAGGTTGTCATAGTAGTCCAGAATGAGCTGGAGAAGCCACAGGACAGGGTAGTGCAGGGTGGATGGCTCCTGAGGGCCTGCTCCCTGACAGCCAAAGCAGTGAGAAGCTGGGTTACTGATGTGGAGCAATGATTTCCTGAAGAGTAGCTGCCACTGACGAACCTCTGCCAGGATCCCCACTGTCACGGTTTCCACTTGGTTTCTCCCATCAGGGTGCAGTTGATGGCGACTCAGTTTCCCGGTTTGCAGCACACGCTGGCCAGTCCTCTGGTGGTGTTTTGTGCTGGGTACCCCAAACGGGAGCCTTTCCCCATCCTCCTCCCCAAACCCATCAGCCCCTCCGAGGCTGCTGCCAGGTCCAGCCTCCCCAGCAAGGTGCATGAAATGGGGCCAGCAACATGCTTGGGCTTTCCAGTGTTAATTACAGGTTCTTCTCATTTCAGTGAAGCAGTGGCAGATAGCTATCCGGAAATGGCTTTGAAGGTTTTATTGGCTGGGGGCAGCCAGGACTCAGGAATAGCTATGCAAAACCTCTTTGCAACACTCAGTGCTGTGGTTTCATGTGTTATCAGCTGCCTCTGTCCCAACACATTCAGGAGCAGCCTTAAGTGATGTCTTCTCAAGTCATTTTGTTTCTCACGTAGCAACTTCCACCAGACGTGTTAAATTCAGAGGAAACTCTGAAGAGCTCTGGAAAATGCTGGTGAATGTGGCAGGGCTAAGGCATGGGGTGAGCACTTTGGGGAACAAGCACTGCTCCCAGCTGTGGCCCTCAGCTGTCTGGGGTGTTCTTGGGAATGTCCAAGTGTCTTTCTGCCAGTGGCAAGCTCACCATGGCAAGGATGGTGTGCAGGACTTTGATGTCAGACTGAACAGCAAGGTAGCTCTGGTATGGTCAGGGTGTGTGAGCAGCCCTTGGTATGGGCACCCTGGGGCAGGGACTCCAGAAGACACACTCTCCTCTAGAAGGCAAAAGTGATACTGCAGGGCTGACCTTGAAGTTGGCACCTCATCCCAGAGGATGAGCCCCATCCCTCAGAGGTGTGACAATCTTGGCACGGTGAAGGGTTACATGGCTTCAAAGCACCAGTCAGAACCTCAGCCCTGGGCTGTCCTCTGCCCAGGAAGAGGACTGCTGCCCACGAAGACCCTGGAGCCATCCCACGCTTCTGATTTGGATGTTATATTTAGGAGCACAGTGACCTGTCAAGGTCAAACTCTGATTCAGTTGCAGAGATGCTTGTTCTTTGTTACCAGCTTTTGCATTTGCAGCTCACAGTGCCCTAACCACACAGGGCAGGATGCGGGAGAGAGGGCAGATAGCAGAAGCAGTGCTGGGTTCCATCCTGCAGTGCTCTGAGCAGCCCTGAAAGGCGCTGTGTACTCTCCTCTCCTGGGACTGCTGGTGAGCATCACTTGCTCAGCACTTGCTGCCTTGGCAGGATCCAACCCTTTATTTGCTGCATGCACATCTGATAAGAGCATCGCCTCCAGCATACCACATTCAAAACAGCTCTGCATGATGGCTTGGTGATGCCTTCAAACCAGCTTCCCAGCCCTCCTTACAGTACAGCTTTGCAGCCCTCCTCCTCTGTGCCCCTGCAAACCCCCAGATTTATTCTCTCCACATGGAAAAAAAGAGCTCTATCCACCGCTGAAGGCAGTGAGTACCCTCATATTTACCACAATATTTATATTTACCCAAATATAAAGATGTGGGTAACATAGGTAAGTGGGGGCGGGGTCTGAGATGGCTTATGCCCTTGGTACTAGAGTTCCAAGAAAGCTGCTTAAAACTTGTCTCTCCAAATTAATGGCCAAGCACCAAACCCAAAGTCCTGCTGTCTGTTGAGGAGCTCGAAAGCTGTGCCCACACTAGGGTCACAGTGCCCATAGAGATGGCCCTTTCTCCCACATACATCATCTAGCCTACCCAGACAGAGACTTCACCTGTGAGGAGCACAAGGGAAGGCAGAAACCAACACAACCCACCTGCCTCAGCCAAGAGTACTCACTGAAAAAAATCAAAAGGCAAAATGCTTTTCTTCCCCTTTTGAGAAACAACCAACTTTCCAAGTGCTTCCTAGCCCCTGGCAACCCACAGTGCTGCTCAGCAGCTCTCTACCTGTATTCATAGTCTTCATTTCTTTGAAGACAACTTGCCAAAACACTTTCATCCAAACCACCAAGGAATTGTTTGGAGTGATTCAAGGGCAAATATGAATGTACGGAATAAGAACCTCTCTGTTTCTTGTAGAACAGTAGGAAAAAGCATGGAAGTGCAACAGAGAAGAAATCCTAAGCAACTTTTTTTCTTGTTGTGGGAGATGGTAGTGAACAAACCTACCCACTATGAAGAGGTTTTTCCAGGAAGTGTAGGTTGCTGCGACCTGTATCCCTTGAGCAGCGGGCGCTTGTACAACAGTTCTCATGCTACTTGCAAGCAGCACATTTGGAGGAGCCTCAGCAACCTGCAGGGAGGATGAACGAACCCTACAGCCCTGAGACACCCCGACCCATCAGCAGCACCTCACCCGGCACCATGAAGATGTTCATGGGCTTCCTCACTGTCTTTACTGTAGCACAGATGATCGGGACTGTGCTCTTCTGTTTGTACCTTCACATGAAGATGGATAAGGTAAGTGGAGTAAGGTTGTGTCTGCTGGATTTCTGGCACAATTTCACTTCAGCTGTGGTGAGATGTGCTCACCAAAAGGATGACCACAGTAGAAGGCGATGCTGACCACTGGAGGGATGCAGCTTTTATCACACCTATGTTGCCATTTCTGCTTTAATTTGCCATGAAGAGGTACACTGGGGAAGAGATCTATTCCTTTTGTTAACAAAAAGAGAATGATCAGTCAAGAAGAGTTGTTAAGAGCAAACCTGGCAGCTGATGGCCAGTCTGGGGACAGGAGAGTGTGGTTTAGGCATGCAAGTGGCTATTTTAGTCTTGGTGGTTGTTTTTCTGGTTTCACAGCACTTGACAGCACTGTGATATTAATTGTGAAGATGAAAGGTCCAGGAATGAGATTTTTTTTAGAGTTTCATGTATGAATGTTACCAATATCTGAGTTAGGGACAGGAGAATTATTTGGGGTCTTGGAGCTGCCCATCTCACTTCTCACTTCAGATGCTGTCTTGAAGTTTAGGGAAGAAAAGATCAGCTCTTAGTACTTTGTCATTTTTTGAAGAGGTACAATGTCAGTGATCCTGTCCCAAAATTGGGACAATATTCACCAAAGAGTTAAAGTCTGAAAAGCTGGTTTTGAGGTTGCCGTGGCTGCAGCAACACTGCATGATGTCTAAAATCACCGGTCTAAAGCTGCTTTCCTCCAAATGAGGAAAGACTGCCAGTTAAAGAAATATGTGTCTAAAACCCAGAACGAGTTTTTCTTACCAGATACACCATTAAGGTCATCATCACTGATTTTTAAATTGTCTCAACTTAAACTGAAATTTAAGTAGGTGATTTCTGATCTTCAAGAATGGAGAGCAATCTTGAGCTAGAGGGGATTAAAGATCAGGGGATGGAAGGGGACTTTGTTGCATGCAGGTTGCAGCCTGGGGCGAAGGAGTGAGTAAAGGGTCCCCAGCAGAGTGAATTGGGACTGCACAGAGCCATGACAGGGGATCAGAGGCAGCTTAAATGTAATCACAGGTGGAAGAAGGAATTCAGCTGCATTCAGAGCTTGTGGAAGGGCGTCAAACACAACCTTCCACATCCCAGTGCTGCCTGTGCTGGGCACTCTGCCCAGCTGTGTGTCTTTGTGTCCGGCTTCACATTCTCTTTACTTTGGTATTTTTACCAAAAAACCCCAGATCTAATTTCAAAAATTAGTATTTTAATGCATTTATTTATTTATTTATTTTTAATCTGAAGTTCTTGTCACAATTCAGCCCCAACCCACAAGTCTTTTTGGTTTTTTGGCAGCAATTTTTAGCCAATAAGTGAGTAGAAAAAATTTCAAGCCCCTTGTGTGGGCAGAGAAATGCCGGGCTGAGTGAGCATCCCACTGGGGCCACTGGGGAAGAGCTGCAAACCCCAGATCCCTGAGCCACCTGCTGAGATTTCTGTGCCTTTTGGAAAAGGCAGAAAGGGACACTTAAACTCATTAACATGGTGATAAAAATAGGTCCTGAGCAATCACCCAGCATTGCCAATCAGGGTGAGCTCCATGGGTGCAATTCCCCGTGGATGAGGGTACAGATGCTGTGTCAGGTGGATGGTAGGAAACCTTGGTACAGTTTTTCTGCCCAGCTCATCCTGGTGCTGAACATCTGACCCTGAGCTTTCCAGACTGTGATTTATCCCTGTCAGGAATACAGCATGGCTCTGTTGCCAGCTGTTGCAGGTTTCCCTTTAACATCCTGTTCCCATCTCTTCTCTCCCCCATGGGCAGATGGAAGAGGCGTTGAGCTTAAATGAAGATTACATCTTCGTGCGGAAAGTACAGAAATGTCAGACAGCTGAAGGTCAGAAGTCAACATTACTGGACTGTGAAAAGGTTTTAAAGGCCTTCCAGGATCTCCAGTACAAGGTACGTGCTGCTCAGCAGATAAAGACCCCGCCGAAGCAGGAGAGTGGCTCCCAGACACACACGGAGCTTCACCTCAAGCTTTTTTTCAAAACTGTTGGCACTCATTAATTTAGGGCTGTGTAACACATGCCCTTTTTTATATTGTATTCTTTTTATACTAATTTTGACACTATATAGATATAATTGAAAAATCTCATGCATTTTTTTCTTAAAATGCTCTTAATCAGAGCATGTCCAGCTGCAGTATGCCATGGGATGGTCAGGGCTAGTGGGAGGTGGGATGGAGCTGCAGCCACCCTGGCTCTATGCTCTGACCTTGGTCTGAAGAGCATGGATTTTCTTCTGTCTGGCACCTTGCTTGTCTCCTGTGCTGGGTGGCTGTGAGGGTGCTTGTGGCCACTGGGATCACTTTTCCACCTACGTTTCCAAGGTGTTGATGGCAGTGTAGGGCTTGGTCCAGGTGTCAGAGCTCCTGGCAGCCAGTGAGGAGGAAGATGCCACCCCATGGTGCCAAATACCACCTTATGGACTGAGGGATGGCATCTCCAGACAGAGCAGTGGCTCCTCATGTTTTGGCTCAGAAAAGCCAATCTGCACTGCGATGTCCTCCTGGAGCACTTGAGAGATGCCCAGCCAGAGATGAAGTGCTCTTGTCTTGCTCAGCCCTGAATTTGCTGTTTAGAAGTGGCTGTGCTGTATAGAGCAGGCAGGAAGGGGGGACATTTCTTCCTTGTTCACTGCCTGATGACAACAAATGCTTCATCTCAACCTTCAGGTTTGCATCAGTACCCTACTGGCTACCAAAAGTTATATCTGAGGTGGGCCATGTAGAGCAACCTTGAAAACCCCCACTGTAGGGGCAGGGATGTGCACTTACATCATGGCTCTCAGCATTGTTTTAAATGAAAAAAATGGGTTTTCGTTTGTTTCTCCTTTTTTAATTTTTTTTTCAATAAATCTGCCCTATCACATCATTGTAATTGCATGACACCTAATATCATAAACCCTACAAACTCCCTTCTGCAAACAGCCCACAGCCACATGTGAAGTTTGGAAGGTGCTGGAGGGCTCTGTGGTTTCAAGTACCCTCTGTCAAGAGCTGACAGGGCTGTTGGAGCCAAATATCACCAATCTGAGCAGTGACCAGAGCATCCTTTATAAGGAAGCTTTCAAAATCATTGATTTGTACATCTTAACAAAAAAAAACCCCATATATTTTTGCTGTTGTTATAGGATGGACCCGTCAAGGAGCAGCCCAAGTTTGAAATGCAGAGAGGTGAGTCTCCTGGTGTAACCAATGCACCCACAGCTTGCTGGGGCAGGAGGAGTACTTTGGGCTGGGAAAGGGGTTTTCTTCACCCTGCAACAGCCCATAGGTGGCCCAGTTCATGGCATGGAGGCAGGGGATGGGCTGGGGTTTAGGATGAGGCTGTGCAGGGTATAGGGCTGGTGGAGAGGAGCACTGGGCATGGATGTCTTTCCAGAGCATATGGTTCTGGGTGCCACAATGGCTGAAGCTGATGAAATTGAACCGAAAACTAACTCTGTGGCCTTTTCCTGCATTGCAGGTCATGAGCACCATGAACATCCCCGTTTGATGCACAAGAATGAGATGTCTGTGACAGGTGAGGTGTGGGCACATCCAGGTCCTGTTCCAACAACAGGAAAGGTGGCACTGTCTCCTGCATGGGCTTTATCCCTCAGACTGTGTGTCTTTGCTGAGTAGAAGCCAGGTCCTGCCTCACTCAGAGCTGTGGTTGGAATATGGGGGCGATATCTCTGAGCAGGATTTGGCCTGTAGAGAAGCATCAAGGGTGGGAGGTGCTGCAGTCCCTGCAGAGATGCTGTGCTGCCCAGGGGAGACAGCTGGTGCCAAGGCATCAATAACACTGACCTTTTGGAATTGCAGCAGAGAAGAGGCAGCCAATTGCAGTCCACCTGGCAGGTCACAACAGCAGCAAGGCAAGCTCAGGTAAGACAGACCCGTTCAATCCTGCCTTGGCCTGTGTGACATGGCAGTATGCAGCCCAAATCCTGCCCCATGGCTCTCTAAAGGCAGGGATAGGGACAAAACAACACCAACACGAAAGTATGAAGCACAGCAAACCTCCCAGTGCCTCACAGCATTCACACATGCCGTGCTGACTGTCCTCTGTAGCCATATATATGCCTTCCTAGAAATGCACCACAGTGGCTTAGTCTTTACAAGCTGAAAACTTTTTATCTTCTTGTTTAAGGAAAAAACCCTCCCACTTTTCTTTTGCTATTCAAATGGAGCTCTTTCGCTCTCCTGAGCACATCTTGTTGGCCTGGTTGCTGCAGGAGGGCTCTGCTGACATGTTGTATCTGCTGGTTTAAATCCCCTTCTCACCCATGGTGGTCCTGGTAGCAATATGGGCTGGCTGAAAGTTTTTTAGTTGCAACAGGGAGAGCTCCAAATGGATTTAGGCAAGCTGCGATTTTTTCACAGCCATGGCCCCATTAGGTTTGAGAGATGTACCTGAGTCAATTTGCATTTTTGTGACCCTCTGTACTGACCGTGGCTGCTCACACTGTTCTGTTTCCCAGTGTAGCCTTAGCTAAGGGACATCCCTCATGAGCAAGGATTACCAAAGTGAATGTGAGCTTGCAAGGTCAGTCTCTCCATCTCACAGCCTGAGCACTTCTGATTTGATTCTGGAGTAACCGACAGTATTCAGCAACCGCTCTTTCCATCTCTGATGCAGCATTTCAACCAGAGCTCAGTCTACCTGTGGAAATGTGTTAGATAAGATCAAAGAAGTGAGAAACTTGCTGCATTTTTACTCCCTGCTCAAGCACTTATTGAGCCTATAAAGGAGGTTGAAATGGTCCAGAGAGCTGCAGTTGCCTGGAGCTCAGCTGTGTGTATGGAAATGTCCTCGTGAGGTGCTCAGTCATGGGCCATGGGCTCCCCCAGGACCACCCATGCAACCCTGCCACAGGGACTGGGGCTCTGGGCTGGGACTGTTTAACCTGTTATTCCCCTTGGAGCCAGGTTTGTCGCCCTGGCTGCTCTTGAGGTGTCTCTCAAGGCTGGGGAAGGCAGAGGTCCAAATTCCCTCACAGAGGTCATAGCTGAGGTCAGCCCCTATGGCCATGGTCTCCAAAAAGTCTCTGTACTGGCTTATCTGCACCAACTTCATGAGTTACTCTGATGACACCAACAGTGCCCCAAAAGCTGTGGCAGCAGCTGGTCTGCATGGGCCATGGTCTGGTGGTGAGAAGCAACCTGGCAGAGATTGGAATTGTGGGATGTTTATTTTTTGATTCTTTGGTAAAATCTTGCCATCTCCAAAGGCCGAGTGGAGGAGAGGTTTTGGAGGGAAGACAGCACCCAGTTTGGAAAAACTGTGTGCTCTGGGATGGAAGGCTCTGAATAGCAGAGTTGCAGTGTGTTCTGAGGGCTTGGAGGTCATATCACTGAAAGCCATGGAGATGATAGCAACCTTACAGGAGTGGACACAGCAGTGTGTTTGGTCTGTGGTCGTAACCACATGCAATCCTTCTCCCTGGGCATTTCCACCTGGCTGGATGAAGGAATTAAAATGCCCATCTGCTCACATATTGACTCAAGGGTGTCAAGGGCAGTAGCCAGCAGCATGTGTTGAACCTGCCCTGGACTCAGGGAAGGGGACCCTTGGCTGGGGATGGTGTCCTGAGGTGGGCAGGACTCGTCCCCAGACAGAGAGAAGCTGTGAGGCCAGATGTCTGTGGGGTGTCCCTGCAAAATATCCTGCCAAACTGGATGTCCCCTTCTCCTGGCTCATCTGCCATGCTCTCTCCCTACAGTGCTAGAGTGGAAGGAGACGATGTATGGCCCCATGAACAGCTTGATATCCAACCAGGAGGGGAAACTGAAGGTGAAGGAAGAAGGACTCTACTACATCTACTCCCAAGTTAGCTTCTGCACCAAGACAGGGAGTTCGGCACCCTTCACCCTCCACATTTATTTGCATATCCCCGAGGAAGAGGACCGGCTCTTGCTGAGGGGACAAAAGACACAGAGCACGTTGAAGTCCTGCGAACTCCAGTCCATCCGGGTGGGAGGTGTCTTCAAGCTCCGGGAAGGTGACATGGTTTTTGCCAATGTGACAGACTTCTCAAAGATGAACTACAACCACGGCAATACCTATTTTGGCATCTTCAAGCTGTAGTGAGGAAGGGGCTATCCTGAGCTGGGGATCCAGCCCGACTTTGTTACCCGAAGTGCCTTTCCCAGTTTCCCTTATTTATGTTCCTTTGCCTCTTTGTTTTTCTTGTTCCTTAATTTGTATATTTTGTTATTTATTAATGAGGGCCAAGAGGTCCTGAAAACACAAATGGAAAAAAGTTAGAAGCTGTTGTTGTTTGCTCTTGGCTTTTCTTCTGTCAGTGCCAATGATTTGGTACACACTGGTGTTGTGTGTCTGTGTCCACACACCCCATGTTCCTGGCAGGGTCAATGTCCCCATTATGTCACAAGAGCTTTGTTTAGCAAACTACCATCAACGATTCTTTCCTAGCAACGTAGGATGGCTTGGGGCACTTCAGCCAAGCTGTGTTCATGTGTATCTCCCAAACTAATCTGCTTACTAAACATCAACGGAAAAACATAAAAAGGCTTAGGAACGTCTCCTCTAGAGAAATCAATCAACCCAGCACTGTTCTTACGTTCTATCTGCTGGTGATGCATCGTTGCCACCTTAACTGTCTTCTGTATCTCGAGAATACCCTTTTTTCCATCCCTTCCTCTCTGTGAAACTCAACCAGTCTTCTCAGGGTAGCAGTGCCTGGGCTGGATTCATACTCTGTGGCAATCGCTCCACATAAGAGGGGGGATTGGTGGCTGAGGGAGGACTGCTGATTTGAAGGCAGAATGAGAGTAAGGCAACAGTGCTGCTCTGCTCCCTGTGACCTGAAACTGCTCACCAGACTGTCCTCCTCGTGCCTTGGCTGTAGAAAACCCTCTGCCTGTGGACTGTCACTCCTCTGTGGAAAGGGCATTGGGCACTACTATTAAAACTGGAGCTGCATCTTCTCCTGAGACCCCTCCTACCCTAAGAGGAGGACAAGGAAAGCACAAGGGTGGCAGGACCATCAGCTTCTTCTCAAGCCCTCCATGGGGGCATGTGCTGAGCATCTTCTGGCTGTCCTCCCTGAGGACCTGACCACAGTGGTACTTTTCCTGAGCTCCAGGAAAGCAGGACTATGCAGATGGGCAGAACCTTGCCTTTGTCAGGGAGTACCTGGGTGGCACTGCACACTAGGGTCTTCCCAACCCTATTCTCCAGCTTGGCCTGCAGGGAAGTTGAGGAGGGCACAAAGATGCAGCATTTTTTAAAAGGTGTTTGAAGATGGCACAGGTGGCATTTTGTTACACAGTTCACACTTTGTCACTGTGTCAAAATTTGAAGATACTCCTGGAAGCCAACAGGTTTGCAAATGCTATCATGCTCAGCCCAAATCACCGAGGGGGGATCCAAGAGCTGCAAATCAGGCGGTTCGGAGACACAATTAAAGAGGAGTTACAAACAGGCATAAACCAAGCCCACAAAATCCGCAGCAAAAGCAGCAGATGCCAACTGCTGCCTGCCCTACCCCGGCCCCTGCCCATGCCCCTGCTTTCCCCAGGGCTTTTGTTTCTTGCCTCCGTTTCTTTGTTTGCCAGAAATAGCCTGCGGGATTCAGAGGTGAGGTAGCATGTGGGAGGGGAGGAGATGCAATTGCTGCCATCCTTCTCCCAGGCAGTTTGCTCTCCTCCACGGCCCTGCCTGGTGCCGTAGCAGACACAGGTTTCCTCCCCCCATGGAAAGTTTGTAGGTTGTCAATGCATTGATTTTTTTCCTTGACATGGGGCCTTTATGTCTCTCCTTGGGCTGTGGATTTTACCATTTCCAAACTGATTTTTGTCCCTCTTTCTGAGTAAAGAAGGAGAGGAGAGGGAAATGAGAACCTGGGGCACATCAGCAGGACTGGCACAGGGGGTCGTGAATGAGCAGTGACAGGAGCAAGCAGGAGCATGGTTGTCTGCTGGGGGAGATGCTTGCATGGCTTGAGACACACTCCACTCATTGGGATATATATATATATAGAGAGAGAGAGAGTTTTGTATGAGAAGTGAGATTCTGGTGGGTTTTCTTCCTCAAAAAGTATTTGTACGTCAGCTTCCAAGCAGGGTCTCTGGCTTGGACCACTGAGCTCAGAACTGCCAGGCAGCAGAAGCTGGAGGATGACTAGGGCTCTTGGATCTGGATGTGGCCCTGTTCTACCTCTGCAACAATTCCAAAAGTGTCACTTGGGTTCAAGCAGGCTCTCTTTTTTGGGTTGGAAAGGACCTTAAGAATCATCTACTTCCAACCTTGCTGCCATGGGCAGGGACACCTTCCACTAGATCAGGTCGCTCACAGACACATTCAGTCTGGTCTTGAGACTTTCCAGAGATGGGGCAGCCACAGCTCCTCTGGACAACCTGTTCAACTGCCTCACCTCTCTCACAGGGAAGAATTTCTTCCTAATATCCAGTCTAAATCTGCCCTCTGTCAGTTTTGGTCTTCAGTGTTTTTCCATGATGTGCACAGTGTCTCTTTTTTCCTCTGTTCTTTTTTTCACTCTGAGTGCTGTTTTGGGAGGAGAAGCAGGGTCCAGTCCTCCTGCTCCCAACCCTTGAACTTCATCTGCAGGCTGAGATCATGGCATGTCTCCATCAAAGAGTTAAAAATACTCCAACGTGCAGGAGAGGTCTTGTCCAAGTGGTAGACCAAAGGAAATCCTGTCACCACACCTAATTGCCAGAAAAAAACACACTAACTAAAAAAAAAAAATCTCAAACAGGCAGGAAGTCACTTATCTACAGCAACCTGCTAGTGCAGTGGAGAGCAGCCTGTTCTCCATAAAGCATCCTTGTGAGCAGACTGCACACGGGGCATGAGGAATGGAAATGCATTTTCTTCTCTTAGGACCATGCACCCTTCCCTGCTGCAGGTGTGGGTGATGATGGAAACAACATCCCAAGTACCAGCACCACCATTCACTCTTATATCCCCAACAGCATCCATAAATCAGAGGGAGGATGATGCAGACACAGGCATTTTGAGCCAATTAGTGATACCCAAAGCAAGCACTGGCTTTGCTTTCACAGCGGAAACAAAGGAAGCAGCACCAAGGGCTAAGAAGCGACTTTTATCCTTCTTTATTTGTTGAAAATGTCAATTAAAAAACTGTTCAAAATAAAAACATGTTAGAAAAGTTGAACTTGCATAAGTAGTTACAGTAAATAAACCTACATGACAAAGATAAACTGGAAGGCAGCTGACACAACATCCATCTAAAGACAGACTCACTGGAACCTATTTACAAAGCACTGTAAACAAAGTAAATATGGAAACATTGCTGTCCATCCGGCATGGCTTCTTTTCCTTTTTATTTTATTTTCTTGTCTTTTTTTGGCTTCTAGCTCTTGACAAATGCTTGATCCAAAAAGTCCCAGTGTGCCCTCCATCACATTACATCTCACAAACATGCATATGTACACAGCACAGGTTTCAACTAAACCTGGGGGCAGCAAGGACACATTTCTACCCTCGGCGTGTAAAGGGCCCTTGTTTTGCTTCCTTGCACCAGCTGCACATCACAAGCCTGGCCCCCAGCCCAGCTTTGAGCAGGCAGCAGGACCAGACAGTGCTGAAGTGTCTGGGCATGGCATCCCAGAGCAGCAGAGTGTGCAGCAAAACTCCTTTTCCTGGAAAATGATCAACAAGCACAGGAGGGCTCAGCTGCTGACCAAATCACTCAGCTGTGTGCCTGGGCAGGGATGTGAGGAGCTACCACCCAGCTGGGATGCTTTAGGGATGGCAAATGTAGCCAGACCTCTGTTTTGTCCTAGAAACAGCTTAAAGAGGGCTTCTTATTACTCTCTTGTGATGTTTTGGAGTTTCTCTCTCCCCAAACACCATTTGCTATGTCCTGGCTAAATTTTAATGGCAAGGAGGGAGTTGTAATTATTGCCTCTATTATGTCCTTCATGACCAATGTGATGGTGTGACTGTAATGAGCTGTGGTGCCTCTGCACACCCTGGGACCATGCTGCCCTATGAGATAGATATGACTTACCACTAACTTTAACAGAAGGTTATTTTTATAATGCTGGTAAGGAAGGAAGGAAAACATCAGTTCTAAGCTAGGGTATAACACCAAATAAGATGAAGATAGCTGATACATATGCATGTTGCCTGTGTGCTGTGTTCGAGGAGCTGTGCAGGGATCTGGAAGGGTGTTGCACGTCCTTGCCCCAGGAGCATTCCAGCTCTTGTCAAAGCATAAATACCTTTCCTATTCCAGGAGAAAGTTCCTTTTCTCTAGCAGAAAGCCCCTTCAGGGTGATGGGGGGACAAGTGGCCATTGGGAAGGAGTGACACAGAGCCTGACATGGGCAGAAGGGAGCATGGAACCAGCACATACGGGGCTGGTTTTTGTTGTCAAGCAGTGGTTACATTTCATACAGAGAAAAGCATGTCCTGCAAGGGGAAGCACAGCAAAAAACTATAATCTCCTAGGATACCTGGACACTCAATGTGAAAACAAAGCTGGGGGGTAGGAGTTCTAGGTCATGCATAAAAAAAGGGATGGGGGGCAGAACAGCAGTTACCTGTTGTGCTAATCACGAGCTGTAAGGAGGCAGCACTGTGCAACATACCTTCCCATGCGCTCTGACAGGTGCTCCAGATCTGACTTCCCCAAGGAGTTCAAATGTCTTCATGTTAATTGCACATTTTAATCAGTATCAAGGCCACATGGGAACCACAGTATTGCTGGGCTCTAGTTCGCTACAGTCAACTAACAGGGAAAAAAAAGAAGGTGGATGGGAAAAGCTTCCCCAGTCGTGATTATCTGAAAAGAGGAGCATGGTGCTTTTTGGTTTCTGCTCAATGCCACCTCAATAATGTTTTCATTCAATAAATAGGTACCGGTGCTTTTGAAAAGAATGAAAGCATTAAAAAGTGCTTAAGCTTCCTCTAGGAAACTGCTGCCCAAGCCTTTGTGAGCAGCAATCACTAGCAGAGTTTGTATTTGCTCCCAGTAGCAGGTACGATGAGGTATTAGTTGCTGCAGATGAATTGTGAATCATGGACCGCTTGCTTACTGGTTTAGTTGTGATCGATTGTTTCTGCTTTATTTCCTTATTGGATGGAAGAAAAACTATTTTTTTCCTCTATGACTTCTTTTTTTTTTTTTTTTCTCTTTTTGGTAACAAAATTCCCCAAACCAACAAAATAAGGAGCAAGAAGAGGCAAAGGATCCAGTTCCGCTTCCCAAGAAACACCTGAGGTCACACAACACTGCCAGCACTTCTCCCCACGTTCAGGCGATCAGGGACGACTTGCGCCCCGTGTCCTCCCTCCCGCACTCGTCTGTCTGCTTCAGCAGCCTTCTAACCAGCTTCTCCAAGTCCTTCCTGGATTTAAGCTCTTCCTCCAAACACTGTTTCATCCTTTTGTTTTCCTGCAGTGTGAGAAATAAAGGAATAAAGACACCGTTAAAGCAAATGATGCAGTGAGGAACTTCCATGTGCCTGCTGCCTGGTGCCTCAGAGGTGATGAAATACCAGGGACATTTGATAGGAGCTTGTGAGGATGAAGAATATAAGTTGACTGGACCACAATTAACCCAAATAGATCCTTACTACCTCACTGACCTGCACAAGAGTCCCCTGACTGAGTAGGCAGAAACATCCTCCTGGAAACCTTAATTTTATACTGGGTTGAAGAACCCTGTTCTCCTGGCATGGTTTCTCCCACCTCCAGGCTCAGGGCTGGAGGGAGAAGGACATATTTTCTCTGAGTCTACAAGAACTGGTATCCACCAGACTCCTATAAAATGAACAGTCAAGTAGAAAGAGATTTTAGAATAGGGGTAAAGTTTCATGTTACCACAAAGACCAACTACTCCTTCCCTCTTGCTGTCTCTGGTGCTCAAGTAATTGCATGCAGGATGAGAGGAAATGGTCTCCAATTGTGCCAGGAGGTTTAGATTGGATATTAGACAAAATTTCTTCACTTTAGAAAGGATTGTCAAGCACTGGAACAAGCTGCCCAGGGAAGTGGTGGAGTCACCATTCCTGAAATGTTCATAAAATGTGTGGATGTGGCACTTGTGGGTTTAGTGGTGCTGGGCTGACTGCTGGACTTGATGATCTTCAAGGTCTTTTCCAGCCTTAAAGATCCTACAATTCTGTGACTGAAGGAGCTAAACCAGAAGAAAACTAATGCTCATTCAGGGACCAGCATCAGCAAGACTTTTCCTGGGCACCAACCAGACAAAGATGACCCAACACGGCTTGGTTGGCTTTTGCTCAAACAATTCCAGAACAAACAATCCCACTCAAATTACCTGCTTCAGCTCTTTGACTTCATCTTTCAGTGCATAAACTGTGTCAACAAGGCTCCTGCAAAAAGAAATGCAAAAAAAAGAAAGAAGAGCTGGTGTGCAGGAAAACAGTGACAGCTTGGGAGCTGTCAGGACCCCAGGCACTGACTGGGAAGATGTTTCCAGCTTCTGCTTCACAAGCACCAGGCTGCTGCCTGTGAGGGAACTCTGGAAACATAGACCAGGAGGGTTTACAAGCCACTGGCCCAAAACTCATGGCTCTTTTCTCAAACCTCAATACCTTGTTGTGATGTTATCAACAAAGGTCTGGGGCTTTGGCTTCCTTGTTTATGCTACAGCAATAAATAACAATGAATTTAAAAATGGAAATGTCTGAGAATCGTTTGTAAAGCAGCCTTGATTCCTTGAAGTTATGCTGCAAAAAACCAAACATGAAAGGAATGCACCGTCTGGGTTGGAAAGGGAGCAGATCCAACACGGTTACCTGGATGCAGAAGCTATGGAACAGGCTGGGAGCACTCACAGGCAGGGTGCCAGTCAGGCTTCCAAGGGACAGCAGTGGCCCAGTATGTCAGTAGTTAAAAAAAAGAGCCACTTGTTTGGTTGCTGTGCCCTCCCTGACTCCATTAGCTACATCCGGATAAGCGATAAACTGGGGATCCAGACTCCCAGAGGGACACAGCCACGTCAGGGCAGCTGGGAAGGCAGCTCTGACCTTAAAAGGGACAAAACAGCAACTGAAATTGCCCTGGTGGTTCTCTGCCAGAACTAAGGCAGCAGTTAGTGACATCAGCTCTGCTACTCTGTGAAGACACAGAAAGAGGGGGCATTGGGTTTTAATGACTGGGGTTTTAATGCCTTTCCAAGAAAGTGACAGAGGGATCTGCAAGAGGAGAAGACCTGCACTTACTTTTCCTCTGTGACCGTCTGGCCGTTGCTTCGTGTTTCCTCTATGATGATTTTCTCTTCCTCAGGAAGAAGGACTTGGGGGATGGAGTCCTTACGGGAGCCTGTGTACAAGAATTATTCCTCAGGAAGAAAAAGAGGTAATTTTCTCTGGTGGCCCTACTGCTCTGGAGACAGGAGCTCTCCTCCCTGCTCCACTGTGAGCCTGGGGCACGCTGGTGACATTGGCTGCCATGGGTAAATACAGGCTTGCACATCCCAGAGTTACAGCAGCAAGTGGAAAGTTTTCAAGAGTGCTCATTGCATCTAAAGGTACATCATGACTTATAAGTGAAACTGTTTGATTAAGGTCAAGAGCTCCCAGAAGAATCGTGGCCTCCCTTTTTCAAATGTACCCGTTATTTGAGAGTTTGGTGATTTAATTCGACATCTCAGCAGCAATGATAAATAGTTGTATTTCCAGAGTTGAAGATGTTAAATAGGTTTTTATGAAGCAGGTTGTTCTTAAACATGCAGCTGATTGAGAGATAATATTCATGCTTCCTTTCTAAAGCTAAAGCAACCTGAGATTACCATCAGGTAATCACTGGTGAAATAGCAGTGTCTCATCTGCCCTCCTACCTGCTTCATTCTGTGTTTAGAAGAAAAACAATGGCAACTAAACCACGAGGCAGATGAAGCTCCCTTATCTCGAAGACTGAACACCACACAGTTTCCTAGCATGAGTCTCATTGCTGTATGATGCAACATCTGGTTTTTCCCAGAGAGTTATCAGTGTTGTGGGCAGAGTAAGAACTAAATAAACTGGTTGTGTGCCTACCTGAGCTGAGAGCTTGCTGGAAGCCTGCCCCAGTACAGTATGCCTCAATCACCTTCAGGATCTGAGCATCTTCCTCCAGTGCAGCAGTACCTGTAAGACACCATAGACAACAGCTGGGCTTGTCTCTCCCAGCCTTTGCTCACAAGACCCTTAAAAGACAATTGTGTTGTTTCCTTGGCTGACACTCCCTCTGGGACTCTGCCCAATTCCCTTCCGAGGTCCTCTGCATTTTCTGGCCTTTGGGGCATTGAACACCATGACTAAATGGTAAGGAAACACACCTCTAAGTGTGTCCATTTCAACAAAACCCAGGGGGTGACGCCTGACTTTGGGTGCAGGCAGTGCCAGGAGACGGGAAGGCAAAGCAGCCCTGGTGGGAAGGGTCTGGTACAGCAGCACCAGAGCAGGACTTCAAACATGTCTTAATTTCCAACCTCCATTCAGTGCTGTCTTCTTGAGGGAGAGAGCTGACCTTCAAGCTCTACACTGTAGTTCTACCATGGCCTGGGTGACCATGGCCTTTCATGTAAAGCCTCTAAGGAGCATCCCAAGTGGGCTTGAGGGAGCTGTCAGGACATCCCTCTCTGCAGGTGAACACCCCTGCCAAGATGGAGGCTTTTTCTGTTCCCTGATTCCCCAAGTAAACTTGCTGGCATGGCCAGGTAAGGGTTTGTCCCAGTTCTTGGACATATTTTAGTAGCTCCTGATGTGCAGTTTTACTGCAAATTTTAACTACTTGGAAGTAGTTCCCTGGCTTCATACCCAGAACAAGACAACCCACAACCTGTGACCTTGTGCTAGCAATCATGAGGAGGGTGGTAGCATGGCATGTGTGGCAGTCGTAACTGGGAGGGGAGGAGGGGATCTGTCAAAGCCTAAGGACCAGTGCACTTCCAGAAGCCTCCCATGCTCAGCAGCATGTGGGCTCATCACAATGAGAGCATCCTGCTACGTCTGGAACTGTAAGAAAAGGTGTTCTCAAAGTCCCGTGGAGATCACTGAGAACACAGAAACCTCTAGAAATAAAAGAAAAATAGAATCATAAAATGGTTTGGGTTGGAAGGGACCTTAAAGATCACCCAGTTCCAACCCCAGCCGTGGGCAGGAACACCTTCCACTAGACCAGGTTGCTCCAAGCCCCATCCAATCCGACCTTGAACACTGCCAGAGATGGGGCAGCCACAGCTTCTCTGAGCAACACTTACTTTTCCGAATAACAAACTCTTCATCAGACGGTTTTCTCTCAGTTTTCCTTTTTGGAAGAAACTTCTTCATTGTTTTTGGACTTTTGCTGGAATCCTACAGAGAAACAGACTCTTGTGTTTAACAAGAACCAAAGGCAGCTCAGATAGCAGAGCAGTGCAGCTGGGTGCAGCCATCTGTGTTACACACAACACATTAGAGAACTACAAAGCAGACAACGATAAAGTTGGGGAAAATGATGGGTTTTGCCTTCCCTGTGTGCCAGTTGTGATCCACTGCTCCCTGGAACAGCAGTGGGAATTGCACCTGCAGGTTTGGACCAGAACAGGCTCCTCTATCAAATTCAACCCGTGTCTAAAATCCTTTAGCCAAAGAATTAAAATACATTCATAGCACTTTTAGTCTGCATACCAACTCTGTGGTCTGTGCTAGAAAACTCCAAAATGTTGTTTATTCCATTGACTTGATTTCAAATATAAAAGAGTTGGCAAATAACACTGCTTCTGAATGCCCACAATTTGTTTGAGAGTATGAATCCCCCGCACACATACACAGAGAACAGACAAACACGCACAAAGTTAGTGTTTGCTATGACTCCACCAGTAAGAAACACAAGCTTTTACCTCCTTCACTCAGTTACAAGTCTTGCTGATTTGGAGAAAATTAGTGTATTAGTAGGCTACATGCAATAGGGATTTAAAGCAGGAGAAGAGACATGCCAAGAAGTTTAAGTACCATAATACTAAATCCTTGAGAGTTATCTTAAAATATATTTGGCAGTTGCTGCTGACTGTCACAATAACTTACTGATACAGCCAGGCAAAATTAGGGTCATGCAAGCACAAGAAGCATGAACAGGAACAAGCATTCTTTGCCATGATAAGCCAAAGAGATGTATCTACCCTTACCTTTAAGATATAAGACATCCTCTACAATGAATATGCAAAGAAAGAGAAGATGAGTGTGAGAGACTGATGATTTTATTGACCAAGTCCATTAAATCCACAATTCTAAAACACATTTAAATGTTAGTTTTGTGATTAATGTGCAAACCACCCTCTGTGCTGGTTTTAGAGCACTATCAACATGCAAAGGAGCACGGCGCCATGCAAAACTGAGAAATTACATGTGAAATGCATGGTAAGTGGGCATTAATACACTCTAAACACATAGAGAACATGCCTCCTTGTTAGTAATAGGTGTCTGTGGATGTTGGTTGCCTAAAATGCAGGACCCCCACGTGCCTGGCTCCATCCAGGCCCTAGGGAGCAGCTCAGGGTCTGGCCCCATGCTCAACACCAGTCCTGTTGGCCTCAACCTGACTCAGCCAGGACAGCAGGATGTTCTGCCCAACCTGGTGACAGTCTCCCAGGACTCCATCTTCTCAAAGGGGATTTTCCATCCTTGTTGGAAACCTGACCACACCAGGCGCCAGCGCTGCATCTTCCTGCTCTGCTGGCAGGATGGGGACATCCCTACACACCCTATGGAGGGTCCCATTCCTGGACCCCATCCCTGGGATGTTCTGTCCAGAGAGCCATGCAGCTCTCCTGCAGGCCTGACGAGCAAAATCCTGAATCCTGATGTTATAAATCTTTCATCTAATGCAAAGCAGCCAGTTTAAAAAAAAAAAAAAAAAAAAGGTAGATGAAATGATCTGTATATCTTTTTTTTCCCTTTGCTAACCTGAATCCGTTTTGCTCACAGAACTTACCTGTTCTGTTATTTCAAACGATTACTGGAAACAGAACAGGAAAAATGACCCAATTTCAATGGAAATAACAAGAGTGAGATGCAGTACGCAAGCAGGGTCTGGGGTTTCCTGAGCACAGCAAGGTATGAGGAAATGCACAAGACTGTGCCATCCCGTCCTACACTACTAAAAGCCAGTTAAACTAACATGGATGTCTGAAAATCTCTAATCCTTTAATCAAACTCTCACACTTGCTTTCCTACAAATAACCTTTAAGTTTGTATTCCTTTATTATACCTTCATTATAGGAAGGTGACTTGCATGAAGCTGTTGGCATAGTTTACTTTGTGCCCTACTTTAAATTAAAACTAAAATACAGTGGAATAGGCGTTTCTCCTTAGTGACTGAGCACCTCAGAGGGAGGGACGAGACAGATGTGGATCTGCTTGGGACAACAACTGAAATTATTTCCCATTTGTCATCGCAGGCTCATGTCCCCTGAGAACGGAGCTGTCCCCCAGTCTCAGACTGGGCTGGGTCTGACTGGGCACCAGCCTGTGCCTGCCCAGATCCGCTGGACACATTTGCCTTCGGGTTTCCACCGATGTGGCCAGCACTGCCTGTTCCCATGAAAACCACATTTTTGGTCCTTTACAACTCACAGGATACCATCCAGCATTCTGCCCCTCGGGGCTCCCCGCCTGCTCGGCCTCTGTGGCAAAAACCTCTCCCCTGGTTTCGACACAGAGAGTTTAACTCCTGCTATGTGTGGCAGCGGACAAGAAACTGAAAAGGACTGTAGTATTAATGATATCAGTCAATCTGTGGTTTTTCACACAGAAAAATTTCTCTTCTACTTGAAGCCTCTTCCTATATTTTAATTCACCACGCAAGCAAGAAATGGTTTAGCCAGTTATAGAGTTGGATCGTGCAAAAATTACAGGTCGTTTTCATTCTGCTCAGTTGGTATGTGAACAATTTCATTCCCAAACTGAAATGTGTTCTTTCACAATTTTTAAGAAATAAATGTAACAAGATGCAATGAGGACACCTAAAATCTCTACCTGGAGCAGTGGACCCACTGCCAGGTTCTCCACCCCTGAGTGCTGGGGTTGTGAGGGGCTCTGAGCCCCCCTCCCCATCCCCATCCCCGCTGGGAGCATGGGCAGTGACGCTCCCAGGGCTGCTGTACCAGGAAAGGCAGATGACTCAGATCCAGAATGCTCACTCAGTAAGGGGAACGTTACCCAAGTTACTGGTGAGTAATCCCAAAAGTTTAACATGAGGTAGGGAAGAAAAGTACTTCATTTGCGGTGTGGGGTGAGCATCAGAGCTGGGCTGTATTTTGGGTTTCCCCACACCACCTCGCAGCTCCCAGGTTTGGGGTTCCTGCAGGGGAAGAGAACCCTCAGCCTCCCAGCAGGGCATTGCTGTGTGAAACACTCAGCTGAGTGGCAAAGGAGAGTCAAGCCCCCCAGCTGCTGCAGAAAACCCCTGCTCCAGCCACCAAAACTGGGTGAAGACACAAGAAACATGAGCCTCTTTTCCTCTTGGTGTAGCATTGCTTCTCAATCCTGCAATGCTGAGCCGCTGCTCTGGCTGCAGCTGGAACATACTCCAGCACAGAGCCAGCTCCCAGTCCACATCTCAGACCAAGGCAGAAGGAGGAGAGGAGGCAGCTCCACCGTGGCACTGCCAAAGGACAGTGCTCGAGGGGACACTCTGCTGTGGGACTGGTGACATCCAGCAGCCGGAGGCACTGGCTACAGCACCAAACAGCAAACATCCAGCCTCCAAATATATGTGCTCCTGAGTTCCTTGTGGCACAAAGCCCATCACAGCAACCAACATCCGTTACAGGACTGGGGCAAAAACCTGGCAGAGTCATTTCTCTCAACACCCTCAAGGAACTATACTTCTGTGCCCTCGCTATGGGATAAAAAAACTGGACACAAGCTCTAGGGATTGTGTAAAATCAGAGTCCTGCACAGGCAGGTGGGATGATTACCTCTTTGTAACTCAGCGCTGCCGACGGTCTGAGTGGAGGAGCAGGACGGAGGCAGCTCAAGCTCCAGGGCTTGAGGATCTTGGGCGGTTCCAGAGGCCCACGGATCTGCCCAACTGAACTAAATGTCTGAGAGAATAGATGAGAAGCAAAGGAAGACTGTTAGCCACCAAACAACATAGAGAAATGGAGGGGGATGGACAAGCATCCACTGTGAACTCCTCTGAGATGTACAAGTTGCAACAAAACCAGAGCAGAACACAAGTCAAATGGTACAAGCACAACATGGTTACAAACAAAACTGCCAGATGTGTCTTACAGCCGTGACGTGGCCTCAGCATCAGGAGGCACTGCTGCAACAGAGAGCTCAGCCAGCACCGAGGAACCCGGGCAGCAGAGAGGTGACACTTACTGAGTGAGGGCTCCAGGACTGTGTTTTGGAGATGGTGCTGCATGTCCCTTTGGTCAGCCTTTGCAGGTGGTCAAGCCATTCATGCAAGTCCTGGCTGGTGCTGCAGGACACGGTGATCCGCTCTGTCATGTTCCCTGTGGCAGAGGGTCAAATAACTGACTTTAGCAAGTGGTAGAGACCCAGGAGGAAACACAGGGTGAGATCAGCTCAGTGCAGCAGCAACTGGCTCCTCAGTTTGCACAACCCAGTGGCTGCAAGAAGGCCAGGGCAAAGAAAGAAATACAGAATTATAGAAACATTAAGGTTGGAAAAGACCTCTAAAATCATCATTGAGTTCAGCCATTAACCCAGCACTGCCACGTCCACCACTAAATCATGTCCCTCAGCATTACATCTATAGTGATGATGTGACTGCCCATCCTGCCCCAGGCAACTACTGACAACCAGTGTGGGAGCTGCACAGAAAGGCTAAAGGAACTGGTGAGATGAATGTGTGAGGATTACTTAATGTTGGAAGTAAACAGACATGACATTTCCCTTACTAACAGGACTCTGACACCAAATACCACCAGCACAAACAGCTGCACTGCAGCCCAGGCGCTGAGCACGAAATGACTCCGTATAGTAATGAGATAAACTGAAGCAGAAAAATGAGAGGAACACTAGGAAAGCTCCCTGATAACCAGAGTCATTAATCTGTCAACAAATGAGGTGCTCAGAGCTACACAGGATGAATGCTGGACACAGACAGGGCACACAGAGCACAGAGCAGTGCTACTGTGGCTGGAGATTTGTCCCATACAAAACACTCTGGTCTCCAAAAGCAACCAGAGACAGAGCTCAAGGGTGCTGGGAGGAGGTTGCCTCGACCAGGACAGAGGTGTTAAGAAACTCAGATAGTGGAGTGAGAAGAAGAGCATGGCATGGGAAGGAAGAGGACCAGAACTTCCAGTGGCAACTGTTGTTTGGACTGGGAGGACGGCCCCAGGCAGGGGCCCCACTGACCTGCAATTTCAAACATGTGCTCGTTCCCTTCGGCATCTTCCAGCTTTGTCAGCGTCATTCCTGTTAAAGGCAGCCTTCCCTGAGAGAATTAAAGAGGAGTCAGTCCACACATGCTTCCCAGTGGATGTTGTTCTGCTTGTTTCTGCTGATTCCTTTCTCTTTGGAAATTGCCATTTAAAACTAATTTGTGAAGCTTCAGACTGCAGGAAGAGTCTTCTTTAATGTATGGATCTAGATTTCCCTGCACAACTAGGTCAAACCCTGGAGATGAGGCTCCCATGACAACTGAGTCATCCCAGCTCATCTGCCACCCTTTCCCTTCACTCGGAGCAAACCCTTTTTACAGTCAAGTCAGAAGGATAAACTTCCCCTGGTTTTTCTGAAAGCCTTCCCTGTCCCTCTGATTTGCATGCTGAACTGCCTGCTCACCTTACTCCCACCGGTGGGTCAAGTCAGAAAACCCAGCCAAATCCTTCCCAAATCTTTCTCACCTCCCTTGCTATGATAAATGACATATTCACGAAAGAGCATCCTTTTCCTAGTGGCACTGATGGTTTCAGACAACTGGAGAAAAGCCAAGCTCCCAAGAGCGTGCTTCCAGCCATTCAAATGGTAAAATATGAGAAATGAAAAAGTTTTGGGGTACTTCATGGGGTGGGAACTTTGGGCTTTTAATGGTGGGCTTTGTAGTAATGAAATATTCACTGAGAGTCAGATGGCTGATTATATGGGGCAAAATCCTACAGCTGTATGAGGACACCTACACACACATCACTCTCCAGAACAGCACACAGGACATGTGGGTTGTTTTGTCTTAATTTCACAGCATTCACTTACCAAATGCTGCCTAACCAGTTTGCAGGACAAAGGCATTGAAAATCCTGGCACCCCTGGCAAAACCAAGCCCTGGTTCCCAGCCTGAGGCGTTTGCATAACAACAGAGACTTTGGAGGACAAAGAGGATTTGAATTCGATAAGAACTATCTGATTTCCTTTCTTACACCAAACGCCTTGCAACTTCAAATTAAGCATGCCTACCTGATAGATGAACCCACTCATCCGTGGGCTTGCAGACAGCATCAGCAAAACGTTGGAAAACAACAAGAAATATCGCTCTTCTTTCTCCTGCAGGGATAAGAATTTGGGTTAGTCCAGTCTGCAATGCATCACAAGCACCTGCCTCCAGCAAGCTGAACCTGTTGCAGCTGGAATCACAGTCTGTGAGATCACCCCCAAACCAATTATTTTGGCTTTTTGTTTTGTTTTGTTTACAGCATCTCATTTTTATACTAGTTTTTCCTGCATAGATTTTTGTCTGCATCCTGTTAATCCTCTTCCCATCATTGCAGAGCACCTCAGAAGACCTTATGTCTCCCAGCGTCTCACATCTCACATCCCAAACCAGAAAGACTTTTGGGATGAGATGCTACAGGGGTTTGTATTACAAGTCTTCCCAAGGAAAAGCTGCTACAGCAGCAATTTAGTGGTAACAGGCACTTTCCCACACCAAGCATTCAGCATGCACGACTTTAACACCACTGGTGAAGGTCTGTGGCAAGCACTGGTGCAATACATTAGGACAAGTAGCACAGGAATCCATTCAGTTAGTTCCAGAGCACGTTCAGCTCTGGAGTGGGATGTCACAGCAGCCACTGTGCTGCAGACAGGACGTTTTCAAGTCACTTTATCCTTTTCATAAAGTCACAGGGGAGAAAGAGGGAAATTACTGTGCTATATGACATGGAGATACTTTTGCTTGAAAAGTGTGTCACCAAAGGCCTGAGGCTAAGCCCCCAGGGTACCTGACTCACTCCAAAGATGTGCACAGTCCCATCACACAGCTCTTCCCGAGATAAATATATTTATCAGCACTATTTGTCAGCAGTTTCCTGGCCTGGAGTGAGAGGAGCTGCTGCCCCACATCACTGATCCCGAGAGCAAGGGGGGTATTAGGACACAACTCCTTTAACCAGAACCACTGCACTCACCTCACTTCCCCCACACTGCACCATAACCTGGGACATGTAGATGATGTTTCCCATTGTTTTTATATCCTCCCCTTCCCAGCGCTGGATGGATTCAGAAAGGATCTGCAGCTCGAGCTGTTTCCTCTTCCTCAGCTCCTGGCATTGCGACTGGGAATCACAGCAGACCTGTGTTAGCTGAAGGGCAGCAGCACACCCAAACCATCCCAGTTTTCTCACTGCCCTGTGGGCTCAGGGCTGGTCATGTTGGGGATCAGGAAAGCCTGCTTTGGCTCTACTACACAAAGTTTGTTAAAAAATCACACCCTAGCGATTTATGAAGTAATACCTACATTCAAATGTCAAAGAAATTGCAAACTGCGCTGAGCAAACTTTTCTCTCCAAACCAGCCCTACCTCTGAGAGTACAGGGTCACGTTTTCCAAACCAAGACAGAGTTAAATGTCACTAATTTTGCTACTGCTTAGAGAGATTTTGCCCATTTTGTCCAAACTGCAGAGTCCCATTTGCAGCAATGTAAAGCTGCCACAAATCAGGTGGGTGGATATTTTCTAAACAAAATCTGCAAACACAAAGGCAGGACCGGGCGGTGCTGTAGAGTAGGGCAAAAAGAATCTTCTGAAAGTGCTGTAATTGGAAAGCCTGCACCAATGCTTGGCAAATGGGACTGGAGGAGCTTCACAGAGTGACCAGTCCCTCAGCAAGCAGAGGACAATGCTGACTGAACAAAGACAGTCCTGCACATCCAAGCAAAACTTCCTTTAACCACCTCCTCTGCCAATGGGGAAAATTACTGCAGAGCTAAACCCAGGCTCAGTTTTCACCAGCTGTTTGGTTGTTTTTTTTTCCCAAACCATTTTCTGGACAAAGATTTTTCTCCTTTCCAGCTTAGTTTCATACAAACTTTGACTATCCAGCTCTCCAAAGAGAGAGGTTGCATTGGGTCTATTCTGGAAACACACACATTTGGACCAAACTCCAGGAGCTTCCCCTGGTTTTACAATTCTTATATGTTTTGATGGCTCCCCAAGTGTCTGAATCCAATGTTCCCAGGATGCAAATCCAAATAAAACTCCCTGCAGTTCACCACAGTCTGCACAGAGGCATCACTAAATGACAATGGTTCCTTGGTCTCTCCCTGTCTGTGCTCAGAAGCCTTTCTGGTCCTATAACAGAACCATGTACCCATTGCAAGGGGCATCTCTGCCTGTCTAACCTCAAATGTGAACCTCTTTAGCTGTGTCATAACAACATTAAGTTACTCATCACCCACATACACATTTCAAGTAAAACCATCCATCACTTACAAGATTTCCTAAAGATTAATGACACCTTGTAATTTAAGTGAGTTATTCCCCCATTAGCTAGCAGAATAAATGGAAAGGGAGCTGAGTTTCTAAGTAAGTGTAACATGATCGCCCTTTCCTGTTTTCTATGAACTTTCTCCTCCCCATCTTTCATCTGCACTGCTAAACACTGAAAACTTGCATCTGTTGTGCTAAGGAAGGAAGTTGGACCACATCTGGAGTGGTTATAGTGAAAGGTACTCAGTGGCTACAAAGCAAGAGAGACTAAAGTTTTTTTCAATAACTGAAAAAAGCTTTTCCGGGTACAACTTTTGTGCACATGGATGGCTTTCCCCCTTCTATTTCATCTCAGTGCAGAAGGACTTTGAGGGGTGCAGGTGACATAGCTCACAGAAATAGGTTTGTTATCTCTGAGTCATCCCTGTGCTCTGTTCCCCACTGATGGCCACGGCACCTGCAGCTACAAATTACCTGCAATGTAGTCAGAGCATCCTGATGCCTGTGGAGCAAAACTCAACAAAACCAGGAGTTACTCAACGGGCTCAGAGGGGAACTTCCTTCTGGCACCAGCAGTTGAGTCAGTCACAGCCCTGTTGCCCTTTCCAAGCTCATCTCAATAAGCAAGGGGCGGTCTAGTTTCGGGTGGCAAATGATTAGGGAATGGAGACAAATGGAGATGAAAAGGACCCTGCTGCCACCACTGCCCACACATGGCTTTCAGCAGTGGAGAAGAAAGTCAGAGATTTGCCATCTCCGCTCTGGCACCACGGAGCCAGTGTGCAGTTGCCAAAACACACAGCCAGAGGGGCAGCTCTAAGCTCGAAACTTGAAATTAAGATTCTTTACAACCCATCTTTTCCATTCCAAAAGACCTTTCTTTCTAATGAGGAGACAAATGTCAGGCTTGACTCATTCTTTGTGAAATACAGCCCTGAAATGGAGCACTCTATTTTAAGAATTGCCACCTACCACAAGGGACTTGAAGGATGTGATGGCTTTCAAAACCTCTTCATGATCTGCATGCGCCTCCTAGTGAAGGGAGAGAAAATCCCTCAGCCACCAGCAGCAGCAGCAGCATCACCCACCCTGAGCATCACCCACCCTAAGAATCACCCACCCTGAGCATCACTCTGTCCCAGTACACCAGGGCTATGGGGCTGAGGGTGCGGGCAGCATGGGAGGGGCCAAAGTCCCCCAGGTACCTTCCCCACCATCCACTTCAGCATGTCATGGCTAAAAGCAGCTCTGCAATTCAGTGATACCAATTTGACGGGTGCAAAGTGGCCAGAGCAAGAGTAGATACGATTTTATTTCTAGCAAATTTGACTTTGAAAGAAAAACAACGAAAACAGGCAGAGGTACACGGTGGACTCGTGGTTTCATCTTCAGAAAGGAAACTTCTATTGATGCACAAGGTATTCCAGCCATTGCCCCATCATGGGTGGAAATCCATGAGCATAAATGGGAGCTTCAACACTGGGTTTAAGGGAGGGCATGTTTGAGCAGAGAGCTCTTGGGCCAGGAAGAGGAAAGCAGGATGCTGTCTCTGATCACAGCTGCATGACAGTACTCTCCTAGCACTTTCTCCTGGATGCAGGGCTCTACATTCTAAGCTCCTCACCTCCTAGTCTTCATGCCAAGGAAATCCTAAGGTGTCTAGGTTGTGATGGAGCTGTCCCTGCAGCCTGGGATTGCTCACCTTGGAATGTGGGACGAGGGCTGCCCTGAACATATCTGCCCCATCACCAGCTGTGCAGCAGTGCAGGGTATTATGCTACAGGATAATACATCCACACTGCATACATTTATACTGCATATATCCATGCTCTTCCCACAGCATCACAGCTTAAACCTCAACCCTACTGATTCATGCAACAAAACTCCTACACTCAGCTTAGAAACTAAGAGAAACAGGTGATGTGTGTGTCCCGGAATCCACTGTTGATTCCCAAACAGCATCCTGCAAAGACCACACTGCCCCTGCACGAGCATGGTGGCTGCAGTCAACCCCAGCTCAGTCCCTGCAGCTCAGCTAAGCTAGATTAAAGTGGGATAGGTAGGTCTGTGTGTGCCTGCCCTGCAGGCTCTCATGCCCTCTCCTATGCAGAAATACCCCTGCCTCAATCAGAGTGTCCAGTCCTTTGGCAGGGTTGTGGATTTGAATGGCCATGGATAAATCTGTTGAGTAATTAACTGGTAATTAAAATTGGAAGGAGGAAGATCAAACCTGGATAAAAATAAGCTGTTATTTCTGTTTTGTTCACCCCCTTGAACCACCCCTGAGGTTTGCCTCCCTACATCTGGAGTGTACCAGCAGCGAGTAGCAGAGCTCCAGCTCCAGCAGCAGAGATTTCCACATTCCCTGGGGGAAGAAATGTCCTGGAGCGGATCTGCCTCTTGCCAAGGAAGTCTCTGTGCCCCTCGGCTGCTCTCCCTGCTCCCTGCTCCCAGGACTCGTTCCTCCGCCCCCGTGTCTGTGCTGGCTGCCAGATCCATGTCTGTGCAGCTCTGCCTCCACCCAGGAGCACAAGCCTGGGGCAAGGGGTGGGAATGCGCCTGTGAGCCGAAGGAGTGAGTGGCCAGGCTTAGGAATTTCATCAAATGATAATAAAAACACTGATTTATTACCCGCTGTGCAAACAAATACCAGCTGTAGCCCGACCCTGAACTCTGCTTTTACTTGTGCTGGAAATGGTCTGTCTTTGAGGGAGGGCTGGGGCAAAGAGCAGGCAATGCCTTTCCCTCACATCCTCCAGACTCCTCCATCACTTTCCCACTTCTAACCTGAAAGGTGGATAATGTCCTGGGGTGGTGGGACATCTCCTTGGAGAGGTGGTAAGTACTTCCAGCCACATGATGGCCAAATACCAAGGGGCATAGGTGCCTCTTGCAGCTCTGGAAGCACCAAGGGGCAGAGCCTGCCCAGCAGTCCACATCCCACCTACCTCCATGTGCCTCTCCAGCTCCTGCAGCAGTGTCACGTATTTATCCAGCCTCAGGAAGGGTTTGCTGAGGCTTGTGGTTAGGATGAGAATGCCTGGGTTGGCCGCACCCTGGCTCTCCATGAACTTCTCCAGCTCGTCACTATAAATAGAGACAACAACAACAAGGAGGGCTCGCACTGCTGAGGGCTGTTTTGCTGCCTCCCACGCTCTCCTGATGGCCTGGGCTCTGCTCTGAGCTGTGCCTGTTTAAGGGCAGTCCAGCCTCCCCTTCAAGCACTCCCCACCAACCCAGCAGGGCAGGCAGGGAGCTGTGAGCTTCCAGCCAAGCTCCCCCAGGATGCAGGGGAGGATGCTGTGTGGCCGCAGGTGCTGGAATGCACAGTCCCTGGGATAAAGCAGTGCCAGCAGCTGGTCCCCACACACAGTGAGATGGCACAGGGCCATCTCACTGTGCAGTGTCTGGTGGACAGCGTGGGCTGCAGAGGCTGGTGCTGTGCTGGAGGATGCTGCAGGAATGTGCTGGGACCCTGCTGGGAGCTGTAACGCAGGTGTCAGCACGTACATCGCTCCAAAAAACATGGCTTGTGTGTGTCAGCACATTTGCTAAAGCCGATTCTCTGATGATTCAAGAAAAGGGGTCAGACTGAAGAATCACATGAATGAGTCATTTACTGGAGCCAGGCCTTTTGTTATGCTGAATTAAAGCTGGATTTCAGCAGGTAAGTAAACACATTGTGAGTTCCCATTACAGAATGGGAAGACTTAAGCAGTATGGATGGGATCCTGGCTTTCCCATTGCTGCAGAGAGGACAGCTAAACTGCATTAGGGGTGACATTGTGATAGCCTTTTGGCTTGGCATGATATCACACAAAGTGATACATGTTTAAGAAAGATGCAGCAGGTCTGAAACAGCATCTGGGTCCTTTAGCAAGTAGCAACCACAGGAGATGCTACTGCAACAGTTTTCCCAGTAGCAGGATCCCAAGGATCCCCTTGCCCTATTTTGCAAAACACAGGTAAACAGCCATGCCAGGCCAAGTATCAGTAAGAAAAGTAGCATTTTAAAGGAGGGATTTCAGTCTGAATTTCCTTCTCCATCACTCACCTGTGTTGTGTAAGCACGTTGACAGCCGACGGGTGGTTCGCACAGTACGTCAGGTACAGGGAGCGGAACTGGGGCATCAGGTTCATGAAACAGCCTCCCACACGCTGCTGGTTCTCGGGGAGCCTATGGATGCCAGCACACCAGCCACATGAAGCCTCCTGATGTGCACCCTGCACCTACAGCAATGCCAGGTACCTGCCCAGGAACCACCTGATGCGTGGGGACATTGCCAGGTGACAGGATAACTGCAGCAAAGTACCCACACCTGCCACTTGGGCAGGAGGAAGGAGGTCCTCAGGTGGGTCTGGCTTTCTGTGGTACAGACAGTGAGTATCACAACTCATTATCATCCTGGGACTCGGTGTGACCCAGCCTGACCTGTCCACTGCAGACCACTGTGTTTGATGAGGATGTTCTGGAAAGAACTGGGGGCAATGTAGGTGTGGTCCCACTTTCTGGGCTGCCCATGAATATGAGGGAGGAGATAAAGAGAGAAAGAGAAGCCACAGCCTGAATGTATTTCTAGTATTCAGTCTTTTCTCCATCTCTTTTCAGCCCTTTCAAAAGATATATTGTGCTAAGGCTAAACATGTCTGTCAGCCTCCCTGCAGGAAATTATCACTTCTAATAATTTGCTCTTTGCTTCTTGGCAATTCCCATCTTCATGCCTGGCAGATCTCCCACCCTGCATGTGTCTGCATCTTTGGTCTAGGTACACTTTCATGTCAGGTCTACTGACACATTCAGCAGATGCCTTAACACTAGAAATATCAGAGTTCCTTCTACCTTGTCTCCTGCCAAAGCACTACCTGCCACCTTTCCTCAATCCTGTTATTTTCTTCTATATTTAACAAGTCTAAGACAGCAGCCTAGAGGAACATTAATGAACATGTCTCTCTATTATTTTTAGCTGCAGTTTAATAGCTTAACAACCTCAGTGCTATGGCATGAACTTACTTTGCAACCTCTTCCAAGGCTTGGTTCAGTGTTTGCTGAAATGCAGAGATTTCTTCCATGTTTCCCAGCAATGATGCAATGTCCACGGCACTGAGCCTAAAAGAGTCAAATCACCAGTTGGCACCAAAGAGAGGTTGCTCTCAGGAGCACCCCCTTTGTATTTGTAAGCAGTCCTTCCAGAAAGACCCAAGAATTTCTCTGTCCTCAGATACACCATCAGACGTGGGAAAACACAAAATTCATGATCTGCGAGCTACAGACCACAGTCTCCTGGAGAAGATGTCTGCTGTCAAGGATTATCTTAATTGGATTTTAATCACTTAATCACACTAATCTTCTCAGATGTTTAGCTGTCTAATAGGCACAGACAGATGGGATTTCAGCCAGGGGTGGGGAGGGAGGTGTGTGCACAGACAGAGACAGCTTTGTCTTCAGGGATACATTCTGTGGGTTTCCTTATGGGAGAATTTTCCTACAGAGCAGCCCCTAAGGTAGGGACTGCTTTGTTCCTCAAGTGAGGTTGGATTTTCCCTAGTCAGAGCTAATGTGTTTGCTTCTGTTATCCTCACAGCCATCCTCAGAGTCACTCTCGTACTACCCTCATTTAGGCCATTTGCTGCCTACAAGGCTGAGAGCACAAGAAATTTTCTCACATGAAGATTCGGGGAAGGGAGAAGTGTTTTTATTAGAGGCCTCCCATCTCTCTGGACTGGATGATGTCTAAACATCTGCTCTCTGTCTGTAATACCCCAAGGCTGCTCAGTCCTCCCACAGGGTGGTCAGCCAGAGGGACCCTGGCCCCAGACACCCCTGCATGGACAGGGTCACCCAGATGGCACCGTTTGAAAGAGACAACTGCAAAGCTGAAGCCATGAGGAGGAGGTGAAGTTAACTGCACTGGATCTTCTATGCAGGGTGAAACTATTGACAGGAACCTGCTGACAGGCACCAGCGTGCTGCCCGTAGCTGCTGCTGCACCACACTGCCCAACATGGATGGAAAACACTTGGCCTTACTTCCAAAGGTAAGCCCAGACAAACCTCCCAGTCAGCCCAGTGTTGCTCAGGCCATAAGGGATGGCAGAATGTTCTTCCCAGGCATGGAGGTATCTAGTGCTGATGGCTGCACAGGCAGGGAGACAGGGGAGCCACTTGCTGAGCAGCAGCTTGGACTTAGCGAGAGGAAGTCTAACCACAGAGGATACCTGTCATCATGCACGAAATGAAGAGATGATTGGGGCTGAGAAGTCACAACAAGGCAAATGACAAGGGGAGAAGCCATGCAAGGCATGTTGCCAGGGAACACGCATGCTGGGACAGGCACACAACGGGCTTGCAGATGGGTGGGAACAGCCAGCCCTCTCCCAGGTGGAAAAGCTCATCTCCAGCACAGCCCAATGCCTGCACGACCACTGAGGAATGGGAAAAGAGCAGAAACCTGCACAACATGGGCTGGGTTTCTGGTTTACAGAGAAGCTGTGAGGCTTTACAAGAGCAGCAGTCCCTAAACATTCAAAAGCAGGAAAGAAATGAACTATGATGGATTTTACAGGGTTCTCTCCACCTCAGATGCCTTTATATCTTACTTATCATAAGACTGGAGGGGTCTTAAGTAAGTTCCCAGAAGTGACTGTAGTTCCTTCGCATAATCTCGTTCTGTTTCCAGAATATTTTGCAACACCTAGGGTGAGAGACAGAGCACTGAGTAGATCTTTGTACTAGTGACTAGTCAAAGGAACAGGAAATCAGGTTCCAAGAGTGGAAAAGCATGGAAGAGAATTTTAAGTCCAGAAATTACATTTCTTAATGCCGAAACCAGAAGGCTCAGGAAAGTCCTTGTGGGCCAATTTTGGGATTTTACTTGGCAAACTCAGGGAGGCCTGGAAAGCAGGTGTTAAAGGCTTCTCCTTCTTCTCTGGCAAAGCATGAAGACAATGTCAGATCTGACCTGAGTTTAGTGTTTGACCCCTAAGAGGCTCATGCCTGACCCTGCATGCACAACTGGCTGTCAAGGTATGCAAACACACAAACTTTACATGCATCCTGGGAGCACCATTTGCACCAAGGCAGCACAGTTTAAATGCAGCAGTGGCCACACCAAGGATGGCTCCTGTGGCAGCTCAAGCCAGGACACAGCTCACTTGTCACTTCAGGGATGTGCTGAGTTGGGTTTGGTCGTGCTAATCCATCTCAGCAGCCAATTTGTCCCTGGCTTCATGGCAGGCAAATCCAGTGCCTGCATGCTCCCAGTCAGCACACCAGTTTCTCAGTGTGGATGAGCTTCAGAGACAGTGGAGGTGGTTCCCAGCTCTCTGGACATACTGTTTCTGCTTTGCTTTGCTTGAAATATATTTAGACATGCTGATGAGCATGATTTAGCTCCATTATCGAGAGCCAGGGATGCTCACATGCAGGGATCTTCATTTTCTTACACCACAGGGCTCACTCCAGCCTGGACACAGGTGAAAGGTACTGGCCTCCCTTTGCCAAACCTCCTCACTCTGGCAGCAAGATGCAGAGGAGGTGATGCTTCCCAATCCCTTCCCTGGCAGGCTGTGAACCTGCTCCAAAGCTGAGCCTAGTTACCAAGCCAGCCTGTTCTCCAACGGCTATAGCTGCTGGCAGAGGCACAGGGCAGGCAGTTCGGGGTGTAGCATCTCCAGCCAAACCCAAGAAAGGGATTAGAGCCCTAATGTGGCTTGCTTACACCATAACATCATCTCTCTGTCTTTATCAACGGGAGATAGCTGCAGTCCATGGTAAGGACTGGACCAAAGACATTGTGCCTTATTCCCCCACACTGATCTCAAGGCTGCCACCTCTGCTGAATTATCTCAGTCCTCTACTTCAAGTCTCTCTTCTTGACATCTTGCAGCAACTTCCATTTGTGGTTTATTGTCTCGACAGCCTTGAATCAAGGGAATGGAAACAGCTGCATTTAAACACAGAGTCACATCCCCAATTGTTACAAATTGCTTCATTGATTTTTAAGGGAAGGAGCCAGTTCAGAAGATTAATAACATGCTACTTATTAAAATGTATGATCAGCACTTTAAAACTTACCACAGGATAATAATTCTTTGTCAGCTGAGTGCTTTCGAGTCCTTTTAATGCTTTGGGAGAGAGCGGTTTATCTGTACAAAAAAACCCAAAACATCAATAAATTACAGTGCACAGCTGTCATTAACCAGGAGGAAAAGACACTGCCACATCATGTACAGCAAACACAACTTCACGCCTGTGAACACGAAACTTCAATTGCAGGGTTTGTGTCCCTGCTTCACAACAGCCAAGGTGAAACCAAAGGTGTGCACAACACTGGCAGCGGCCGAGCGAGTCACGCCAGAAGCTCCGTGCAGCCCCTGCCAACCAACTTCCAGGTTTGCTCTGAGATCCCTGGCAGCAGCCCAGCGTCTGGCACTGCCTGGAGCTACAGTGTGGCTTCACCTGGCCCACAAAATTTGGATTTTAAAACTGTGCGTCTGTAAGAAACGATGGATACCATGTTTTGTTCCAGGTGATTCACAAGGCACCAGAAGCCAACCCCAACCAATATGCTGAACCATGATCCCTGCAGTCACTAGTGATGCAAAATCCTTCTCTGAATGAAGGTAGATATAAATGAAAAGCTCACACAAACTGAAAGTCAATTCTCATTTGGCATTAGCTAAATGACTGTGCATGCCTCCAGCACAGTACGCATGTGCACACACACATGGACATGCACAAAAGTCCCTGCTCCATTTTTGCTTCCTAGACAAGCCCCTTCCCTGCCAGCAGCACAGCTTTCCCAGCTCTCCCAGCACCACAGCAGCACTGTTACGCCTCTGGACTGGGAGAGATGGGCAGTGGCACGGCTCTGGCCATGCTCAAACACCTCTGTGCCTTGCAGAGCAGCCAGGCTGTCCTGTCTCCCTGCAATTGCTCACAGAAGGCAATTAGAAGGAAGTTTCACACCGATAGCAGGGGAGAAGCTTGATATTGATAAATTTAGCCCCTGGAAGCTGCAGCTTGATGTACTGCCTAATTATTGCTCTTGTAGTGCTTCCTGCCACTTCCAGCCGGGAGCTCCGTGCCTCATCTGGAGACTCAGAGGAGCTTTGCTCCACACAGCTAGATATTTTCACCCAAAGGGCACACTTAAGACACAGTGGAGGTACAGACTTTGCTGAAAACCAAGTAATTCCATTTAGAATGACAGATCTCACACTGTGGAGGTGAGGAAAGCAGCTCTCCCCAGGCTGCAGCTCTGGCAGAGCTGCAGGGGCAAGGAGAGTTCACTGATAGTCTCTGGAATATGGTCACACTTCCTAAGCATGCAGACACTAGGGGAATGAACCCTCCCTTCCATGTGAAATGGGTGCTGGAGAGAGGATTTGGAGGGAAAGGTTCTGTAGATGGAAAAATCTGATGGGCTGTTACATCAAGATCTGTGGGAGACTCCCTTCACTTCAGTGAGGTGCTGTTATTTCATGCAGCTCCCATCTGATTTTCCCCATAGGACTGAATTTTCTCTCCTTTGTTTAAAACATCTCTCTTCTCCCCTCACTGAGCTAATTAGTAATTCTTGGGTTCTGTCAGACAAACCTTCAATTCCTGCTTCAACGTCCTGCTCCAGCTCAGACACCATTTCCCAGAGGGAAACAGTGGGAGATGAGATATCCTAACAATGATTTTTTCACTTAGAATTAAATAGAACTGACCTAATTCTGAGCACTCAATCATTAATTCTTTTTCTTCTCTCTTTTGTATTTTTTTTTGCAAGTGTGGGAGCAAGGATGTCTAACAGGGGCTGCATATTTTGCAGCTGCTTTGCAGACCATGGCTGATGTCAGTGTTAGAGGCCAGGGCTGATCCTGATCCATAAAACCAGCACCAAGCACACAGCTGGTCTCTGTCTAGGATAACACCTTAATGTGCCTTGAGGACCTAAGTTGCATTTTGTAAATAAAGCAGTTTACTGTCACACAATGGCCTCGGAAGCACAAGGAAGCTGCTTGAATGGATGTGCAGTGCCATGGGGCAGTTGGCCAGGGGCTTCATGTCATCACCACCCCACGTCTGGCTACGATCACATCCCAGAAAATGTTAAGAACACTTAAGACAAAGCTCAGTAAAGGCAGATGTCATCAGGTGGATTGTCCTCTCCCTCTTCCCTTCACAGTATTGCAGCAGAAGAGGAACCTGGGGGGATCAGCCATCACTCTGGCCAAAACCAGGGACCATTCCCTGTGGCCATGCAGGTTTTGTTGGACTCCACACTGTCAGAAACAGCAGGATCAAACACAAATCCATCGCCTGAATGAGGTCTCCAACAGCAATCTAATTCTGTGCTCAGACACTGGAATATATGACAGCTTGCCAGGACAAAGGGGACGCGTGCAGCCATCCCCAGCCTCATCCTCTGGCAACATCCCTGCTTCTGTGCTGGTGGGGCTTGGGGGAGCAACAGAAAGGCACAGGGTGAAGCAGCTCTCAAACATCTCATTTGAAAGGCCAGGCTCTACCCTTCCGGCCCCGTTCCTCCTTCCATTAGCCCGGCTGCTCCGAGCACACAAACAGTCCTTAATAAGTAGCAGCAATTTCCCACAGGCACAAGGGTCCTCACTGCATTATACTGCTGTCATTCAATCAGCCCTTGAAAGCAACGAGCTTACCGGTGGATTTGATTTCTCTGACGTAGTTGCTTGGGAACCAGCCTGTTTTTCCATTCAAGGTCCCTTCCCACCAGCCCCCTTCTTCAACCCGGGTGACATAAATAATGTCTCCTTTGTTAACAGACAGTTCATCCTCGTTGGTCTGCTTAAAATTGAACCTGGCCTTTACCACCAGCTGGTGACTGCCATTCTCGGTCATCTCCTAAGGAAAGAAACATAGAAAAACATCAGTAAATAGGCCAAAAAAGCAGAAACCACTAAGACAAGCCATTGTTCTTCTTTGTTGTGACAGCTGTTTTTTCAGTATTGCTCTGTATAACAAGCAATAATGTCTTGCTGTTGTGTAAACACTCCCTCCAGAGGGCCACAAGGTCCCTCCCAAGCATCAATTTAGTCCCCCAGTGCAATGGATGGCAGATAAGAATCACTCTCCTCATGTCACACAGGGGAGCACTGTGGTTTGGAGAAGCTGCAAGACCCTCTCCAGCCGAGGCAGCAACTCCATGATGGGGACCAGAGGAGAACAAGTCCCTCTGCTGTTCTCGACTCAGAGGTACCACCCACACCCCTCTTAACCCCACAGCCATCAAACCCATGGTCAGATGATAAATAAGGGATACCACAGGCTTGGATTGCCTCCGTAACACCCTCGCTGACTGTGAAGTTGTGCCGTTGGAGTCAGTCTGGGGGTCTCCAGCCGTGGAGCTAAGAGACGATCGATGGGAACATGGCCCTTTTGATGGCTGATCTGGGGAAACAAAACAACATCTGAGTTTCACCCCACTGTCCATCCCTCCACATCACAGCAAAGCAAAACTAAGAACTGAGCACAGCAGTTGAAAGAGCATCTATTAGAGCAAGACAGCATCTCCAGCTTGGGTACTCAACAGCAAGGATGGTTTTCTGGCCTGGGATAACTCTTCTATTACAGTTCAATTGCACCCTGAGGCACTCCTAGGTTGTGCCAGCTCTGCAGCATTTTTTTTAAATCCCCCTTGAAGCTATAGAAAAGAAGAATATTCAGCCCAACGATGTCCAAATGGGAATGTTTCTGGGATCCAAGTAAGCACTGTTGAAGGTGTGTCAAAGTTTAGCTCTCAAGTGGTCTTAGGTCACCTCTGCAGCTGCAGCGTGGGCTGTGCTGCCGAGTGGGGAAGAATGCTGAACAGCTGGTCAACACAATTGTGTCTCTATTTACAGAAGTCCTTCTGGGTTCATTATCCAGCTGAAAGAGGCTAGGCACTATTTTGATTACTGTTCATGGACCACTGCCACTAGCCATGTGAGAGAGGGATTCAAGCCATGCTGAGGAAGGACAGAAGTGTCATCCTCAGGAGATGGACAGCCCATGGAAAAGCTCAGATCATCCCAGCAGCTCTTGGAGTTGCCTCCTTCACACACTCGAAGCTCCTTGCTTTGCAAACCAGCCTTTAGGCTTGTTCCTGCCCCCACCTGCCTGATGCTGCAGGCAATGCTGCTGCTCTGACACATCTGTTTTTATGATTAACGATTTGTTTCTATATCAATACCAGAAAAGTTGCCAGAGGGTAAAAAGTTTCCTGGTCACAACTATGCAGAGGCTGAGTCAGTGGCCCGTCAATGCTCAGCCCCAGGATCCTGCTTGATGCTGCAGACAGGTAAAAAAATGGGATTCCAGCCACCCAGTAATTCTCAGGACTTCTCTCCTAGAGAGAGTGGGACACGATTCAGATCACCTCCTCTCTATGTGCCATGCTGGTCAAAAAATGCAAGAGAAGAATTTTATTGTGCCAGTAAACTGTGAAGATTTGCTTTATAGCTTTGCTTCAGATTTTAGTACATTTCTGCATTCCAGAGCTGCTGTTTTCCAGCAGTGTGGACCTAGGGGCCTAGCATGCCCATGGACCTCAAAAGCAGGACAGACAAGAGCAGTCTGCCGGCATCACTCTGCTGGGTGTGCTAAACCCTGGATCACATTTGGAGTTCTTCCTTGAAAATGCTGCAAGAGGAGAGGGTGATCCAGCCACCAAGTGTACACAGGAATTGGAAAACACAAACTCGAAGGCTGCTGTTACCCCATTCTCCTCCTGTCTGAATGTCAACATGGAAAATTCATTCTGAAGGGGAAGTTTGGTGGGAGTTACAGGAACTCAGCTGGGCTTTTATTCTCCCCAGAGGATTTTTGTTTCAATAGGAAAACACCTCATCCTTAGCTTGGACCTGAAGCAACAAACTGTTGCTTTGTCTCTCTCCAACCCTTGCACAATGGGGACAAGGTCCATGACTACAACTTCCAGGTGCTGCTGCCTTACAAACCCCCAGTCACGACATACCCACACACCAGTCTGCCCAGTCCAAGCTCCAGCAACGGACAACATCCATGCTAAATCTCATGTGCTGTCAGTGAGTCAGTTTTCTCCCTTGCCCTGCTTGTTACACAACTGCCTGACAACCACATGGTGAGTTCCCAGCTCCCTGGGCTGCAGCAACAGCAAAATCTCTCCTCATGGAAAACCCAATTTGCCAACAGAGTGGGTTTTTCTCTCTGAAGCATCCTGGTATTTGAGCAGGAGCGGTTTTGGCTGCTCCCAGCAGCTCCCAGGCCAGGGGGGTGGCCAGCTGCCAGTGTGAGATGTTCTTCTCCTGATTCCTTCTGGAAAGGGAGGGCGTAAACCACGAGTCCAGACTTTGCTTATTCAAGTCATCAGCCACAGTCCCACGGAAATGACTTGGTTACTGTAGATTTTATGCTTCTCCCTGCCCCTCCCAATCTTCCAAAGCTTTTATAAATATCTGCAGCAACCTAGAAACAAATGTAAAACTGACTTTGACAGTTTGGCAGGGAAGTGTATCATTTATATTGCATCATGACAGCGTCCTATTTTATGCCTGGTCCAGCATGGAACACTGCTGCCATATGTTGCTTAAACTATGGTTAAAATAGCTGGGTTTTCTGCTCACATTCCTACACTATTTTTGGCAGATGAGCCTCGTCTGATCCAGCACAGCTGGTTTTCCTCCCCTGCCCTCTCTTGCAGATAAAAGCATCAAGCTCTTTATTGCTGTTATTTGACAGACAGCTGCTGAACTACGAGTTTATCTGCCACAAACGATGCCTCCAGTTATTTGCATAACAAGATCCACGAACACGCAGGGATTTGGACTTCAAATGGATGCTCAGAAACACATTCCCACGGCGTTTCCTTAGCTGACACCTACTTCCCTCTGCCTCTGACAAGGGTGTTGGGATGCAGCAGTGCTGTGGGTGTCAGGATGCAGAGGCATGCCAGAGGCTTGGCCAGGGCAGGAGCTGCAGCAGCTCATCCAAGGCTTGTCCTGATGCTCCATTCAGCCCTTGGCCTCTGGTGAGATGGACAAACTGGACCATCTGCAGTGGTGGTTTGTAGGACACAGGCTCCTGCTCCTCAGGAACTTGGCCAAGCCACCAAAAAGCAAACGTTTTAGACATGCATTTATTTTACCCTATACTTTTCCCAAGGGTGCTCTCTGCCTGAGCAGATAATTATATCACAGGCATTGCGCTTTTCAACATTTGAACAGAGAAAGCATATGTTCAAACAGATGTTTGCCATGAAACCAAAAGGATCCCAGCTTCCCTACAGCCCTGTCAGGAATGTATGATTGTAACTATTTCCCAGAAGTCCTGTCCAAGGCTGAGCTGGGACATGGGTGCCTGCAGGAATGGAGCTGGGGCTGTAAACAGGGGGATGGCTGTGAGAATGGCACCATGGCCTCACTGCCCCACTGGCACACACCCATCACACCCCTGGTCCAGCAGCAAGCAAGGGCACAGGCAGGAAAGTTTCTCATTCATTTTGCTTTCAGAATAATGAAGCAAATGTCAATCACAAGGGCAGCATTTGCAGAGGTTGCTCCTGGTCGAGGTAACCTACATTTTATATCCCCCATCATACTGAACTGCAAGAGCTTCCACCCAGGGTCACCTGGGTGCTGTCTGTAATGGAGCAGCGAGAGGCTGTGAGATGTGCTGAGGCCACATTACCATTCCCAGACTTCTAGGGAATGAGCTGCTGGCAGAGCCGAGTGCTGGCTGCAGAATGGCAGCCTAAGAACCCAAACTTCTTCAGAGCAGCATTACACACACATATGTGTGTGTACAAATCACATGTGTGTGTGTACATATACATACTACTATTATTATGCACTATATATTATTAGTAGTAGACATAAATTATATGTTGATGTATAATATATGCATAACAATTTATACAATAGTTCATACAATGTATATTTATGTATATAGGAATTTATGAAGCCTTGCATCAGAACAGAAAAGAGGAAGAAGGGAGGAGAGGGACTACTCCCAGCAAACAGTTTGTTTCAATGAACACCTGAGCTATTTCTGTACTGGCAGAAAACTCAAAAGCAAAAACTCAGTTCAAAGAGAATTAAAACAAGAGAAGAGAAAGCCACAAACCAACACCAGGCAAAATGCAGTAAGCCAAGAGGAAAACCTTCCCCTGAAAGGAAAACAATGAGTTTTCATTTTGAATTTTCCTCCTTTAAATCCCTTAAAATGTAACCTGCAACAGGGAAAATGAACTTCTGGGGCTGGACTTCAGTGGATGTGCAGGACTCTGTGCCAATCCACCTGGACTGGAACTGTAAATGCTTTCCACCATGTGTACTCTTCCCAGCTCCATTCAGACCACTTCCTCATCCCCTCAGAATGATCCTTTCACTCTTTCCCCAGAGCACCACACTGACATTGTCCTCCCTGTTGAACTTCTCCTTTCACAGTCTGTGTGACTGAGTATCACTTTAAAGCAGCCTGTAGGGAACAGCTACATATCTGGGATGGAAACAAGATGAGCTGATTTGTTTTGCTTCAGCAGCCTACTCCTGCTCCCAAGGCTGCAGGACAAGCCATCAGCTTGATTCCCAAATCCAGCAGCCTACTCCATTGAAACGAGGAGAGGAGAGAGAGAAAAACATCGATACAATTGACTGAGTAACAGGCAACAACGTTTGTTTTAACATTCAGTAAAGATATTATGCAGATGGAGCTGTTTTTTTCTTCAGCTTTAAAACACACTATTTAAAATCTGGTATTTGCATTTTGGGAGGTGCACACTCATTTACATTGAGGACCCCTTACAATGACCTACTTTGAAGTCCCTTAATACTGTCCAAACTGAGCAGAGGTCCCTCAGTGTAAAGCAATAACCGAGCTCTGCAGAGTGCACACAGCAAAAGTGAAACACCACATCTAAACCCAGAGCTGGTAGAAGCATGAAATGTCAATCTCACCATCCAGCACCGGGCATCAGTTCTGGCAGCACAGTTTTCCAAGCCTCCACACATCACCATAAACTAGGAATTAGCAAAAAACCATAAAAACCAGCCCTACACCCCTACGAGAAAAAATGTGAAAAGAAAAAAACCACTTTTTTCTTACCTTCAGTTGCTTTATTTACAGCTGTTAATGTGCTCAGGACCTTGGAGAACTGGTCTCCGGTGTACAAGTCATGTGGATCAAACACCTGTGAAAGAGGAACTTGGTCAATCGAGCCCAAAACATCTCACTCTGGCTGCCTGAGCCACCCACGCTGCTGGAGGGTGACAGCGAGGATTAGGCAGCCTGTATGTCTCTGCAGGGGAAGGGTGTTTATTCAGGGCTGACAAGTCCCATTTTCTTTACAGCCAGAGAATTCCTGGGGCACCGCTGGCAGGGGGACCCGGCAGCATTTGGAGTGTAACACTGGGGACAGGGAAGGAAGGAATCAGTGCTGTCTGCAGAGCAGGGACTCCTCTGAAAAACCACTGAGAAGGTTATTGCTGGCCTGGAGGGAAGGAAGATTTTGTTGCTATTTTTGTTATCAAAAGCTGAAGAGATTGAGGCTGTATATACAGATCTATGTATAAGCACGCACATATTTTCCACAGTAGAATTAACACACACAGAATTTTCTGCTATTGCAATATGGCATATATAGCACATTAATGATTTTTTACAGGAAGACAAAACCAGTTATTTTATATACAAAAATTCCACCCTAAAGACTTTAGTGTTGTTAAGCCTCAATGGCAAAACAGAACTACATATCTAGCAATAGCTTATCTTCTGTGATTGATAACCTGGACCCTGTACACTGAGCCCTTCAGAAATCACCACCAGCACAATGAGGGGCAGCTTGAGTTTCCAAAACACTGCAAGTCCCTGTAACACCTGAGAAATGCCCTCAACTTCACAGCACCATCTGCTAAATCCCAAATCCATGCAGTCTCACATATGGAGACCACAGATCCACAAATCCAATGAACAGGAAAGATGATTTTAAAGCTAGACACTATCTAACTACAAACATTTCCAATGCACTAAGAGCGTATCCTGCTAAATAAGGACACAAGTCTTAATTACCTTTAGGGTAGTACTGCCCTTTAAAATGGCCCTTTCCTGCTTTCCACATTGAGCTCCTTGAGAACACTTGGCATATTTGCAATAGGAAGGGGACTGGCCTCTTCCACAGCCCTGGATGCTCACGGCATCTCCTCCTCTCAACAGACACATCAGTGCAGCACCAAAGTCCAACACGGGCAGTACAAAGACTGCTCTTTGTTAAGAAGATATTTTAAAATTGTGTCAGCCACTCAGTACCTGAAAGAAAGCTTTGCCCTAATGAAATTTAATCCTCGCTCAGAGAGGGAACAGCCTGCTGTCATTACTAACATTAAAACCAGTATCTCCGCAGCTCTGATCGCACCAAGTGCCCTGCACATTTCGGGACATCCCCACCTACCTTGGGCTGTTTCTGAGCTGATCTATTGCCCACATTTGCTTGGGTTTGCTCCTTTGGACCAGGCAGACCCCATCCCCTCTGCCAGCTGGTGCATGAACCTAGTTTTGCTGCCCGATAATTGCAGGCAGCGCTATCTGAGCATCGCCTCCAGCCCCGAGCAGAGACGTTCGTGTCTCCGTGGAAAAGGAGACGGCAAGGGAGAGCCCGGGCGTGCACTGACCCCTCTGGCAGCCGCTGGAGGACGAGATGTTACAGTTGCACAAGAGGAAAGTAAACAGCCAGGCTGGGATGCTTGCGTGCATTTCTCTGGTGTATCATTTTCTCAGTCATACCCTTTTTCTTCCACCTCAGTAATTCCAGAAAAACAAGTCCTGCCTTGAATGAATGGCTTTTTTTTCCTAAGGACCAAAGTAGTAAAATCCTTCACTGCATACAATAATGCTGTAAGCTCAGAGTCGTCAGACTGACAAAGTCCAAAGAGAAATGGAGGGGAGAAGGATATGCAAAAAACTCTAGCACAAAGGCAAGCAATAAGACTTCTTCATAGAAAAATTGTCTGGAACAGCTACTGTGTAACAGAGGCAATGCGGAAAACTCTTCTGGATAAGCTACTGTAACATAAATATATTCTCCAGCTTGTTCACAAATAAGTACATTATACAGAGAAGTCCTCATTTACGACCTAAAAATCACTTTTCCCAGTAGAATCCATCCATATTTCTATTCCTGACTAAAAGACGAGCAGCAGCTAGAAGACAAATATAGGAAGAAAAGGCTTTTTCCTCTTTTAACTCATGGAAGGTCTGGTGCATGTAAGTAAACCCGCGTTTACTACGGCTGTCATTTAAGGATCGCCACTAAAACGCGTTTCTGACTTCCAGAACCACAGACTGCAGCTCCAGTCGGTGAAACGCGCCGGCTGCTCCGCCAGGCATCGCACCGGGAGAGGGAAACCCTGCACTGCCGCACCGCCAGCGCTCCGCCAAAGGCAGCGGCGGGCTCAGCAGGGGCTCCGCGACCACAACAGCTCCCAGTTATCCGGGAAGGACACAAAACCAAACCCGCGCTCATCTTAGCAAGTTATCGGCACCCAAAATCCAAGTCCCGGGATGGGAGGTACAGAAAAGTTCGGGGAAGCCGGGCTGTGTTTCGAGTCCGGGCTGTGTTTCGGGTTGTTCACAGTCAGACAACCCCCGGCAAAGCCCCAGCTGGTGCCAAACCCGGAGTCCGACGCAGCCGCGACCCTCCCCGAACCCGAGGGCAGGGGCTGGAGCCGCCCGTCCCCCGCCCGCTCCGGCCGCCAGCGATGCGGCGCTTCGGGCT
>VXBA01001983.1:888882-911732 GCA_013399895.1 Serilophus lunatus | reverse complement strand
GCCCCCGCAGGCCCTGCCCCTGCCCTTGCCCCTGCCCCTGCCCCTGTTCCCCACGGCAGCGGCCGGAGCTCCGCCGGCACCGGCGGCACGGAGCCGGGCGGCGGGACCGGACCCCTCGCTCCGGTGCCGCGGTGCCTTCCCCTCCTTCAGCGGGGACACCCGCGGGGATAACACCCGTGGGAGCCTCCCGCAGANGAAAGGAAAGGAAAGGAAAGGAAAGGAAAGGAAAGGAAAGGAAAGGAAAGGAAAGGAAAGGAAAGGAAAGGAAAGGAAAGGAAAGGAAAGGAAAGGAAAGGAAAGGAAAGGAAAGGAAAGGAAAGGAAAGGAAAGGAAAGGAAAGGAAAGGAAAGGAAAGGAAAGGAAAGGAAAGGAAAGGAAAGGAAAGGAAAGGAAAGGAAAGGAAAGGAAAGGAAAGGAAAGGAAAGGAAAGGAAAGGAAAGGAAAGGAAAGGAAAGGAAAGGAAAGGAAAGGAAAGGAAAGGAAAGGAAAGGAAAGGAAAGGAAAGGAAAGGAAAGGAAAGGAAAGGAAAGGAAAGGAAAGGAAAGGAAAGGAAAGGAAAGGAAAGGAAAGGAAAGGAAAGGAAAGGAAAGGAAAGGAAAGGAAAGGAAAGGAAAGGAAAGGAAAGGAAAGGAAAGGAAAGGAAAGGAAAGGAAAGGAAAGGAAAGGAAAGGAAAGGAAAGGAAAGGAAAGGAAAGGAAAGGAAAGGAAAGGAAAGGAAAGGGAAAAGGAGTAAGGGAAAAGCATAAGGGAGGAGGGGAGAAAGGGAAGACAAGGGAAATTTAAAAGGACAGTAAAAATGAGAGAGAAAAGATGGGACAAGGAAGGAATATCCAGGTTATTAAATCAGTAACTGCAGCAGGTTTGCAGCGCTGAGAAGAGAAATGCTGCAGAAGGGCCTGTAGGTAAGGCCCAGTTCAGGCTCGGAGATGGCATGTCCTCCCCGTGGGGAGCACGGCGCCTCCGCTGCCTGTGCCCATCTGTTCGGGGAACATTCCCCTGCAGAGAGCATGAAAATCCCCAGACGCTTCAGCACACCAGCGCCTGCAGCATGGACAGGGAATGCAGCGACTGCACTGACATGCAGGGTGAAGCCTGGCTGTAGATCCCAATCCCATGCAGGGAACACGGGGTTGTCAGACACACCTCCCACATTTGGAGCCGGGGGTCTCTGGCACACTGGGTCACTCTGAGTTCAGACAGATCCATTCCCCAGTGCTGCTGCTGGTCAGTGCTGGGCAGGAGCTCTCGCTTCTGACATTATCTAGCTAGGAAAGGTAACGTCAGTTTGGAGCAGAACCAAAGCAGTGCAGGTTTTGGGAGGACATGGATGGGGAGCCAAGATGGTGATGATTTTTCATTTGCTCTCCCACACCCTCAGTCCAGGTACAAACACTTTGGTGGAGGTTGCAAGTACCTCCAAGAGCATCAATAGACTCTGTGCTGCCCACGATGGCAGTGACCCACTGCATGCCCTATGATCATTTGGGCAGCCAGGTCTGGTCCAGCTATTGATTTATCTGGCAGATACCATTCTTAGTCCACAAAATGCAGTGCCTTGCCAGAAGTTTTGTGACTGTGTTGGCAATGAAATGCTGCTGCTGAATGGAGGTCTTATGCCTCTTCAGCAGCAAACGATGCTTAGTTATTGAGCTGCTGTTGTTACATGCATAGTGGTGTCAAGAGCAAAAGCAAACAGTTCCCATTTGTGTCCTGAAGACCAGTTTAGGCCAGGAGCTTTCTATGATTTTTCTCTTTCATCATGATCTTTTCCCTGTCTATTCTAGACTAGACTGCACCTGGTCATTAGGACTGAACCCTTTGCCTTCCGCTTTCCACCTTAACCCACTTGCATCCAGCTGGCACTGCCTTAGCAGTACTAACTCATTGGATCAGCTCTTGAGTCACATATTCAGCTCAGAGGTTTAAGCCACAGTGTAAATGAAGCACTGTCAGGTCATCTGCACTGTTCCTCAGTCCAGATCATGAAACAGTCTTCTAAGGACACTTAAGCTCCAAAGAGGTGCCCATGTCCTTTGCATAGTCTTCTGTCTCAGCAGAGCTGGATTGACAGACATTCTTGTAACTTAGATCTAGCACTGAAAAGCAGTTGGAAAATTTTGGACAAGGTATTGTTTCACCTCGTTACAGCACCTCTCTGGATAGAAGGATATGGTGATTCCCCTGCTTGCCACCTCTTTTAGGACTAACACATGTGAAGCAGCAAATGTTTGCAGGCTTCAGTCCTGGGCTGAAGCTAAGAAAGAATTTGGTTATTTCTACCCTGCTATGAGGTGGATTCTACCAGCTCACACCACCAGCCTTTAGAACTCCTTCAACTTAATGGTGCCAACTCAAAGCAGGAAGGTCACAGAGTGTCCTTCTTCCTCTGTGTCCAAATGTCCACTCTGTCCAAATGTTTCATTGCTCCTGTAAAACAGGAGACGTTGCTGTTTGCCTCACTGTGTCTTTCTTCTTAAGATTGAGTTACCAGGACAACAAAGAAGGGTAGGAGGAAAATGCATATGTGTAGCTCTGCAGGAGTATCCTGTCTACATTCCCTCCTACTGGAAGAGATTGGCAAGCAGTATCTGTTCGGTGGAAGGTTGGACGTGGGTTTCAACTAAAAATTGTTGGAAACCCTGCCTTCCACATTGACCACCATCCCTGCATGCCAGCCATGCTCAGTGAATTGGTGTATTCAGCTCCAAATGGCAGCTGCACAAACATCTACTACAAAAATCAAATTGAAGGCATAGTATTAAGGTAGCCACTGCTTTGGCAAAGTACAATAAAGCCACGGGATTCTAGGATGGGATGCTAATATCATGTTTTATATTCCCCAGGATGAGGCCCTTTTGTATAAGTCAGTATCCAGAGGAGAAGTTGTGAGGTCTCAATTTCCTCAGAACATCCTCTTTGTTCACATCTGCAACAGGAACAGAATCTTTGACCTTAACATGCACTTGTCAGTGTCAAGACAGGAGAAGTTGCTCAGGTTCAGTCCTAGGCTACTTCATCATATCTAAGGAGCAAGAGTTCCCTGTGGCATTTGGAGAAAGCAGAATTTGAGAACCATCAGGTTTTATTGTCAAATCCAAGATTTGGGTAAGCAGCAGGATGGTTGTCAGGGAATTCAAATGTATTAAGCCAAGACCTCTCCTGATGTTACTCTTTCCTCAGGCTAGGCTGGAGCAGGATAGATTCCCTGTCCTATGCTCAATTTTCTTTCAACACAATACCTGACCACTGCAGCTTCAGTGCTAATAGATCTTTCTGAAGTAGAAGGTTCCTTGTCTGTTCTGATACTCCAGCTTTGCTTTCTAGAGTAAATGTGCTGCAAAGAGCCCCCCTTCTAAGGGGTAGTGGCCCTTCCCAAGGCAAAGTAAGGATCAGGCATGAGAGAGGACTATACTGGGCATGCCGCTTAGTCTCCTTGCCAAGAGGGTCCAAACAGGGCAGCTTTTAGAAGGAACAGATGGCAGAGGATTTTCCTGTCTCCTCCAGCTTTGCCTTCAGAGCACTCAGAAAAGCTGGCAACATGGGATAAGAGTCAGAGGGAGGCATAAGCACTCTGTGCCATGTCTTGCCCACCATCTCAGCTGTCTTACCTCGAGCCTTCCTCTGCCTGAGGCTCCAGAGAGGAGGCAGGAAGAAGCAAAATTCTTGTCTTCACTTGGCATTCTACTATGACAATATTTGGTGGAAAAAAAAATGAAATAATTTTCATTTCACTGCAAAATTTAAACTTGAGCTTGAGAGATTTATGATCAGCTTGCAAATAGAAAAATAAACTCTTAGAAAAATGGACGAAATCACATGGTCAGTACCAGAGGAATTGCAACAACTGATTTCTGATGTGATAGGCCTTCAGGGATTCTATATATATATATGCTGTTAAAACTGGGCTGCTGCACCAGGTTCAAGAAATGCATCACTGGGAAACAACAGGCTGGGGAGACAGTTCTGGAATGAGCCCATTTCCGTGCCGGTTAGCTAAAAAGCTCTGAAGAGAAGAAAGGCCCTTTGCTTGTTTAGACTTTCAAAGGAAAAATGCAGGAACAGAGCTACCGTGGGTTGGACTTTTCTCACTGTGGTGCATGAATATTCTGTGTAATGCCCAAGGATGCTGTCCCTGCTTCTGGCAGAATTTGTCTTTGGAATACAATTTTTTCTACAGTCTTGAGCATATTTCAAATGAGACGGTGATGATGCTTAGTTACATGTTTCTTTTTTACTGTAGGAATTTAAGTGTGATACAAAATTCTTTAAATTTTGTCCATATGAAATTGTAAAAAATTTGATGGCAAGATTAGCTGCTAACTCTGCAGTGATTCATTTAGACTCTGATCTTGCAAACATGAGCTATGCTTATGAATCAACATTGATATGAGGGACAGCCACTGAAAACATGTCTTTTAACTTCACTAGGATTATTTTTATTTGTAAGGAACAACTTGCATTTAGCAGAATCTCACACAAGATGAAAAAATACTGCAGTATTAAGACTACTTTACCTTTCTACTAAAGCAAGTCTAAACCCCTTTCCTCTAATAATGAAAAATAAATGTAAACAGGTCCAGGTTTAAGTCTGTTTAGACAGACCTCCTGTTATTGCTGCCTGTCTGCTGACCATTCAGGTTTGTCTCAGAAGACAACAAAGAATCTGTCAAGCTCACAGTCAATACACTGTGTTTCCAAATTCTCCAAACAGAATAATAAATCACCCGTGCTCTGATTTATGTTATGAATACAAAAGATGAGGAATGGATACCGACTGAGTCCCTCTGATATCTGGCTTCCTTTCGGAAGGCTGATTAAAACTCTCAAGTTACAACAATAAAAGAAAGGATCCAAGCTGACTTACCTCTACTTTCAGGAGTGCGCAGCCTTTCAAGAACTCTTGAATATTACTGATGCAATCAGCTTCATTTTTAGGCTCCAGGCAATACTAAAGAAAGAAAACCCACTGAGCTCATTGCATTACCTCCCGTGTTGCCTGTGTTGAGAAGGCCTGCATGAATATTGACATGTGCGTTTTATACTGAATTAGGGAAGCTTCTTCAGGGGGCGGGTGGGGGTGGCAGGCAAGCTGTTGAAGCAGGAAGAAAGCCACTGGAGGAAGTGATGAATACATCGAAATGGTCGGCATCTTGTTCTGAATGTCAACATATGATAGTGCCCCAAGTGACAGTGGGAAATTGATGACCTTTAATGACACACTGTCCCGAACCATCACATGTGAGCAAAAGACAAGGAGCTGGCAAAACTGATTTTTGCATAATAAAGGCTCCTGTTTTATAGGATGTGTTGCCTTTTTTTCAATTAAACAGCTTCTCTTCTGTGTTGCCAGTTCCTATCAGTCATTGGACTCCTTCCCTTTTTTTCTCCTGCAGTTTCTTATCATGCTTTTGGATTGCCAATACGCACCTCGTGAAAATAACAGGAGGCACTCATGTGGCTTCAGTACCAATGGGTTTGCTGGCCTTGGGACAGATCAAACGACACAGATGCAAGGGTTATTGTTTATTCCTGACCTAATCTGCTTCTCTAGTGTATTTCCTGACTAACAAAGCATTTTGCAGTAAGAGTTCTGAAAGAGTGAGTGTGTTTACAGTCATAATTCATGATATTTATGTAAATACAGACTAACTGCATATCCTTCTATTCAAAACCAAGGTAGTCTGATCTCTGGTAGGCCCAGTATTTCCTGCCACCAAACGAACACGTGTAACTCAACTGCAACTTTGTGAGGGTTTTTCTGGATGTAGATACAAAACGAAGTAACTAAAAGCTACAGTCACACTTTACTTTGTTAAAAAGTTACATGCACAGTATTTATCCCTCTGAAGCTCCTTGCTCCTCTCACCAAAGGAAACCAGACCCAAAACACCCTGGGCAGGGTTTCAGGGCAGCCAAAATACATCCGAAAGCATTACCTTTTCTGCAGATCCCGGAAGAAGTCGGTTAATGAGTTTACAAAGCACAGTTCCATCTTTCAGTGAAGTTTTCAGGAACTCCTCCGGATCATCTACAATTTTCTTGGGGGAATTTAAGACTCCTAATGAAATGAGCCACGTTACAGTCTGTTCCTCTGGATTCATGGCGCAGAGCGGTGCCGCTGGCGCCGTTCTGAGCAGCAGTGCCCTGGAACCCACATCCGTGATTGCATCTTCCTGCCTCTGCTGCTGCTTGCACAGCTCAAGTGTGAAACTAACTTTTTTTTTTTTTTTTTGCTCAGCACAGAAACTCACTAAATCTTAGGAAGCACAAGTAGTTCCTCAAAGGTAAAAAACGGTTTTTAAAATAGTTTCTTGAACTCTGTAGGGACAGAAAAAGCAGATCTTTCTTTTCAGCATTGTTGAAAACATTAGTGTTTTATGTGAATACTTACTCCACCAAAAATATCTTGCCTAGGGAATCCCTCCATATGGCAGATGACACCTATCACCTGGAAAACTTGGTCTGAACCTGGGGTCATTGCCCAAAGAAACATTTGTCCATACTGTAGATAATAAGGTATTTACAGTGTTAAAACTGAATTCACACTGATGATGATTTGGAAGAATGTCACATCAACTTTAAATAAACATTTTCAATTTATGTGGCAACCCTAGTTATTAAAATTGCTTTTTATAGTAGTTTCCCATTGTCTGATTTGTAAATTTGGATCATGCAATTAATGCACAAATGTTTTTTCAACTATTAAGTGCACAAAATGTTTTGGAAATTATAATCTCTCAAAATATCTGGATAACTTCAGAAATATCAGAAATTCAAGTCATCCAAAGCTAAGAATGAAACCTCCTAACTATTCCACTTGTCCTGTTAAGATACCCCTTTCCACCAGGTCTTCAGGATCCACTGTAGGCAGTACCATCGTTTTTCCACCCTGCTCAGGGCAGTATTAACCATCACTACTTATCACAGCAATTCAGAGCAGTCCAGTCATCTTTTTAACTGTCCTTTCGCCAAACAGATGGTAAACGAAGCAATTATGTTGAGGATGCCAAAGAAGTTGGAACATCATGATCAAAGCAATCCCAACAGGAACAAATTATCCTACAGACCAGAATTTCTTGGTGACAATGTTCTGAGCCAATTCCTCACCCTGTTACTTGAAAGAACTGTTTTCAAGGCATCAGTGTTCCCAGACTGTTTAGGCTTGTGAATTAAAGGCTAGGGAGAAATGGACAGCAGAAGTATAAACTGTACAGACAATGTGCATGGACTTGTGTCTCTGCTTTCCAGGTGTTATGACTGGTACTGGGACCTAAGGACTATTCTTAGCAGCCACCAGCAAAACAGAACTGCCCTTTCAGGGTTAGAAACACCTCTGACTTTTTTTCAGGACTTGGGGACGAGTTCTAGTTCTCTGCTGTGTGGAAATACTTGTAACACAAGGCCACAGAGGGCAAGAACAGTAAAACTGGCTGTGGCTCCATCACACTTCACTGGTCCCCGCTGAGGCACATCCACAACTCTCTTGGTGTGCAAAGTATCTAAAAATTATAACTGGGACATTACTTTCTTTTTCCAGTTCTGATGGGCACTACTTTTTTTCAAGAAACTTTTTTTTTGGCAGTGTTTTGCAAAGTGGAGACACGCAGTCTTGCTACCCACTCCCACACCAAAATTGTGTTAAATCCAGAGTATGAAAGCAGAGCCCCTCAGGAAGGAACAGTGTCTGTCTGATCTTTGGAAAGGCTTCAACTTTGGCCACTTGCTGACAGGGACAAATCAAGTGGAATTGTCAATCACCTCTTGTAGAGCTCAACTTAGTTACAAATACCTAATTTATAGCCTAGTTTGCACCAGTGATGACTAGCACAGTGCTATTTAAAATGTAAAAATAAGAGGGCATATGTCCTATAGCCAATGATCAAGTGACAGCACACACATCAGAATGGCACAGCAACAGGAGCAAGTGAAGAATAGCAGGCCCACGTTCAAAAACCATTTTAAGTGGTTCTCTTCAAAGTCACTGTTTATGTAATTCATTTTTCCATCACAAAAACACCCAACACAACACCACTAGAGTATTTGTGTGTTGCAGAATCTGACACATTTCAATGATGAAGTTTGACTCAGAACATGTGCTAATAATTTAAACTGGGGCACATTCTTATTATTTAGCATTTTAGGCAGGTATTTTTTTCTTAAGATAGCTGCTCTGTTGGCATTACATTTTAGGTAGGGTGGTCCAGCTCAGACTGATCAGCAGCAACCAGACTATAAGCTACTGCTGAAACAGGTAGTAAAGCATATTATTCTTTCTTGCAAGAGACAGCGAGATGACATTGTAGCAATAATCCTCAAAGCCGGAACACAAATAACCTTTTCCACTACTGAAGTGTCTCTTAACGCTTTTAATTAAACAAAAAAAAGCCAAAACCCGTAACTTTTTTTAACAGTAAATTTATTAGCCCTGGGAAACACTGCATCCTACCCATCTGCTATGTACTCACAGACTTACTCCTAGAACTTGCAGCCCCAGAACTGAGTTTAAAGTGATATCCTCATCCCAAAACCCAGACTTAAATCCATAGTGAAGGTATACATGCTTTTTCTTCTTTAACTTCTCATTATGAAAATTGTTTAAATGAGATCACTTTATGTGCATCACAGGAGTCAGTATAAACTTCACTATCCATGATTAAGTACTTCAGTCATTTTGAAGTTAGGATTTCCTACATGAAATACCAGTGCCTGAGGATTCCCTCTCATGTACACTGGCTCATTAACATGTATCTTAAGATAAAAATGCATCAAAACCAAGGTGAAGTCTTGAAGAAAGCACCGACTTGCAAGAGATGCAGTGCTGTCTGGAATACATACTGAATACTAATCTGGGAATTAATCACTAACATGGTCTCAGTACTTCCTTTCTCTCTTTCAGAAGGCCTGGACACAACTTCTAATGTAAGAATACTGTAAAATTTTTCATGGTTTCTTAGTGAAGATATTTTAGGAATTTACTCCTCTGTATTTAGAAGACTAAGACTCACTTCTGTATAACTTGCTCTTTTTTCAGCAGAAATGGCAAGCACACATGTAAAGGTTAACCAAAGTATTTTTCTGCTGCAGAACTTACAGACATGTGTGCAATGACCAACAAACAGGCTCCCCCTGGACTCTGGGAGGATGTCAGCTATGGCAGACACCAGTTGGCTTCCACCAGGAATTTTTTTGTATGTCCAACAGATTAGTAGCGCTACTTTCAAAGGCAACTCCTGAATGTTAACACAACCCTCTAGAACAAATGCTGGGCAACACCACACTCAAAAGCCAGGCTGTTATCAGCTGTGTTTTGTTATCCTTCCATTTTCCAGCACATATCCACTGCTGCACTGCCACCTTCTAGTCACCGTAACTGAAAAAAGGAAATTCAAGTTAGTACCCTCTTAGACACCAAGAGACAAGGAAGTTAAATTATCTTTGTTTTTATATACACAATAAATACATTTGCATTATATTTGATCTGTCCCAACAGTATGAAAGTACATCAATAGCTAACTCCAATAACCAAAATGCCCTGGGGAATTACTTGTATTACTGCACACTTCTTGTACAACACTATCTCCAGGGCAAGTATTAAGTTCAGCCTCTGCAATTCATGTATTTCCCCTTCCAAACTCTGCCCACCACAAAATCCCAGCAGCTCTTGATAATCTCAGCATGATAGTCAGGAATCCTGGAATACACTGATATACATACTGGTACTAACCTGCCAGTAATACTGTGCTATGAGTTAAAGAAAAGGGAGGGTTAACAGCTGGCTGGATTACTACAATTACATCCTGATTTTTCACAAGGTTATTTATTACCTTCCTTGCCATGAGTTAGGGTTATTTGCTGCTCTGTAGACATTGGCACCATCCATATGAGTTAAGAATTTGGAAATAAGCTGCAGAGAAGGCTAATAGTGTGCTTTTGTCTTTAATACCTCCACCAATTATTACATGGCCAACATACATGTACTAAACTGAGAAAAAACAATTTTTTCAAGAGCAGCTTTTTCACGTGTCAAGAGCAATTAAGCTTCAGCTTCCCAGCTAATAGAGAGAATTGAGGCACATACACAAAGTTGAAAACTTCCTGGCACAGCCTATGCAAAAGGATAGTATTTGTTGGTTGAAATTTTATCAAGTGACAGAAAAATAAAAAGCTGATTGGGCAACAAGCTTTTGTTTTGGTTAAATCTTTGCTGCTTTGACTCAGAACAAAAAATACTTTTGATGATTCTATATTCACTCTGAAATACAATATAGTACCCAGAAACTAAGTATATTTTTCCTTCATTATCAAGGTAACAGCAGCAACTTATCAGGAAAATTTATTAAAGATAACCAGTACATTCTAAGAAAGACATTGCACATTTATTAATTGCTGTCGCTGATCCAAATAAACTGTAACCCAACAGAGGCTACAAACATCCTACATTATACAACAGAACCTATCCTTCCCACAAGATGGAAATTCCCTGGGATCAGTGACTATGCCTCAGCTAAAACAACACTGTAGCAAGTGCAGCTTTTTCTTTTTATCGTTTAGAAGTTGGTTCTTAAAGCCAGAATTTGAAACTAACAGCAAAATAGGTTCTTACATTTACAGACTAATAAAGTTAGCCTGTTTAGTTAAACAGGATTCTTATGCAAATATTTCTCTTGGAAAAAGTGTTTATCCTTAGCCTTCAACCTGTACTACATTTGATTAGCTTTTGCACACATTTAGAAGTTACTTTGACTTTTTTATTAACAACTATATAATAGAGCTTTTCATAAAAGGCAGCTTCTGTATTAGCTTGACAGCCACTACCACTTTCTCTTTTTCCTTACAAGTTTTCAGAGAGTCACTTTTCTACGTAAAATTTGACAGTTGCTCACATATCTACTTGAAAAGTAATTTTAAATGGGTAGGCTTCAGTCAGGCACACAGCTGACCTACAGGGTTTAAAACCATTCTGGAGATGCTTGAAGTCTAATATAATCCAAAAATTTATGCAGAGATCAATTCCTAATCCAAGATTATACTCAATATAATTGCTCATCCTGCACATTTAAAGAAGACAGATCAAATACCTACACTGACATTATTACAGTCCAGATTTTTATGGTCTGTTCTATGGATTTAAGTACTCTCTGCTACCTTATTTAAAGTGCATTTGTAAATGCATTTTTGCTCAGCTGTACCCAAATTGAACCCATTTTTGCAGATGAATAGTCTCTCACTGTCATTTCTGATTGGTCAGATTACAAAGCCTACTTAAACCTCCTCCTGCAAAATTCAAACAGAAGTAAAAATTACTGCTCAGCCACAAAGGTCTATTCAACCCTATAATCACAATCTTCCTTCCAGCTATTACACTGCTGTCATATTTACCTTATCCACTTATACAGGCATCACTCATCTCTGCCATCAACGCAGATGAAATAGCACTACTCCAGCGGCACCTTCCAGAAGTTATCACCCTGCAACTAAGAGAAGATACAACAAACTGAGAAAAAAACATTTTACAGAACAAGTCAAGCTATAGTGCTTCCCTCCATTTCAAAAACATAACGCAGATTATTCTGTTGCAAGTCTTACTACTTCTTTAAGTGGTGGAGGATTCACTGGCTTGGAATGCACTGGAATGGTTTATAAGTTGCATGGCTTATGGATTCTCATTCCTTTTCAATGGTGTGTTGCCATGTTAAATCCATAAGTTGAATGACAAAATTTACTGAGGACTAAACAGAAGTACAAATGTTTTGGGTTTGTGGTTTTGGTTTTTTTTAGTTGGAGGTCTTCATGTTTACTATTTCAAGAGCATCTTTTGAACTTCATGGCTTTACCCGAGCCATAACAACTTGCCACAGGTTCTGCCACATGTACTGGGTGTCCCTGTAACGCAGTGTCAACTAAAGAGAGTCAGGCATCCAACTAAACGTAAAGTCTGCAATTGCTTGCTTCAAACTCCCAACAGTCAAGCTGATTATTTGTCAATTTACACCAATTCCTGATTTCACAAGGCTTTACTTTTGGTAGAATACTGTATATGCAGCCTCTTTAAACATCTTCACTGAAAGATACTGGGCACCAAATACCCCCTCCCAACCCTACGCGGCAACAGGCTGCCTACAGTGAGCTGCATTACATCTTTAGTTTCAAAATTGGTGCCATAAATGCTTTTATCCAAGAAGAAATGTTGAATTTGGAGAATTTCTAATGGACTGGAGCACTGTTTGTTTTTTTTTTAAATCTAAACAGCATTTCCATGACATGCAGCTTGTCTTACTGTACTAGAGGAAAGTAACTTGGTTTAATTTTGACTTAGACTGAAAAACTAGTTTGCTTTGCTTACCATCTTTGCTGTTTCACAGGCATTTGATGCTTTAAATCAGCTGTGGAATGCTGAAAGATTCACTTGTTTTTAGGAAGCCATAAGCCTTTGAGAAGTTGGAGAGAAAGACTTCTTTGCTTATCTTATTTTCTCCTTTGGAATCAAAGATGTTCCTTTAAAAGTGAAACACTACAGAGTTGCAAAAATTTGAAACAGTATGAGTAAGCATTGTTTTGCAGCTTCTTTGATGGAATTGGTCAATGGTTTGTGGGTTTGGTGTTGTTTTTTTTTAAACAGTATTCTGTAGCTGACTTACATGTACATGACTTTTTTGAAAGGGAGATCTTTTTAAACTCCCCCTGAAAGAGGAAGAAGGCAGAAAATAGTATTATCCACTTGCTTTTTCAGGTTAAGTGAATGAAATCCTCTCTTTTTCTTTACACAAGGATCTGAAGGCATTTTGTACCAGGAACTCTGTGACTTCAAATTCTAGGCACAAGTGAGCATTATGTGGAATCATCCCCACCACCCTCCAAATCACAAACAATACTTTCAGAATGAGATGCTGAACATGTAGAACAATCCATCTCCATGTCAGATGGTTGGATGTTGTGTGGAAGATCTTAAGAACAGCTTGTTCCATTCATGACGAAAATCAGATGGGAAGTGTGGCATTTCAGGGAAACTTTACTTTGAAAATTACAACACTAGTACACAGCTTATACATTTAACATCTGCTTTCTGAAAGAAATGTTAACAATTTTGAAATGAAATTAAACATTGTTTGAACTTTTCCTCACAAAAGCATAAAGTCATGGAGGGGGGAAACTTAACAGGCAACAATAAAAAAAGGTTAAAAACAACTTTTCTTTTTAGTAGTCCTCTGGTAGTAAAGATAGAACAACTTCCACATTCGAGAAGTAATCTGTCTTGGTCCAAAAATTTAAGAGTGTTTTTAGTATCTGCTTCTGCCTCCACCTCTATCGGATCTGCTTCCGCCACGGCCGCCACCTCTGGGTGCCCCGCGGCTTGAACTACTGTAAGAATCCCGAGGAGGTGGGTAGCCCCTCTCCATGGATGGGGGCAGGCCCCTGTCTTGTCTTCCCACACGATCACGGCCACTTGAGTAGACATCACTTCTGCTGCTTGAGTAACTTTCTCGGCTTCCATATCCATCTCGTGTGCTGCCGTAATCATCATACCGACTGCTTCCACCATATGATGGCGGGGGCCCTCGTGCAGGTGGAGCACTACGTGAGTTACCTGCAGGGTCAATGGTCAGGTAATACGGCAACACCGTAAGTTATATAGCACAATTTCAATCTGAATTTACAGAATTGTTGTACTTAAATGTTTACTGCTACTCTTTTGTATGCATTGAGATGTTCTTAATAGAATCTGCCACATTAATGGTTATTTAAAGTAGGGACTGCATAGCAGGCAGTGAGTGGATTTAAAGACTCTGAAGGAATGAAGACGGTGTTTGTTTATTCAGGCAGGCTCTTTACTGGGTATTCCAGAACAGCTTGTTATTTTAGAGAAGAAACTCAGCCATACTTTCCAGAGACAGTTGTAATTCTGAACTGTAGACTTTTGCTTCTTTAGGTTATAGCTTATTTAACAAGATGACCAAATGATAACCAACAACTGCACTTTCACTGTAGGGGGAAAAAAAGCGTGCCACTTTCCCCTAAAACACAGGCAACCTAGTAGTAAAAGTCAGATTTTATGACACCTGTACAATTACATGATCCTCAAAATGGACTCTTACCATAACTCTCATACGAATCTCTGTAGGAGCCTCCACTTGGATGATCTGAGTAGTCCCTGTCACGTCCACCGCCGTATCCATCACGATCGCTATAGGAGGAAAGACTACTAAGACTTAGTACAAATCAGTAACCGCACAGCAAGAATAAAGTGACAGGGATTAAAATCCAACAGTAGGTACCTGTATCCCCTGGAGGGGTATTCATCACGTGAACTGGAGTGACCGTAGTCCCGATAGGCGTAGTCCCGCGGAGGTGGCGCGTAGTCCCGCGTGTCCCTGGAACTGGGGTAATCTCTGCTGGAGTAACTACAAAGAACCAGAATTGACATGTTAGCCATATGCTGTACTGCAGAAGATCGGGAACGAGGATTCTTCTCTGAACCAAAAAAAATAACAAAATCAAAATAAAACAGTAACAGAATTTACCCATCTTTAGTGCTATAGCCATCATCTCTCGGAGACATGTAGACATCTCTCCGTGAGGGCATTGGCTCTCTGCGGGGAGGACCACCATAACCATCCCTTCCACGTGACACAGGAGCTGAAGAGAAACGACCCAAATTTAACTTGATTAGCATTCAGCCCATACAGAAGACAAGGCAAGTATTAGTATATTGTGTAGAGCAATTTAGAAGTATCTCTGTAGCCTACACTTCGTTTCTATTCATACAGTTTGAAAGCAGTTCTAGAAAGAACATAGTGACCAAATTGTTCTGAACAGCTACAAAACTATACTGTTTTGAAAGTAATTGAAAATTAGAAAAATACACTAACACCACATTGAAGTCAGAACCAATGATTTTCATCAGTTCCTAAAGGAAAACTGGTGCTACAGCTGATCAAGCAACTAATGAAGTCAGAAGTCCTTACCTCTTCCTCCCATGCTACTGCTACGCACTGGTCCTGAAGGTGCAGATCTTTTAGGTGGAGGACCTCCACTTCGTGGAGGAGGACCCCTTTTCATGGGAAGGGGCCCTCGAGAAGACCCTAAAAGGATAAGTCAACAACTTGTTATTTCTGTGATACTCACCTGCGTGACTCTAAAGCCTGAACTACAATAACCTAAGTGCCACTATTACCACTAAGCGATCAACAGTATACCTCTAAAATTAGATCTCAAAGCCCTGTCTTCTAGCCATTACTAAATGCTACTAGCAGAACTGAGAGCCCAACTTTCCACAGACTAAATTCCTGTCAAGAACTGTCTTTTAGAACTTATCCAAAAGCCACAGGGTGTGACAGATGGGGAAAAGGACAGCTGATATCTGTAATCAGTCATAGCTTAAATGCTCAACAAGTTACTGTTCTCAGAAGACAAGAGCCACCTGGGAAGATGGACTAAAGAAGAGCCTGCAGAGAGGGAACAGAGGCACTGCAAAGTCTGTAGAACCTGTTACACAGACTCTTCAAGACAGAAGTTTCACTATTTCTGCATTACAACTTTTACTGTTTTATATCTCAGGTGCTGCTTGCTTGTTCTTTTAAGTGACTTCTGTTTTGATACTGAAAAGTCTGAATAAACAGCTGTAACTTAAGGAATATCCAGTATCAAGTAATGTACTATCGTTCTACTTCAGAAAGCTTCAACTCAACACACTACTTTTTAACAACAAAGGCTTAGCTGCCCTATCTCTCACTATGAGCTAGAAGGACCAGCCCTAGAACTTCCTAAGTTTAGTCCTCTTGCTAGTCAGAATGAAAGGCAGTTCCCTTTCCCTGGTAGAAGAGAATCACTTTTTCAACTTGAATACCAGAAAGCTTCCTTTCTCATGTGCAAGGCAGGAGTTTTGCTTTTCTTTCATAGGCAAAAGTCAAGTGGAGTGTTAGTTGTAGAAAGGAATCTTCATATTTGAAAGCATTTTCTTAAGGTGTACTTGCCTAATCAAAAATTTGACTAAACTGCCGAGATCGTATTTCACCATTTTAACAAAGAACAAGGAGTGCACTATTCGGCTGTTTGACTGTTTTTTTTTTTTTCCAGTAGGATTATTGTCATCTTCCAATGGGATTGTCTTGTATGTTGTCCAAGTATAGAATGAGAGAGGTCAATACATACCCAAGTGACTCCCTCTTGAAGGTGGTCCTCTCGCGCCACTGCCGCCTCTTGCGCCTCTGAGGCCCCTGGGAGGACCTCGGCTTCGGGGAGGGGGTGGCGGCCCACGCCTACCCCCACTCTCAAAGGATGGCTTGGTTGCTTGTTCCACTTTAATTGCTTTCCCATCTAATGACTAAAGAAGAAGCTGCTTTACTTACTGCTCAGTCATGTCTGTATTTCTTAAATCAAGCCCCTCTTGCTTCACTATTACAGGGCTTCCATTTTATAAGTTAGAGCAACTCTAGAACTGATTTCAGTCTTCAGTATTAGTACTCAGCAGCATGTTGGGCCTAATTTCAATTTCTACAGTACTTCATTCTTGTGGTATTGATGAAAACAAAAATACAGAGCAGCATCAGAAAGGGCTTTCAGTGAAACACAAGTGTCCAATGATTACGGCAGCCCCATGTCATTTATTCTGTAAATGAAACACGATACATGAACTACAATTTACTTTCAATTGTCACGTACTTTTGTACCAAACCAGGACTGCACACAGGATTAAGCTGAAGGTAACTTAGCTTCAGTTGGTATTTCTGGCAATGGGGAGGCCGTTTAGTACATTTTCTTGATGTCCTGATAAAACGGTGATCACTGATGTGTTTAGAAGCAATTTCAGCATCTACACAGCAGACTGAGTGTGACAATTCACCCCTTTTTTTCTAGGGTTTCAAGCCGGGTTTTCAAACAAGGTGACTGCCACCATTTACTCTATCACTTGCTTTCCAGAATGGAGGTGCTTTGTGGTGAGTATTTTTGTTTGTGGGTTCTGTTGTGTCATTGGGGCTTTTTTGGTAAGAAAGAAGTGTAAGCTTTCTCTGGAATAGACTTGCAGTAACAAGAGCTCTGCAGCTTACTGTTATAACCTCAAACATGAGGTGGTAACATATGTTGAGTAACTCAACCTAATTAATTAAATTTCTGTATAATCTCTCAGGCACCACATTTGGCAATTACAGCAGAACCAAGATCACAAGCTCTGCGGAATTTAGGTTACTGCACACCTGTCCTGGCAAACATGGTTTATTTGCCTTTTTTAGCAGTTAAATATTTAACTTTGCCTTAATTAATCAGGCAGGAAGTGTTGTTTATTGCACTTCTTTGCTGCAATGAATGAACACAAACATAAATGCTTGTAATGTTTTAATCTGAACTGATAGCATTTTACTGAAGTACCAAATCTTTCTTGCTCTACATCAAAATCTACCCTCTCTGAAACCATTTACTTTAATAGGTCATGTATTCTGCCACTACATGTAGTTGTAGCTACTGTATGAAAAAATGTGCACCTACACGGGTCCAACTTGACCCATTGTGAGGGAAAGACTTAAGAAATACTAGCAAAATCATCTTGGTCATGGCTTTGACTTAATAAAAATATTTTACTTACTGAAGGTTCCCCAGAAAGCCTTTTGGCATGACAAGCTGGAACATTCCAGGAACATTAGTAGCTCTAATCACTGGAACATCTCAGTTTGTATCATTGTCTTGCCATGATAATTCATCTCAAGACAGGAACAGTGGGCTTGAAGCCTAAAGCTCTGCATCATGTCCATTGTTATCCTCAATTTCATGGCATATTCTTGACAGCTTAAGTTTAGAAAGCAAACACCATCCCCCTCTGCCAGCATAGGTTCTGAAAACCTGCATGCTAGGTTCAAGTTTTCATTTCTTTTGTGTAGGAGGTACAATTTTCCTTATTTCTCCTCCTGTTTCTTTCTGCCTTGCACTTATGCATTTAACCCAGGCAAAAGATAGGTTTCCTTACAGACTGCTTTACACAAGCAGTCTTAAAAACCTATGCCTTAGGTCCATAAAGACCTTTCATTAGGTCCAGGAATAATTTTATTTTTCTTTTTACATCAGAAGTTGTCAAAGTCTGTCCTATTTTAAAGCAGAGGGGACAACATTTTACAGTTTCTTAGCCCAAGAAGTCTTATTGAACAGATAAAACTCACACAATCCATCTCAAAATGAAGAATTTTTTTCAATGAGCTCAAAGCACCAGCTGTCAACATGAACACTCATTAGCACCTGTTTATAACCTTGGTTCAGAGTGTTACAGTAGCATTTTTAGTATATAAGCACCAGAAACTGAAGTCACTTTGGTGCTAAGCATGAAAAGCAATTTAAGATACAAGTCATTTAAGGACAGTAAGAGATTGGCAATTAGTCTCCTGCATTTGGCATGAACAATCTGTACAGCTTTTTTTTTTTTTTTTTTTTTTTTTAAGGTGAGCCAGGGAACCTTAACCAAACACAACTGGAGAACTGTCCTGCAAACTGCACATTCCAACAAAGAAGATGAATGAAGTTGGTTAAGTTTTAAGAGTGGGGCAGAAATCAAAGTAGTTCCAGAAATTTGCATGAAACTGGGCCTAACACCACACAGGGCTTTCCTCTCCAATGGATCATTTCATTGTTGATGCTGCAGCGACTCCGTTTCTGCACGTGTCTTGATGGCAGAGTGGGTCTCCTTTCACCATATATATTCAAGAACTGAAGATCATTTCTTATCAGGCCAAGCTTCAATGTATTGTATCACTTCTTCACCAAAGAAACAATTCAAATAGAGGAAGGCAACCTCTGTACTGCTGAGCACAGTTTCCACTGTTTGGATTGCAGCATTTGCTTCCATTCTCTTAACACAGACCAGCTGGCTTGGCAGGTCTACTCTGGAATTAGATCTTTGACTTGTCTTGGATCTTTCCCCTAAGGCCATCCTCTCTTTAATTATCCTTTTCATCCTAAGGATTTAAAGTCATAAGGTCATGAGAACAGCCTACTGCACTGAGTGACCAGTACAGACTTGAGTATCCACACTTGTGTCCAGATCAGCACATGCGTTTAGTAGCATTAGGATGTAGACTTGACTGCTATGAATTAAAGTTCTTCTTTAAGAAGGCTGGTAATCTGATGATAAAGTAATTGTACATTTCTTCTGTGCTGCTCAGACATGCTTACACTGATACAGTTCTGTAGACAAAGTAATTGAAGTGAAAAATCTCCATCTCAATTCCAAAATAATTATCTCCTGATTTCTTTCTGCAGGACTGAAAAGAATCTTCAACAAGCAAGCTTTGACCAGTTTCTGCTTGTCTCAGAATGAAACACAGTTCATCTTCCTTCCCCCCCGCTCAGATGGGTGAAAAACGCTGGATATAAAATTTCCATGAACACTTGCATGGTGAAAAAGTAAGATGTCAACTCACTCTTGCAGAATCTATTGAGTTGGTCTCTTCCAGTGGCTACAACTTGGAATACTTTTGGGATGACAGAATGAGCAAGACACTGGCAATGCAGAACTGTTCTCCCTGGCCAGATATATCACCTAACTCCTTACAGACTGCTTGAACTGTAGGCTGCACAGTGCTTCAGTTTCTTACGTGCCTGGAGTTCTCCAGAGTGCTCCAATCCATCCTTTCCAAAGGGACAGAAAACCTTCAGGTTGTGATTTACAACAATGATCTCTTCCCACACCAGGCCTTGAATATCACTGCTCCTCAGACCTTGAATGCAGAGCCTTTTTGGGGCACGAGCAGTACCTGCTGTCTGCAAGGTTTTCTGGAGTATGAGAGACCACCTCATGAATGTCTTCCATATCCATGGTCAAAGCAAGCTGGACCAGTGCACATACTAGGCCAAATCCCCAGTGAGGAAGTTCTTTCCATACATTATTTGCTGTTCAAATCTCAAAGCAGACAAAGGTACTTCTAGATTTATAGTGCTGAAGACAAAATGATAAGAACAGCGATCCACAAGGCCATCCTTTGTAGCCTTTCTTGACAGTGACGCAGATGGTGCATTCCAGAACAAGCAGACATTACCTCAGCCACAAACATTTTCTCATTTAGCTACTAAGCATCACTTTCCTGAGTATTTCCAACGTGACCAAACACATGGCACAACATTCAGGATAGAACAGTTGGTGATTATTTTCAGAGGGATTTTCATTTGCAAGCTGCACTCCACAAACACTTAGGATTAGTGACTGAATTCTTTCAGTCTGAGAATTACCTATTGGTGCTTGAAGTTACCTTATGTCAGGGTTCAGGGTAATGACTATTTCAGAGGAAATTAGTGTTTGAACACAGCAGTAAACAAGTCTTCAGAACTGTGGCATAGTACACAGTGGAGAAATAAATGCAATAAAAGGAGCACTGGTATAGAAAGGACATTATCTGAATTTGTTACTCTCTGCCTTGACAAAAACTATGAACTTCTTCAAAAAGGAAGCAAGTCTCCAAATACAGTAACACTAATTATCATGAGGTTGTCCTGAAGCACCCAGAAACATCAGCACACAGAGCAGAAAGCCTGCTGCTACACAGAGTAGTTTTACTATTTGTGTTCACCATGAACACTACAGCAAGCTCGTTTTCTTACTCCCAGAGTTGCTTTACTTACTGACTGCAATGACTGACATTCTTCTTTCACTTCAATGTCTTATGCTAACCAGAAAACAGATACCAAAGCCCCAAGTGTTCATTAACCACCTCACATGAATAGATCCCAAGAGACACTGCTCAGAAGGCCAAGGCAGTGTGACCTCAACACACACGTTCAGATTATGCAGAGGAGCAGAGCCAAATTCAAAGGAACTGAGATGGCTGTCACTGCCCCGAGAGACAACACCTCTAGCAAGGCAAGCAGTTGTTGGCCATTAAGTTGCCAACTCACATCTACCTTTTCAAACACATGCAACAACAGACACAGATCACAGCAGCCTATCATTCTTTGACAAACCACCCTGGTATTGGTCTCAGAGCTTTTGTTCCAAATTTCTGTATTTTTAGAAATTTTACTTGTATATTACTTCCTTTTAAAATCATACCATTTCATTTTAGGGTGTAAACAAACAAATTCAGCTGCTGGCTAACTGCAAAGCTATGTCACATTGACTGGAAAGATGTCCCTCACATGTGCCAGGCAAATTGATACCGCAACTCACAAATGTAGGAGGTTACCCAGAGAATACCAGGTAGCTCATCAATGCTCCAGCACAGCAGGGAAGTCACACTCAACCCATATCAAGGGAATCATTAATAGTTTTCAGGTAATTCACTTCCCTGAAATGTCATTTCCACAGTACTGTATTCAAGTACCATTTAAAACAGAAAGAAAAATGCAAACCAAACATTAGGGACATGCCAAAATCAAGAGCTGACTATCAAAAGCCCTCCATCAGCAACTAAAAACAATAAAGAGTGTAACTGACTGACAGCCAGACTTTACTTTCTACTGTCAAACCTATGACCAGGAGAAAGCAATTCCAGCATCATGGAGACCAGAAATATTCTGCTGAATTTAAAGTTTTGACTCGTCTCCAGGATCTTGTAATCCACTAGCTTTCCAACTTCTATTATGAGTTTATTTACCCCCAAGAATAATCTTGCAGGTCAGTACCAGCAGCAACATGTAATTGGTCTTAATCCCTACCTTTCCATTCATGTCTCTGGCAGCATCTTTTGCATCTGCTGGACTCTCAAATGTGACGAATGCAAACCCTCTGGACTTGTTGGTTTCCCGATCTTTCATCAAAAGAACTGCAGAAACAAAGTCATGTTACTCTTTCCTGTAACTACCTAAGAACATTTAACCTTTATTTAACCTTTTAAGCTCAGAACTTCTTAGAGGACATATAAGCACCATCATTTCAGATGATCAACGCCAAAAAGTCATCACAGCTGTGGTGTTTTGTCAATATTATCTTAAAAAAAGTTCTCTTTACCTTCCACAATACGTCCATATTTGCCAAACACAGCCTCGAGGGCTTTCTCATTTGTCTCTGTGTTCAGGCCCCCAATGAACAGCTTCCCAGGACGATCTGCTTCAACCATTTTGATGCTGTAAATGACCTATTAAAAAGAAGAAGGCTGTCATTAACAAAGCAGACTGCAGCAGAGACTTTGGCACTGCTTCACAGAATATCAACAACTTCTTTCCTCAAAAGCACAAAGAAATTTCTTTAAACGAGATGTTAGTTAAAGAGATAAGAAGCATAAAGCACATGGAAGCATTACAATCTTTTTGTAATGGAACCAACTTGAAGTGCTAATGCTTTTAGTCACTTCTTGAAATTATGCAGGGTATTTCAAAAATATTCACTTAAGTCTGGAAACACAACTGTTAAAATCAAGCAATATTGTTGAGTGTGAAAATGAAAACTCTTTCAGAGGTGGCCTTTTTTTTGCCCTCGATGGCAATCCCAGCACTCCCTTAAATCCTGTCACGGATGTTTCAAGAAATCTACTTAATATGCCAAGTATCAAATCATTAACTTTTAACGGCATATTGGGCCAGTATTCCCAAATGACACCCATTCTTTGTATTATTACAGTAATTATTTCAAGGTTCTGGCCTACACAACGCGCGAGCCTGAACACACACACCAGACCACGGCCGCAGCTCCACAGAGCAAAGCCACGGCTGAAGCGAGGCTTAGAAAGAGAAAAAACGAGGAGCCCAAGACAAAGCCCGACCTCCCCGCGCCTGGCACAACGCCCGGCGCCTCCGGACCAGCGGTGCCCGCGTGTGCCCGGGCCGACGGCGGGCAGCCCCCGAGGGCAGCGGGGACAAAGCCGTGCCGGGAGCAGGCGGCGGGAGCGGGGCCGGGCCGCGCTCCGGGACACGGGCACCGGGCCCGGGGGTGGGGCGGGGGG
>VXBA01001983.1:832478-888857 GCA_013399895.1 Serilophus lunatus | reverse complement strand
CGATGGGCGCGCCACGCAGCTCCCTCCCCCGCGGGCCGCGCCTCTCTCCGCGGGTCTCCGGCGCTCTGCGGTGCCGGCTGCAAAAGCCCCGGAGCCCCCGAGCCCCGCTCACCTCCGCCCGCGCTGAGCCGCAACTGCGCAATGGGGGCGAACAAAGGCGCTGCGCCGCTTTATAGCGTGACGTCACCCGCCCGCCGGAGCCCCGGATGCGGCGGCGCCCGGGCCGGCAGGGGGCGCGCGCGGCTGGAGCGGGAACGGGATCGGGAATGGGGGACGGGAATGGGTTCGGGAACGGGATGGGGAACGGGGATGAGGATCGGGAACGGGGATGGGGAACGGGAATGGGGATCGGGAACGGGAATGGGGAACGGGAACGGGAATGGGAATGGGGATCAGGAACGGGAGGGGAATGGGAATGGGGAACGGGATTGGGGAATGGCATCGGGAACGGGGAATGGGAATGGGGAACGGGATTGGGGAATGGCATCGGGAACGGGGAATGGGAATGGGGAACGGGATTGGGGAATGGCATCGGGAACGGGGAATGGGAATGGGGAACGGGATTGGGGAATGGCATCGGGAACGGGGAATGGGAATGGGGAACGGGATTAGGAATGGGATCGGAACGGGAATGGGGATCGAGAACGGGAATTGGGAACGAGGACGGGATTGGGAATGGAATCGGGAACGGGAATAGGAATGGGGAATGGGAATGGGGAATGGGAATGGGGAACGGGATTGGGGAATGGCATCGGGAACGGGGAATGGGAATGGGGAACGGGATCGGGATTGGCCTCCGGGAATGAGGAATGGGAATAGGGAACGGGATCAGCCCCCAGGAATGGGGAATTGGAATGGGGAATGGGATCGGCCCCGGGAATGGGGAGCGGGCATTAATGCCATTAATACGCGTAAGTATCTCCAAGGTGGGTCCCGAGAGGATGGTGCCAGACTTTCTTTTGTGGTGCTCAGCAGCAGGACAAGGAGCAATGGCCATGAACTAAACCCCGACACTGATGATTCTGTGGTTTTGTGGAGGAGTGGATCTGTCGCTGCTTTGGAAGCAGAATCACTCCCAGCAGTGTCCGTTTAACTTTGGGAAGTGTCTGTGTGGGAGCTTAACCCAGTTCAGCTAAAAGAGCCTTGAAGGCGTTTTTAATTAGTTTGATTAATACATGTCCATGTCAGTACCCCTTCCTTGGAGACTTAGAGCAAACTGAAGTAAGTGTAGTTTAAAATGAAAGGTGTTGTTCATGGCATAAAGTTTTCAATGCTTCAACTAACTGCAGTTGTTAATTATTTATGCCCGTAGTTCAATTATGGTGATTTTCTTTGTCCAGCTAAATCTGGTAGCAGAAAGGTTAGGAGGAAATCTGTGCATGCAAAAATGAGCTACATTTTCATAATATGAGCTTGCAGACTATCTAAACTCATATTAATCAATGAGGCCTGTTTTCTTAATCACCCAGGCTAATTACCTCTCAGACTTCTAAATTCTCCCTTGCAGTGTTCTCCAGACCTTTATTTCTGGGACGTGCCACAGGGTTTATGGATTCCAAGGGCACTGCCCAGTGCTGTTACAGAGCATAATTGCTCCATCCTGATAAGAGAACCTCAGACTCTATTCTTATCTTCAGTTTTTCAGTCTCCTCTGTCAGATACTGATATTCAGCTGCTCTTTGTGTTGAGGAAATCAGGAAGCAACAGAGCTCCAGACATCGCTGTGTTGAGGAGGCAGAGGAGGGGAGCCCTCAGACACTGCTCTAGGCTCCAGGACATACTTGAAGATGGTCACCTTTGCAGCGTGGGTGTTCAGTTTCTGGGTGCTGGGAAAAGGGAAAGATGACCTTCCTGAAGAAGAGGGTGGGCACCCCACGTGATATCAAGGCAGCTGTCCAAGAATGGCATTGCCAGAGACTCACCCAATTATCATATGAAAAAAAAAGCTTCAAATTCTAGTTTCAATACAAAAGAATTTAAACTTCAGAGCCTCCCTGGGATGGATAGTGGAAAGTAAAGTGAATTGTTAGTCCTGTAAGAAATACGCTGTAAAGGGTCTCTATCTGTGTGTGGTTCTCTCAGAGTGTATTTACCTCACAGGTAATTGGAAAGATAAGCAAATGCAAACCAAAGGCTGTTTTTCCTTCTCTGATTAAAAGAGTAAAATATTTGGTAACTCCAGGCTTCACCTTATTAACACTGTTAACATGTACTGTACATGGGATGAGCATGAACATAATTACATTTGAAACAGCATTTGAGCACAACTTCTGTAATTGTATCCGGGCCAAATTCTTCTGTCCTTTGTCCTAAAACATACCTTCATCAGGCTTCTCATCAAAACATAGTTGCATCCTCATTGCAAACTGGATTAGCATTTTACTTTTTCTCACTGTGCAGAGTATGTGTAGCCTTGCTCCAAATTCAGTGAGACAAATCTTTTCCTAGAGGATTAGAGGAACATGTAACTCTTTAATTCGTATAATTCTTTTTTTTTTTTTTTTTTGTGGTAGCTTTCAGCTAAAATGTCACTTGAATGAATCCTAGGATGTTTAACAGTGTGGTTGATTTTAAACTACAGACTTGTAGAGGACAGTATTTGGGATGTCCCTTGTACCATGTTGTGTGTTTCCATCAAACATATTGGCCTTTTACCAAATTCATCATACTTTGGGTTTAAACTGGATAAAGGGTTTAGGAGAGCTGGGGGATGGGGACTAATGAATACATAAATAATCTGATCACACAAGACTCACTCAGAATGAATAAAAAGGGGAATGTAATTCCACCGGGATATATAGTCAAAAACTAATAACTGAAAAGATCAGTTTAATACTTTCGTGACAAGGAGCAATTTTCTAGGCACTGTCAGTTGATAGGTATTTATAGAAATTCAGCAACTTTCCTCTGTAAAACTCAGACTAGAGTGGATTGAGAGCAGCACAAAAAAAATTGTTTCTGGCATTGACTTTCTCAACGATTCCTAAACTGGAACTCCCTAATGTGCTGCTCCCAAATCCTCTCTTTGGGATCTCACTGTGGCCCCTTTCAGTTTAGCTTTACAAGGTGGGTCACAGGTCCCTAAGACACAGCTGGAGCTGCCTGAAGTGACAATATAAATTTTCGGGGCTCAGCTGAAGACACAAGGTAAGCCACTATTATGCACACTTCTTTCTTTTTCCTTTTGCCTGGTGCTGTCCTACAGTAAAGGCAGATCACTATGGATCAATAACTTGGTTAAAACCATCAAATATAATTCTTAGAGGTTGCTATACAAAATCTTGGATTTCCACCTAATTTGTGAGCTGGTAAAATCCGATTTTTTCTCCCTCACCCTCCAAACTCTCCAACAGGAGGTTGTAGCCTGGTGTGTGTTGGGCTCTTCTGCCAGGTAACAAGTGACAGGGTGAGAGTCCCAAGCTGCACCAGGTTGGAATTAGGAGGAATTTCTTCACAGAATGGGTGATCCGACACTGGAACGAGCTGCCCAGGGAGGTGTTTTAAGAGGAGTGGATGTGGCACTCAGTGCTCTGGTCTTGTTGACAAGGTCATAGGTTGGACTTGTTGATCTCAGAGGTCTTTTCCAACCTAATTGATTCTGTGATTCTATGCTGGGGGGTAAAATCTGAAAGACATTCCTCTACCACAAAATGCCAGAATAGGTTGGAGAAGACAAAGATCACCTCATTCCACCCCTTGCCATGAGCAGGGACACCTTCCACTATCCTGGGTTGCTCAGAACCTGGCCTTGGACGCTTGCAGGGACCGAGCACCCACAGCCCCTCTGGTCAGCCCGCGCCAGACCCCGCCGCCCTCACAGGCAGGAATCCTCCCCCCACATCCCCCGGCTGGAACCCGCTGCCCTTCCCCCGTCCCTCAGGCTGCCCTTCCCCAAGATGGCGCCCGGCGCTTCCCCGCCCTCCCCGCGCAGGCGCAGCGGCCCCGACCCGGCCGTGACGCGGCCGCTCCCGCTCCCGGTGCCGCTCCCGCCTCCGCCCGGGGCCGCGGCCGCCTCATGGTGCCTTCGCCTCCCCAGGCTGCAAGATGAGGCTCTCGGCCGCCGCGCTCTTGCTGGTGGCTCCGCTCTGCGCCGCCTTCTACCTGCCCGGGTTGGCGCCCGTCAGCTTCTGCGAGGAGGGCGAGGAGAGCGAGAGCTGCAAGGTGAGAGCCCCCCCCCGGGCGGGTCCCCCTCGGCCCCCGCCGGTTCTCCGGCGCGCCCGGGGCTCCGGGAAGCCAGGCATCCCCAGCTCGGAGTGCCGTGGTTCCCTTTTCCCCGCGGAACCGCCCGGCCGGCGGCGGAGGATCCTCGTTTCCTTGTTCCTGCGGCGGCCGTGGCCTGTCAGGAGCCCGCGGTGGCTCCGCGCCGGGAGCGCAGCCCTCGCCAGCCAGGCGGGCGTTTGTTTCTCAGAGCCTCTGTTTTTATGCTTTTCCTCCTCTTTTCCCGTTTCAGTCCCTGATTGAGCTCTTCGTGAACAGGCTGGACTCGGTCGAGTCGGTTCTGCCGTACGAATATGACGCGTAAGTTCATCCCAGCAGCGTTTGGAAGGGCTGCTCCCAGCGCTCGGCTCCCGACACCGAGCGGGGTCCGGGCGGAGGAGGAAATCCAGGTGGGAGCGGCAGGGACGAGCTGCAGACAGGGTGGGAAGGAGGCAAAAGGCACCCCTGTGACACCTGGCCGTCCTCTGCTCTCGTCAGAGGCTGCAGGGTTTCTCAGGGGTGCGTGTTTCTGAGCCGAGTACAAGATTTGGTGTTGGATATGTTTGGTGTTTAGTATCTTTGAAAGTTCTTCCTGGTGCAGGTGGTCTTTGAGTTCCTTTTTTTTCTGGCAACTGAAAGAAACTTGGAGACAAGTCACTGTTCTCCTTTTTACACCAGAGCTCTGTAGCCAATTCTTGGTTTGTTGTTTGTTTTTTTGTTTTTTTTTTTTTAATTTTGATTCTTGTCTGTGAAAAATTGTTACCCTCTCTCATATCCAGCAGTTTCAGGCTTTATACAACTGATAAGAATTTATGAATGGTGTTTGACAGTGTGGTATTTTAATACTGAAGGCACTTCCCTCCTTTCAAACGTATTTCACTTTAAATACTATTTGTAAAGACTCCTTTAAGAAAGGGATGTTGTTTTTCAGAAACCTTTTTTTGCAAGAGAAATGAACAATGCATAGCACAGTCTCTTTTTTCCCCCCCAATACGATATATTCTGTTTGTTTAAAGTGCCATTTGAAAAGAGTGCATGGACTAAACATTGTGCATTTTGTTAAAGATACTTCAGATGTGATGTGTGTTGGTTGAAATTGATATTAAAATAGAATTCTTTGCAAAAGCACTCAGATTTTTGCTACCACTGGATGAACTGTCAAAAGAATCATGAAAGCTGCTGTGTTAAGGACATTAGATGTCTCTTTAGGCTGATATTTACAGTTGCATGTCAATTAAAAAATTAAAGGTAACCTTTGCTGTTTATTTTCCAGTTTTGACTTCTGTCAAGATAAGGAAGAGAAAAGACCATCAGAAAATCTTGGACAAGTGCTGTTTGGGGAGAGAATAGCATCATCTCCTTATAAGGTTATTTTATCCCTTGAAGTTAATCCTGTTTAAGTTTGATAGCTGGCATTCTGGTGGCTGTAATCCACAGGCATAGCTGAAGGTTTGATGACCCTGTGATTATTTTTGTTTATATTTTTTATACAAGCTCTATAGTGTTTATGTAATAAAAGCAAAACTCCTCCCAGCCCAAAGGCACCTTAAGGTGGTTAATTAAGGTTGGGAATCATCCTTTGCTACTGCTCTGTGGTAGAGAAGTCCAGAAACTCTCTCTTGGGGACTTATTTAACAGCTGGATGTGTGTTGTGTTGGGTGATCTGAAATAATTTGTTCATTAGATGTGATACTAGAAGCTCTCAGGTCTCAGGTGGTGGTTCAGGAGCTGTTTTGGTTGTACTATTGGGCCACCCTCAGAGTGGGAAGGGAAAGTCAAGTTGGGGCTCACTTGCAGCTTTTCCCTCCTTGGACACACTTCCCATCTGCTGCCTAAAACCAAATGTTTCATTGTTGATCCATTTAACTTGAAATTCTCTGTAAAAGTGATCAAATGTAGCACCTCTAATGAACTCTACCATCACCTTGTGACAGCTATTAGCAGTAGAGGAGCTGTGTTCAAACAGTAATGTTTGAAAGCTGGATTCTATTCAGGTGCATTTTCCAGGCTGGAATTTGCCAGTGAAGCTGAAAACTGGGCCATGTTTGTGTGTGATGGTTGCTGGATACTCCAAATCCCTGTGAGAAAAAGAGGCAGCAGCAGTTTCTGAGTCTGCTGCTGCTCAGTCTTTAGAGACCTGGCCACATCTTCTCATCAGCCTGTTAAGCAGCTGATGCTGCTCCTGGAAGTCTCCCTTGGTTCTCTGAGCTTAATGTAATTCTAAGTCTTATGACTCCTGGTCACAAGAAGCTTTTAAAAGCGTGGCATGATGGATCATTTGGACTGGATACCTATTGAATGGGTTCAGTATTGCAACAATTACTTGTTGAAGTGGCTGCACGCTACAGCAATTGGAAAATGCCGCTCCTGATTGGCACTTAGGCCTTGGCAACATCAGGGTTTTCAGTCCTGCTTTGAGTGCTAACAGGTAAATCCTAACTGGATTGGAAGTTTGAGATGCAAATGTGAGCATGTTTGTGTTAGGTGGTGGTTGTGCTTGAGGCTTAAATGTTGTGCAACTCGTTTTTGGCAGCCTTGTCTACTAAGTCATCATGGGGGAAAACCAGCTAAAGTTAATGTGAAATATTCAAGAAGGATGTGGTGGAAGTCTGGTTGAGCAGATGATGAAATGACCAAAATAAAACAAACTAGTAAAAGAAAAAAGCAATGCCTTTGCTACTCATTTTCTACTTTCAATCCTCAGAGTTTATCCAGATGTAGTTTATCTGGGCTATTTTTAGCAATGTGAGAGGGAATTGCTGTGCTGCATGTGTGTAAATCTTGACATTGAAGTTGAAGCCATTGTTTGGGACTTCTATGGCAAGGAAGTAAAGTAACTCAAAAAAATGCAGCTTTACCTGAAAAAAATACACCGAAAGAATTCTGAGGCAATACTGAAATGACTCTTTCTGTGTGCTTTTTTAATAGTTCACTTTTAAAAAGCAAGAAACGTGCAAGAAGGTTTGTACAAGGTCATATGATCCAGGAAACAGTGCTGATAAAAGCAAACTGGCTTTTTTGAAGAAAGGAATGCAGTTGAATTATCAGCATCACTGGTAAGCTGAGATGTGTGCTTGGTGTTGGGGGTGTTTTTTCTGCTTTTTGACATTGTCATTTATGTTCCAAGTGGTTGCTTTCTTCCTTCCATGTTGTAATTGTTCTCTGCTGTGCATCTTTTGGGCATTGCTGACAGCTGTGTGTGTTAGATGAGTGTGAAATGAGGTGCATCCCTTTCTGAGGACGTGTTCTCTGGTGATTTCTGTCCAGGATTATCGATAACATGCCTGTAACGTGGTGCTATGATGTGGAAGATGGACAAAAGTACTGTAACCCAGGATTTCCAATAGGATGTTTTGTTACTCCAGATGGCAGAGTTAAAGATGCTTGTGTTATAAATGTAAGTGGTGGAACTTTTCTTGTTAGTATAGCCAGATGTGGTTTCATTTGTGGTTTTATTTTGAAGCTTTCTTTTCCCAAGAAAGATGCCTTTGTAAACAAGCTAATGTTCAGAACGTGGGCACTGACAGAGCTGAGTGCTGCTGCTGTGTCTCACTGCTAATTGTCCAAATAAAATGTTCATGTAGGTCATTTGACCAATGTATATCTTATAAAGCTGTAGAATAATGGTGTGGGCGTTTAAAAACCTTAGAAAATCAATTTTTTGTTCTGAAATTTCCTGTAGATCCATCCTTGTACCTACTCATTCTTTGTCCATGTCATATTTGTGTGCAAGACTTTTTATCAGTTTCAGACAGAAGCTTTCAAGTGAAGACCTAGAAATGAGCACTGTGTTCTAGTTGCAAAAGTTATGTCTAGCACAGCTTACAAGTGAAATGTGTCAGAGTTTTCCCAGATGGCTGAAAGATAACAAACACAGCTGTGACAGGGAAAATTACATTGACAACAATTGGAAATGTGTCAGTCATCCTGGGAGTTGGGTGGTTGAACTAGTACAGTCACAGATAAGAGTGATACAGTTTTATCTCTTCTGGGGTGAGGGACCACACTCTTCTTGGAGAGGGGAGAGCTCTCTGTGACTCTGCTGCTTGCAAGGGGTGCAGTCGGTTCATTTGTGGGCAGCAGGTCTGAGGCTTCCTGGAAGTGCTGCATTTTCCACAAACATTCAGTTTACTCTGTCTACAGTCACCTTCCAATTCAGGCTCTTGAAAGTGATCTGTGGATTGAATAACCTGTTACAGTTTGGTGTTTAAATTTATTACCTTGGGTGTTAGATTGATTCTGGTGTATGTTGTGTTGGAAGCTGGCTGGTACACAGGAATTACAGTCCCCAACTTGGATAGAAAAGCTGTTTGGTTGGTTTTTTTTTTTGGTTTTTTTTTTTTTTTTTACAAGGAGGCTTTCATGCATTGGTATCGGTGCCTGAATTTCCTTAGGGAGCTTGTATGGTGTATCCACCAAGTGCTGTACAAATGGTGTGTGCTGGCAGTGGTGTGGGGGCTCTGCCAGAGTACCCAGGGGCAGTTTTGGTCTGTGAATCCCAGTTGTAGGGGGAATGTTGCATGGCGTAGAGCCATGGGCTAATAAGAATGTAGCACCATGGATATGACTGTCATCCCTAGGATTTTATACTTTCACAAGTATATCCAACTATGTGTTCCCACAGACCTAATTATCTCTCTAAAATGGGGCCAGGAAAGGGGTTGTTAACATGCAGTTGGCACAGCTGCAGCTCATCCTTGCAGTTCTGCAGCTGCTGAGCTGCATTATCACCTCAACTGCTGCTTGGGAAATGGAGGAAACAGATACCTAAAGGTGGGGTTATAGTGTCACATGGGTGTGATCCTAGTCTTCTTCCAGTGAGAGTCTTGATCATAGTGAAAGAAGAGGAATCTGGATAAAATTAATGCAGGACACTTTCATACCTTGCTGGAAGCAGGTGAAGGATGGGAATTGTATGGCAGTTGGAAAATGGCTGATACACACAAAAATAAAGGACTTTTTTTACTTGGAAGCTCACCTAGCACTCTGTCATCCTGGTCCCCTAACTGAAATTTTTTTTAATAATGACAGCATTGAGAAGAAAAGAAAATCCAAGTGAATTTAACTGACTCTACTGTTATCTGAGCTTTATATAATAAATAATTCCAAATTCTGAAAGCAGAGTAGCTACAAACAACAAAGCAGAATAGCTACTGAAGGTGAAGGGTAATTTTTTGAAGCAGAACATGGTTTATAAGCTTTGGTAACTGGAGTGGAGGGAAAGGAATGGTGAATCTGAATTACTTGTACCTTGGGCAGTTTTTTGGTAAATACTGAAATGGTGTCTAATATAATTAAATTTTACTAATAGCAGATGAGACAGTTTATTATGTGGGGTTTTAATTATATAATACAATGTTATATATTTTATACAGGATTGTTAATGTTGAAGTGTTTCCCCTTTGTTGCTCCTTTCCCCAACACCAATCTCAATTTTAAAGTTCTTGACTCCTTGCGCCCTCTCCTGTTGGAGAAGCTTCTCAATCTCTTGGTAATGTCTCGTAGTCAGAGTTTAACAAGAAGAACACTTTCTACCTCTTCAACCACGTTGACATAACAATCATGTACCACAGTGGGAAGGATGAAAACTGGCCTGGAGCAAGACTGGTGATGGCAAGACTGAGACCACAAAGGTAATTGTGCCATTACTGCAGCAGGTTCTGGTACTTGTTCCAAACTTAAAAATGATATTTGGTGTTAATATGTTCTGAGGAAATGGTTATTCTGACTTCTGGTGAAGCTTTCAGTGTGCTGGTTTGAGGCTGGAACTTCATGTACAAAGAGCAGTTCCACAGCTCTGTGTCATTTAACTTCACTTCTGAAATGTTTCTCAAAGTCCCTCCTGGTGGAAAAGCTGCCTATTTTAGATTCTTGGAACCTGACACAACCACTAGAATCTTCCTCTGTTTTTTAATGACTTGCATGTGGCTGTGCATGTTTTCAGAGAAACTAGGAGACATCTTCACCTGAGGAATAGTTAGTCATGCCATATCTGTTACACATGTCCCAAATGTACAGTATTTATGTACAGTACAATTGTACCTTTTCCTGTGTAAGTTTGGATGCTGAGCTGTAGGTCAAATACCAAATTTATACTGGTATTCAGAACAGCAGATGATAACTAATTTCCTAAGAAGACTAACTTGTTTTCTTAAGAAGAAGCTTCTTAGATCCTGCATTGACCAGAGAGGAGATGGAACAACTCAGAGGTCAGAAGCAGACTGAACTGATTACTTTGGCCTCTAGTCAGTCTGTTCATGCACAATTCATGCTTACCTATACTTGAAAGCTGCAGTCCAGTTAGAAAACTAGGTTTGTTGTTTTTTTTTTTTTAGCTAAACTCTTCTCTTTTCCACAGAGGGTTAAGTGAGTTGATAGTTATGCTACTACAATTTCTCAAGTCATACAGACAAGTTTGTTACGAGACTTGGGTATCTTTAGTTTTAATCTTGCAATGGTATAGTGTTTTTTTAGTGAATTATAGTTGCTATGCAAGTTTATTCCTTCCATTTACATCTTCTCTGAGGTGGTGGCAAGAAGATTCTACCAATCTTCTTCCTTTTTGATTAACAGTTTTGAGACTTTGCCTTTCCCCTGGCAGTGCAGACCACGAGGGGGCACAGTTAGTTTGCACACAACCTTAATTTTGTCATTGTCTGACGTGGTGTTTTGCTTGGTGGTGCTTTGCTTCAACCTTGAAGCTCTGCTGATGGGGAGTGTTTGTGGTTGGAGGACCCTGACCTTTCATTAAAGGTTTTATTACCTTGTGGCTCGGCTTAGTTGTTGACATATAATAATGTATGGTCGAATTGTTAATCTAACTTGGGTAAATACAACTTGCCCAAGAGGATATGATAGAGGGAAGCTATTTTCCAGTGTTACAGGGGGTTTACAGTAGTGAATTCAAGGAAATCTTAAGGCTTCTTTGCCTTTGTGCTTCTATAACTACAGTGTTTCTAAGGTACTGAAGAGTTGCATATTTGAACTTTAAACCCAAATCCACCAAGATAAAATAAACCCCTTTCTCCCTATGAAACTTGAGGGAAGGTGAGAAGCTGAGGGAGATTGCTGAGAAATTCTGTGCTTTCTTTGCTGACGAGCACACACTGAGGCTGAGTCTCTTGCCAGTAATGGAGCCTTGTTAAAATGTGCAAGGGAGATGTGGTGGCAAAGAAGGGGCACTTGGTGTTAAAACTCACCATCTTACCAGATAAGGCTCTCCAGACATTGCAGCCCTGGTAACCAAGAAGCATTTTATCTTGGGACTAGGACTTTATTCTCATCATGGCAGAAAAGAGGGTTAGATGGAACCACATCTTGTGGCCTTTAGAGGTCAGTGGTTATTATCTCCCACTTGCTTAGCAAACAGCTTTACCTGTAACGTTCTCTGATTGCATAGAATGGTGTTTGCAATTTATTGTACTTCTTTTTCCCATTAGCTACAAGCACACAGATGAAAACAACTTAAGTTGTGAAGGTCCACCTATGGAGATTCCTGGAGAATTCACCAATAAACTCAATTTGATCTACACTTACTCTGTGACGTTTGAAGTGAGTATTGACTCTGTTACATGAATATGTGATTTCCCAAAAGAAATGAAAGGAATTGGATCACTTCCTCATAGCTATAACTGGATTTCAGCAGTGAAAATATGGTTTTGTGAAGCATTTTTTTCTGAAAACCTTAACAAGTTTTTCATTACTGTAGTCTAGGTGACACTTTGAATGTATAAATACAGACTTCCTCCCTTACCCCCTCCTGTTTTATTGCTAATAGAAAGGTAGTGGATTGAATAAGGGCAAGTGTTGTCTTCCTTGAGGTAAAGAATGTTGAAGAATAGTTTACATTATATTTGGGAACACTTGTGTGCTAAATGTTGATTGTAAAACTTTTTTTTATTTTAAGTTGCAGGGTTTGTCTCATTTTGTGTTTCTTTTATTTTCTTCACGAGCTTTTTTTTTTTTGAGTAAGTGGCCATTTATCTTTTAGAATGCTCTCATTTCTACCAATGCTGTAATGCTTTTTCAGCCTGTAATGACTTATACAGGAGGAAATTAGTCTTTCTGGCAAATGGATGCTTACCCCAGCATGGAAAGTGAGACTCCTTTGGGGGTCACAGTAATTTGATTCGAGGTACTTCAAACCTTGGTTTCCAGTCTGTCCCAAAAGTGTGGTGGTTTCTCTGATGTCAGATGCCAATCTTAGAGGGTTTGGCTTGAGACCACCAGCTTGTTTTGTGCAGGCAGTCAGGCAGCCATCATGTGGTAACAGCTTTCATCCCACCAAATTGAATTTGATTTGAACCAATGACCTTGAGGTGCAAGGCTCCATATCCTGTTACTTTTCCCATGAGACACCCAATCCTCCTTAGACTCTCTGATTTTCCTACATGAATGAGCCTCCTGTCATTAACATTAGTGTTTAAATCCTGATGGCAAACTGCAGTTTAGAATTTCAGTGTGGACTTTGTGTGGTTAGTCACGCAATGGGTTGGATGTTTGGGTACCTACTCCCTTTTTCTCTGGCATGGAGCAGGTAAGGCTCAGATCCTGTGGGTTCAGATGCTTCCAGCAGGTGGCACTTCAAAACTGCTTATTCTCTCTGTTACCCCTTAGGCTTGATTTGAAACAATACCCCATGTTTTACTTTGTATTATTAGTTTCAGAATAACTTAAAAGGAGAGTGTTTACAAGTGAGAAGTGTTTTTAAAAAGGAGGACATCAGTTTCTGTAAGGCTGAATACATAAACCAGAAAAATGTGCACCTCTTTTATGGTCTTCTAATATGGCAACTGGATTCTGATGAGACAGTTGTGGTGTCTGCTTTAATTAGTCAAGATGGACAAGGCAGTGTGTGTGAAAAGTGTAAATCATCATGGCTCTAATGTTTGGGGCATAGGTGTACAAAAATGTAAGCATGGAGAACAGTTTGGTACTCAAGTAACAAACTTTAGCACCAAACTTCTGAGACCCTGTCCCACCTAGCTGTGAGCTACTGACCAACTACTGATTGGGCTGCTAAAGACCAACCTAGGGCAATTTTGGCCACCTTGTGTTGGTGCAGTTCTTCGATGCTACCTGTTCTTGATCCAGAACTTAGAAATTCCAGGCTGGTGACATAGTCTAAATTTTGAGAATTAACTTAAAAAAACCTTAAAAACTGGTAAATAAATGGAAGAAATTCAGCAGAACTTGTTTCCAGTCAGGGGATGGAATTTGGTAGCAGGAACAGCAGGTGTGTATGTCCCATTGGACCAGCTGTGAAGGACAAGGCTTGTGAGTCAGAAAGAGTCTTTGCTGGCACAGCTCTCACATGAAGCTTTTAGGGAAGGAGACAGAAGAGAATGAAAGCATCTTTTGGAGGTGAAGCTTCTTAAGTCCATCACAGGAATACCTGGAAGTGAAAGTTATCTGCTGTGAATCAGAGTAGAAAACAGTCTGTATCAGTCAGCATTATGGCAGAGAGCAAAACAGCCTGTGTTAAATGCATTATGAGTGATGAGAGAGAAAAATTCCAGGGAAAATGAGAAATAAGTTTGTGGAGTATGTTTGACAAAGTTGAAGTTTCAAGATCAGTGTGCTGTGCTGGGATCATCTTGTAGTGGCAGCATTATAGTTTTTCAGCCTCTATTTGGGATCTGCTGGCAGCTACATCCCAAATCATGGAAAGATGAGGTTTAGTGAAGCCTCAGTTGAAGGTAGAAGACATGGATAGGAGGTTTCAATAAACAAGCTGCTCTTTTAGAGGCTTCAGAGATGAATTAAAGCAAGAGGGAGGTCTGATGTCCAGGGTTGATGCCAAGCTTAGATGTGAATGCTGACTGGAAGGTTTGAGGAAGAGATTTGGTGTACTGTGGAGACTGCAAGGAACTTGTACTTGTTTCTATTAATTGCTATTTCATTGTTTTACAGGAAAAGAATAATATCAAGTGGGCTTCTAGGTGGGACTACATTTTGGAGTCCATGCCTCATACAAACATCCAGTGGTTTAGGTAAGATTTGCATTTATTCAGTGAATAGTCTTGAAGGGGAGTGTGATGACTTCTTAGTTCTGCTTCTGTGGATGAGCTCCTGCAGTGGTGGAACAAAGTCTGCATCATTATTGTCCAAAAGGAAAGCAGCTTCCATTGTTTTACTCTATCATCTTAATTCTGGAGAGCTTTTGAGACACCGCTGCTCTGCAGTGTTCTTATTGTTACTGTCTGGCTTTCTCTGACTGCCGAGTGAGAGGTACATAGGTGTTGTGCGTGTTTTGTTCTCAGCAGCTGCTTACAGCAAAAAAGAAGGTCTTTTTTATGAGTAAAAGATGTATGTGAAAAGCTTGTACTTACTTCCCTCTGTACCATGCAAATGATATCAAGTAAATACATAATTTATGTTGAAGTGTTGATCTTTTTTAATATGAGTGTTTGAAAAGGCTGATCTGATTAGATTGGTCTCTACAAAGTAGATTTCATTGGTTGATAGATATAACATCTATTTGACAGTCTGCTTTAAGAGCTGTAGCTGTTTCACCAGGGAAATTACTTCTGAGCTATATAGAGAGGAAAATAAAAGGAGGATATAACTGTCTTGAGAATTAGCAATGTATCAAGAAATCCTATTCTCACTTGTGTGTCCTAAGTCATAAACTACTTTAAGTTGTGTAACCTTTATCTTTTCTGGGTGGGAAAACATTAAAAGGTCTGAAAATCTAAGGCATTTCCTCAGACTTCAGCTGTATCTTTGGTATGAACTGAGTGCATGTCCTGAAACCTGAATGACTGGATTGAAAGTCTGGCTTTTTCTTTATTTACAGTATAATGAATTCCCTTGTAATTGTCCTCTTCTTATCTGGTATGGTGGCCATGATCATTCTGAGGACTCTTCATAAAGATATTGCAAGATACAACCAGATTGACTCTTCTGTGAGTAAAATTTACAGCTTTTACATGAGCACATTTTTCTGGTAATAGTGGTGTCTATCGATTAGTTTGGAGTACAATCTAGGGAAATGCATAACTGGCAAATTTGATAAATTTGTCTCTGGGGGTTAAATGTAGCTATATTGCTGTTTCAGCTTTTCTAACAAGAGGAATTCATGGGCAGACTTGAAAGTCTTTTCTCGAATCACTCAATGACCTTGTGATATGCAAGGGTAGACTTCTGGTTTTAGAATTATGTGGAGAAAGATTTTGGTAGTGAACAAACTTGTGTTTGAAATGCCAGCCCCTTTGTTTCAAGGTCTCAACCAAGGAAAGCCTTTTTTCTTTTTTTTTTTTAAATAAATACTTTCACAGTCCACCAACAGCCACAAGACACAGTGCTGACATTGAGTAGTCTTCAGGCATTGGTTCACCATCAAGATGTGGCAATTTCTCCCAAGTCCTGTCGTTGCATAATGGAAGTCAGTCAGGACATGCAGCTGGTGGTGTGACACTGACCTAAGTAAGCAGCCAGGGTGTTCTTCATGGAATCTCCATCCTTGGAAATTAGACTAGAGAGCCATTTGGACATGGTGTTTGGCTTTAGGTGGAGTTGGACAAGCTGAGCTGGAGAGGTCCCTTCCAGCATGAGCCATTGAGTCATTCTGTGACTCTGATAGTCCAGATGAGAGGTTCCATGTCAATGCAGCCCTGTTTTAAGTCATGTTATGTGGCCTTAGCAGAGACCTGGTAATCACTGTGTCAAACTGAACCTGGTTTGTCTGACTTAATGACTGAAGCCTGTTTTGAGTTCTTTTGAAAGTACTCCTTAAAATGGTAAAGAGGCAGGCTGCTATAATGGAAGAGAATATAACTGATTGTGAGTTTAGAAGAATTGACCAGTAGACTGAGAGTAATTTTTACTCACCCTTGCCCTCATTGGTAAAAGTGTTATCTGCAACCCAAAGATGAGAAGTAATGTCAGATGCTACAAAGGTGTGGATTTTCACTGTTGCTGCTGACTATCTGGTTAAAGAAATACTTCAAAATGCACAAAAATGTTTCATATTGAAACTAAAACATCTGAAAATACTTCTATTCTTCTTTGTGTTTTTGATATTAAATATCTTTTTTTAATGCAAATCCAGTCAGTAATTTAAGTTGAAAAATTCTCCCACATCCTTTAACTGATTGTTTCTGTGAGGCTCCTGTTTGATCTCTCAATTAAATTATGTTCAATATATATTATACTGTGTTGTCTTTATTAGTCGATCATTCTTAATGTAATAAAGAGCAAGACTTGTAGAAGCTTGATTAGTTTTTATGGATAACAGCAGGGATAGGTGTGACTTTCAGAAAACCACACTTTTTTATTTTTTGCCAGGTGTGAGAGACTTAAAGATCTGTTGCAATTCAAGGAGCTTATTTAAAAAGGTGTGAAATGTTTGTGCAAAAGAGGACCTGGGCTGAGGAAGCTGCAGTGAAGCCAATTAGTGTCTCACACTTGGGGGATGCTGGTGATTGTACTTGGAAAGAGGTGGATGTATGAGCCAGGGGTTGTGGTCTTGGCATGTGCAGTTAATGTTCAGCTAATCCCAACTGGCTGTTAGTGTGATGTGGACTTAGTGAGACAAACAGTAATGAAGTGTTTAGAAGTCATTAGATTACTTTTAGAGTTGTATGACTAAGAGAGGATTCCTGAACTGAACTCATGTCGATATCTTTTCAACAGAGAGAGGCAGAACTCTCTTTCTCTTATTTTAAAATCTCTTTGATCATGACTACTTGACTGTAGGGGACTTAAATCTTTGTTAGAATGTTTTGAGAACCAAGCTAAATTAATTGATGAGGATTACTGCACTTTTAATTTTCCTCAAATGTTTTTTGAAACTAAAGTGTAGGTTTAGTTATGCAGTTCTTATCCTTATCTTGATTTTGAATTTTAAAGGTTAGCAATATTAAACACTGCCGAATTTTTTTTAGGAGAAGTCTGAAAAATACTCTGTCTCACAACTAATTGGCCTGTAGTGAAAGAGTTTTATTAAAAATTGAACTTGGAGATGAACACTGTGGCCCATGGGACAATACAGGGATCTCAATCTGCCAAACTTGGTTCTCATAATTTATAGAAAGCAAAAGTGTCAGTGTGGGGAAGGCAAAGACTATCTTCCATTAAAAATAAACATTACATAATTCGTTGGACCTTATGATGCTCTGTGTCATTTGCCAGTGTCATCTGCACTCTTTCTTACCCTGTAATTCTAGTGGTAAGCAGTCCTTTGACCTGAGCTCAGCATTCCTGGGTTGAATGAAACCTGTAGCTTTTAATTTTATGAGGAGCAGAGTGGTTTTTCTTGAGGGGTTGGTATCTGTGGTCGTGTGTGTGGGTTGTGACTGGTTTTATTGTGTGAGGGAATGGGTCTGTTTGGAGTGACTTTATTGAAAAGCCTTGTTTTTCAGCAGTGGTTCCTTTAGGATCCCCTCATTCCCAAACCATCCATCTATCCATTCATCTCTGGCAGTGGGGCAGTGTTGGTACTTTGCCTCTCATAATTCCAGGGACCAAACTTTCTTCTGGAGTACAGAGACAGTTTGGTTCTTTCCCAGTATTGTCATTGAAACTGATGTGCTTTGAAATTAGAAGCAGCAAAAGATAAATGCTTGGACTAGATTGAAGTTAAATTAAATTGAATGCTTTGTTTTAGTTTAAATTTAGAGTTGTGTTCTATGGTTTGGCTAATTACATTTATTTTTTTTCTTGCTTTAAGGGATGAGGATTTTCTTGATAAATCCTGCTTTTTTCACTGAACCATTAGGGGGTTATAAAATCAATGAGTGATAAATCAGATGCAATTAGTCTGGCTTTGGATCTTAACTGGAAGTTAATCAAACTTTAAATATGTATTTTGCATCTTGTTTGTGCTAATTCACTACTGCATTATGTATCTCTGCTAAAGACTTTGTTGATTTTATACAGGAAGATGCCCAAGAGGAATTTGGCTGGAAGCTGGTTCATGGAGATGTGTTTAGGCCTCCAAGGAAGGGAATGTTACTGTCTGTATTTTTGGGCCAAGGAACACAAATTTTCATTATGACATTTATTACTTTATGTAAGTAACTTCATTAAGGTGATGTATTTGAGGTCCTTCCTTTAGTAAAATAAAATATTCATGCAGTTTCATAATGTTACTCTAGATAATTTCATTAATGCTGTTTTAAGCAGTGTCATTGAAAACATTGTGATATCTGGGCTAATTCAGATTCCTCATGAATACAGAAATCAAACTTCCTTCTTACAAGTTTCTTCTTACAGAGCAGACAGTTTGTCGTGGTGTAAATTGTCCAAGGATCCAGTAATGCAAGTTCAAAGATGTGTAATCAAAGCTTTACTGTTCTGGGAACACTTCCTATCCAATATGTTTGACACGACAATGTGCAGCCATGCAGAAATAAGAGCAAGGAGTGGCCACCAATGAAACAGAACTGACACAGCATTGAGATAGTGGGAGCCTACCACAAATAGCTATAAATGCATGTGATGATGTCATCTGTCACAAGTCAGTGTTTTATTATCTGTTATCTGTAAAGTTTATGACCGTTCCTTTTCTTACTGCACAGTAGGATTAGAAAGTACACTTATTACAAAACAAGCATTTTTCAAATTTTGTTCTCTAGGTTTTATTCAGGTTTTTTTGGTCTTTCTTAAAGGAGTTACTTTTGTAAGTTTATTATGTGATACTGTAAGATTAATAGAATTTTCTTGATAGGTGTGCCTTCTAGTGTTGGTCACAACTCTGTATCTTAACTGCTATGGTTTCTTGTCCAGTTAGAAAATCCTTTATGTCTTTAAAAACAACTTTCTACTGCAGATTACTGACAAAGTGCTCTTCTCTGAGTATCTCTAGGCTGGTCTCTACAATTAGTTTGACACAGGCAGCCTTCTTTAATTAAAGAGGCTAATTTTCAGGACAGCATGTTCTTAAGTAAAATATCCGTGATGGTGGATGGTGGCATTTTACTTTTCAGCCTTTTGGCTATGAGAAACTTTCTGTTATTTAAGAGATGAGGTGGAAATGGTGGTTTTGAAAGAAACAGTGCCATTAGGGGTATGGTGCCATTAGGGGAGAGATGAGACCTTATGCACATAGTCTTTATTTAAATGCCTGGTAGTGAGAGGGATAAACCTGTGTTGTGCAGGAATTGTGACATGTGTCCAGTAGGTAACTAAATCTTTTTGTCTTCTCTAGTTCTGGCTTGCCTTGGTTTTCTTTCTCCTGCCAACCGTGGTGCTTTGATGACCTGTGCAGTTGTATTGTGGGTCTTGCTGGGAACTCCAGCTGGTTATGTGTCTGCTAGAATGTACAAGAGTAAGTACAGGCACTTATCTCATGTGACACAACCTGTTAAATTCAGGATTGCTGGGCTGAGTGGAAACCTCTAATGGGAGCTGATGTCTTACACAACAAATCTGCTTCTTGCTGCCATTCTGCAAAACAGTTGGTAAAAATCATGAACTTGAAGCTGTTTTTCTTTTTTTCCCCTCAGCATTCAGAGGTGAAAAGTGGAAGACAAACGTCCTGCTTACAGCTCTCCTTTGCCCTGGGTTAGTATTGTTTCCCCTCATTCTTCCTCTTATTCTTAAGTATAAATCTGAGTTGGAGAAAAAGAATTGAGTTATGAAGCTTGTTTGTGTGGTTTTGTTTATGGTTCTCCAAGCTGCTGTTCCCTTTGTGTATTGCCTATCTGGGGATATAAAGAAAAATGAATTCTGAGGAGCTGGTGCCAGCTTCTTGGCATCTTGGTTTGTACTCAGCTGTGGGGTAGGAGGACTGATGCAACTCTTGCAAGCTTTTGTCACAGCCTTTGAGAGTCGCTGCAGCAGAACTTTAGGCACAGTGTTGGGGTAATTCCAGTGTGGTACCACTGCACTTGGTGTGTTCCAAGTAATTCTGGTTACAGTCTGGCATAAATATAGGTAATGTCCAGTTTCTTGCTTGCAACTTTGGGTACATGAAGTTATCTCTTGGCAAATATCTTTGGAAAAGTGGAGGAAAATACAAATTTCTTAAGCTATTTCTTCCCCTCCAGAAAAGCCTAGAGTGAATAAAATGTGACTTGGTTTCAAGTAAAGTAGGATTTCATCAAATGAAAGGTAATATATTTTGTAACAACTGATTGTAGTATCTCTTTGAGAAATCTTACTTCTAAGCAAATGTGCTTCAGTCTTCCTGCTGTCGTTTAGGTATTAGATATTTAGATATTATCAGGAGAGAGAAGAAAATATGTATGGATGTAAAAAATACCATGGTGATCATTTAAACTCCCAAATAAATTGATTTTCACAGAGGAAGTAAAATGACTGGTGCTGGTAGAATAGGAGCAGATGTCCTGATTCAACTATGCCAGTTCAGTGAATTTGCATAATATCATAAACAGCCCAAGATCTTTTTAGTCTCACTAAACTGATGGGAGTTCATTTTTTGCAGTATTTTTTTCTAACTTTGGAGGGGGTAAGTGGAGTCTGGGTAGATGATAAAGATTAGGAAGACTTCTGAAATGGATTTGATTTTACTTTTTATTCATCAAGATTCCTACACCAGGGGTCGCTTGGGTGTGCTTATTAACCAATTCTGTTCCCCCTGACAGTTTTGGCAAGTGGCCTCTCCTAGGAAAAAAGGAGACTGTCTGTTCCTCTAATCCTCCCTCCTTCCTTTTCAAATTACAGTGGAGGATGCGTGTTCACTTCAGGGCAGTTTAAATTCTGCCTCAGGAGCACCCTTTTAACAAAACCCAGACAAAGGTGGGCTTTGCAGGGGCCCTTCCTGAGACTGAGTTTTCTGTGATGCCTCTTTGAATCCACAGATGATGACAATTGGAGCAAGCTTTTATTTTATATGAGGATCTTTTGCAGTGCATTTTGCCTTGTTTTCAGAATGGGATGTTTGAAATCTTCATGATATGTCTCAGAGTTTTTTTGTAGTGTTCTCCCAGGGTGTTTAGAAAGTGAGGCAGATGTGCTTAATGGAGGAGGAAAGAACAGGTCTGGAGACATGTCATGACTGATGCAGCCTTTATTTGAACTCTCAAAGGTGTGGACTACTTAATATGTGTAAGTCCATGCTTGTACAAAGGTTTCTGTTGTAGGGCAGAGCCCTCTTTAATTCCCTCTTCTGCTTGTGACACAACCTGCAGAAGTGCATACCTTTGTTGTGAGAGTGACATGTGGCTTCCTAAATATCAAACTTTGCTATCACTGTATTTTTTATGAAGGAATTTACTGGTTACAAAGGACTTAAATAGAAGAAATGTGTCTGGTAATAATAGGAAAGGTGGTTCAGATAAGAGAATGTTTCTGTTATGTTTTGTTTTTATGCGCAGAATCTTTATTTAAATAGTGGCTTTGTCACAAACACCTGCAGTACAAGGTGCAGGCATTTTTACTCTCACTGCTGCTGTAAGAAACCAGGTCTGTTGGGGAATTGGGAGATTGCAAGGAGCTACATTTTTCTGATGCAGACTTTTAACTGATTTATGTTTTTTAATACTGATATTTATTCTTTCCTGAATATTTTAATATCTTTTCTGATTTTTTTTCAGGATTGTCTTTGCTGATTTCTTCATTATGAATCTCATTCTGTGGGTGAAAGGATCCTCAGCTGCCATCCCTTTTGGCACTTTGGTTGCTATCCTAGCTATGTGGTTTGGAATTTCAGTGCCACTAACATTTGTTGGTGCCTATTTTGGCTTCAAAGAGAAGGTAGGGCTCTCTGAACACAGGTTTGAAATGCACCTGCCCTCTGTAGTTGAGCCATTGAATCTCAAAGGATACAAGAACTGGTTGGGTTGAAACATCCATGGCCCCACGGTTGTAAAATGATGTTTTACTTTGTCATGATTTTGAAACAGTATATTTTTGTCATGTCACACCAATAGGTTGAGTTTTTTTCCTGCCCATTCACTAGAATCAGGATTTAATAATATTTTTGGAGGTCTTGCTTACCTTTTGTGCTTCAGCAATACTTCAGCAGTTTCAGTTTTGAAGTACTACTTCAGAAGGGCCTCAATTTGTGCTTGGCTGGTTTGTGATATTGCTAGAAAACTAAGAAAAAGGTCATCTGGTTGGATTTTTTAATTTGGTTTTTTTCTTTTTAATTAAGGACTGAACAGATTTCTTTCCCTCATGTCCTGACTTGCTTACTGTCCAGTAGCTGGAATGTGTAAAGCAAATATACTTTATCCTAATGATGGGCATCAAGTCTGTGGGTTTTTCTGTTTGATAACTTGTGATGGCTTATAATTGGAAATAGAGTTACACTTACCAGATCTTCAGGAAAAGTGATTGATTTATGGTGTAACAATGTCTCTTATTTCCTGTTTTCTGCAGCCCATTGAGCACCCGGTGCGCACGAACCAGATCCCTCGCCAGATCCCAGAGCAGTCCTTTTTCACAAAGCCATTGCCTGGTATTGTCATGGGTGGTATCCTTCCCTTTGGCTGTATTTTTATTCAACTTTTTTTCATTCTGAATAGCATTTGGTGAGCATCACTATTTTTTTTTCCTCTAGTTATACTGGTTTAGTAATATACATAGCGAGTTTGAACGCCCCAAACCAATTAATGTAAGAAGTAATCCAGTTTTAAAAGTTTTTGATCATTGTGCAGACTTTTATGGAATTTCCAGAACCTGTATATTTATCTCTGTGCTTACACCTTACAAAACTAGTTCTTAATCACAACTGCAAAGTGATATTAAGAGTCCTGTTGCCTTGTTTTATCTTCCTGGCTCTGAACAGCACAAATGTGGTTTCATGCTGTTGTGGTTACATAGAGCCTAATTCACTCTGTAACTACATTATGATTTATGAAACTAATGTGATCTAGCAGGTTCAGCTGTTAGATCAGAATTGGGTCAGGATCTTGGGACTCCATGTTCTGCAAAACAAAGACTCCACTCTCCAGGAATCATCCACTCCACTCCTAAGTCTTGTCAAAACCTAACCAAGCAGATGCATGAAAAATTAAACCTTTCATAACTTTCACAATGTAAACATGAAATAGTTAATACATTATTGTTAATGGAAAATATTATCCTGAAGGTGCCAGGTTTTTATGCTGTCCTCTATTTTGAGAGATCTTACAGAACAGTTTTCTAAATCAGTTCTTAAATGCAAATATATTAGTTTAGCTTTTCATATTTGTCCTCAACAAAAATAGAAACCATGTAATGTAGCTCTGCTGAAAAATGCAATCAGCTGACAAATGGGGATACTCTGGCCTTTTGCAGTAGGAATGAGCAAGTTCCCAAATTGTTTCTCATTGTTTATCCTACGGAAGGGAAGCATGGAGGAAATGTGCAACGATACTCCCTCTGTCAAATCCTGTACTGCAGTAATTCTTTCCTTCATTCAGTAAAGTTAATTTGGTTACTTGCCTTATCTGAAAGACACAGGATTAAAAGTAAATGAATGTATTTCCCTTGTATTTATTCTTGTGAGTGATTTTGGTTTGGGTTAGCCCTGGAATTGGAGTCAGATTTGTCCTGAGGATAGATTAGGCGTGGAGGAATATCTGGTGGTTGGATGAAATGAGCTGTGGAGACACTTGGAAAACTTTGCTGCAGTAGGAGGAAGGAAGTGGCTATTGGAAGTAGAGAAGGGTACTGGTGATGCAAGGGAGGCTAAAGGTCCTCCTAACAGAGACCTGAAGTGATAAACATCTCTGGTGGAAATTGCCCTTAACTGTTCTCTGTTAAAGTTTATAGATAACAGTTTCAAGGCAGGTATAATTGCAGGCTTTGTGAAGCAGTGGTTTTATTACTGTTAACTTTCAATAGATGCATCTTTACAGAGTACATTCAGGTAAAGAAAACTTTTAATGAAGTAGTCAACAAAGTTACTCCACTGGGGTGGGTTTTTTTGATTTGTTGTTTGGATTTTTTTTTGATTAACATAGGATCTGGCAGTATGACACTGTAAATGAACTCAGAACTTCATCCAAAAATGAGACTCTTGTTTTTGTTTTTAATTTCAGGTCTCATCAGATGTATTACATGTTTGGATTCCTGTTCCTAGTTTTTATAATTCTTCTGATTACCTGTTCAGAAGCGACAGTTTTGCTGTGCTACTTCCATCTGTGTGCAGAGGTAAAGGTGACAGTTTTGATGTAGACACCACTTGTAGCTGGAAGGTGTTAGAAATAGAGGTGAGGTGTTCACACATACTGTGAAGTGCTGGAGTCTGTGAAGGATTGGATTGTATTCTGAAATGTGCCTTTTGCTTCAAAATCCACCGTTGGCAGCAGATAAGCAAGAGTAAACAACCTTGATCTTGGAATAATTTCATGTTCATAGTGGAAGCAATACAGCTGACTTGAAGGAAAAAAATTACATAGCAGCTTGCTTCTTTTTCTTTTTTTTCTAAATTTTGCAGAATTAAATGTGTTTCACGAGGCAATGTTATTTTTTAACTAGCTTATTTATATTTTGTTTTCTACATGGTGACTCTTGGTGAATAGTTTATTGGTTTTTTTCAGGATTATCACTGGTGGTGGAGGTCATTCTTGACCAGCAGCTTTACAGCAGTCTATCTCTTCATCTATGCAGTTCATTACTTCTTTTCCAAACTCCAGATAACAGGAACTGCCAGCACCATTTTATACTTTGGTTACACAATGATCATGGTCTTGATTTTTTTCCTTTTCACAGGTAAGTACAGTGTTTGAACTAAAATGAATGCAAGGGGTTCTGCTTTTGAAATGAGAAACATCAGGTGAAACTTAGATTATCTGAACCATTAAATACAATCTATGACTCTTTAGATGGTGTTACTTTTATGACTGTGACACCACACATCACAGTAAGATATTCTTTGTTTTTTCAAACTTGAAATTACATTTATTTATAGCATAATTAATTTTCCTTTATTGAATATTATATTAGCAGTGAGTTCAAACCATTATATTTTCAAAGGGCTGTTCTTGTTCACTTTGATATTGAGTGTTAACTTGATTCTGGATTTCATAATTGGTTCTAGAAGTTGTGTAGTTAAAGATAATTGCTCTTTGCACATGGAGAATAAAAGATGTTTGCAGCTTTCACTGTCAGCAAGTGAAGGAGACTGGTGGCTGGGAGAAAAGTGGAATTTGACAAGAGAGAGTTTTAGTACTACTAGAGGTGGCCTCACCTGCTCACTAAGCACCACTTTTTAATTACAGGAGTGTACCTTAACTAGAGGAACCTATTTGAAATAGGGCTTTCCAGTTTTAATTGTTCAACTTTTCTGCTGTTACTCATGCAGACTAAGTGTCTTCCATAGAATTACTGTAATGTTCATAATCACTTGACTGAAATTATAATTTCGAGGTTGATTTGATGAGAAATCTCTGCCAGATTTACCATGTGTTAGAGGAAATTAGAAGCTCTTTGGAGGGTACTGGCCCTTAAAAAGAGCCAGGAGCATTTTATCTTGGGGTTAATCATACTGCTGCTGTTGTATATGTAGATTTAACACATGAAGTCAGATCTTTTAGGTGTCAGTGCTTGGCATCATGAAGTACAACCACAGCAGAACTAGAGAAAATGCTGGTTCCTATATGATGAGCTGTTCATAAAACCAGCCTTTATACTCATCCAAAGATTTATAATAGAGGATTTGTCTGTGGATGACATGATGGTTTAAATTGTTATTTCTTAACTTGTTCTGACTGAATATTGAAACCTATTGTAATTACTTTGTGTTCACTTTATGAAATGCATCACTTAACTCTGTTAAATGCAGTTAAAAAAGTGTGGCTAAAATAGGTAATGATAGTAAGTCTTCATCAGACCAAGTCTGTCAGTGCAGCAATGAGGAACTCTTTCATCTTTATTTCTTCTAATACTGACTGTCATGAGGTAAGAAAAGCACTGTTCATAATAAACACTGAAGAAAATTACTGTATGTGTTTGAACAAAGTTACTCTGTAGAAATTATACCTAATACCATTAACTGGCTCTTACTGATAGGCTTTTATTTTTTAGATATGTCTCTTCAAAAGAAAGTCAAAGTTTTAAGAAGTGGAGGAAGGGGGAAACGAGGAGGATTTAATTCTTCTATTTTTTAATTATTAGGAGGCAAACATAAAAGTTGGCATATTGCCAGTTAAACCCCTGCTTAAATCCTGATGAAACAGACAAGCTCCAGATGTCTTCTATATATCTATCTATCTATATTTAAAAAAACCCTCCAATCCCCAAACTATAGTCTAAAATGTTTTAATTACTTTTACACTAAAGCAATATGTTAATATGTGCCTGGGTTTTAGCATAGGTTAGTTGCTATCCTGCCAATTTCAATTTCACTTACAAGATGCAAATTGGTAGAATTAAAAATATCCCTTTCATATATAAAATGATAATTGAAATTGTCATGGCAGCTGCTGAAATGGTATTAAAAGCTTCAGATGTGCTGATCCTGGAGTTCTTGATGTGGAGGCCACCGAGGCCCCAGAAGTACAATAATAAACTGTGCTGCTGGTAGTTTAGCAGTGTCTTCTTTTTATTTTGAAATAAACCCACCATAATGCTGGCTGTGCTGCATTTTTAGTTCATGAGAAAAGCTACTACACTGTGCCTTTTTTTTGCATTTAATAGAACAGCTGGTCGCTAGAAGGGCAATGGGTATAGCAGAGACGTGGAGTGTGTAATAAATCCTTGATAATGTAAAATGTGATAAGTTTTTTTTAATATTTAGTTTGCTGATAGATTTTTGGACCTGAAATGCAAGCTATTCTAGACAGATGGCACAAGCAAAAGACTTCTAACTTTGTTTTGTGAAATACCCCTTAATAGCCCTTGCTTTAGAAAATAAGGGTTCAGTCCTTCCCAAGTTTCTGGAGGTGAAGGAGTTTGCTAATGTAATTTTACACACTGTTTGCATTAATAGAATTCCCAAAATGGAACCTTGATCTGTTCCACTTAAGTTAGCACTACGTATGTTGGTTTTCTCTATTCTGGCCCATTTGGTCTCAGCAACTGTGACAGAAATATAAAGGGCAGTGTTAATACCTCCTTGGTGGCAGTGCGTTGTGTTACCCTGGGCATTACAAAGGGGATCATGGTGATTAAGGAAATAGGAACTGAATGCTTGTATGGCAACAACAACAGTAATACAATCTGACCAGTGAAATATCATGATTAGAGTGCACACCCAAACCAGACAATTTTATTTTAATGTACAAAGTATAGCTAATCTTTCAAGAAATAATAAGTGTGGTTGAATGGGGGTAGCTACATGATTACATGCATTTTATTCTAGGAGACAAAAAAATGCTGAACATAGTCAAAGCATGTTGCTTTACAGTGACCTCTATTTTTGAACATCATTTTCACTTGTGAGTTAATGCCATTTTCAAAATTGAGTTTTGATCTTCTGGGTAGATTGTGTTTGGAATCCGAGATTCTGAAGCACCCACCACTGTGCAGTGATTGAAACCAGTATGATACAGAGAGCTTTTAAGGTACATAAGAAGTATCAGCAAAGTGCAGAGTGCTTTTCTATTTGCTTTCTTACAATCTGCTCGTGCTTTGAATTCTTTTTTCTTCATTAAACAATAAAGCTAGAAGAGACGAGTAGAGCAGAAGAGTCTGCTTGATGTGTTTTGACATTGTTCTGTGCAATAATCCTGGTTTTTAATTTTTAATTTAAACTGGTTTACTAGTAATTTTCCCCTACCAAGTTAGATGCTGGCTTTCTGTGTATAACGTCTTCCTTCTCTGTATCAGAAACTGGTGGTATGTGTGCTGTATTCAGCGCTCTGTAAACCTGCAGACAAAGTCAGAAAATAACTGAGGTGTCAGTGTCTCCCTACTAGGCATAAATGGATTTTGGGACATATCTTGCTTCTTGGTTAGAGAAATGACTTCGCAGCTGAGTTCTTGACTTTCAAATAGCTCCTGCAAAAGATCTTTTGGCTGTACCTCCCTCGGATGGTCAGTGATGTACAGCAGGCTGCTGTGCTCTGAGAAGGTATCAGTTTCTTAGACTAGTAGGGATTATTTGGAAAGGCAGAATCTTAAAATATGCAGGTCACCCACTTAGGGAAAAATAAAGTTCTACCACACAACAGTAAGTTCTTCAATGAAGCCCATCCAGGTGCTTTTTCATACAATATAAGCTGGTGAGTGCTTAGGATTGGTTCAAGTAAACATTAGCTAAGAAACCAATTTGTTATATTGGATTACACCAAGCAAACAGATTTTATAGACTCATTAGAGGAATTGATGTCAGGCTTGGTGCTGTGTCATTTGATAGAGATGTGCATATGGAAAGCTGCAAAACCCTTAGAGTGCAAAGGAGTTTAGACCAATCAGAAAATAGTTGTAGAGGTCTCAATCCTTTCAACTAGCAGGGTCTTTTTATTTATTTGGTTTTGGAGTTGGTTTTATTTGGTGGGTTTTTTGTTGTTTTGTTGAGGTCTTTTTTAGTTTTGGGTTGTTTTTTATTTTTAAGTACTTGGTGTTAGAACTTTTATAACAGCTTTTACAGAAACACCTTTGGGTATCTGTTTCTGTCATGTTGTGTTCATTGATGTCTGTCAGAGAAGCTGTGAGCTGCAGAGGTGGCTCTTCATTGATAGTGCTTCAAAACTTGGGTTTCAGTTGGAATGTGTTTTGAAAAAGACACATAAAAGCAAGATCCTAGGCTGGTTCTTATCTAAAGCTTATCCAAATAGTTCTCCTGTTCTAATGAGAGGCTCATTTTAATAAGGGATAATTCTAATTTTGGTGCAGGATGTGCTTAGAAAAATGCTCAGGATTGGAGAGATGAGTATGCTTTTCTTGAAAATATATTTCAAGCCATGCTGCATGAGATAGAAAGGTTGGATTTTAATTAGTGCAACTAATAATGGCAATTTTATTGGGTAGAGGTGCAGATGTAGGAAACTGATTCTACACTTATCCCTGTTTTAAGATTGGCCTTAGTCAAAATAGTTAAAAGGGGAATCTGAGAAACTGTTACACTTGTGAGCACCAGCTCAAGATCCAGTACAAAGTGATTTTCTGTATAAAGTGCTGAAATCTGCAACAAGTGACATATTTTTGAAATGGGTTTAAATGTAGAAGACATTCTAGCTAGAATTTTGAAACAAGCCACACTAATTCAGAGCTGTTTTTCTTCCTCAGTTGTTACTCATTTGCAGATCCCTTTGATTGGGGTATTTATTCCTGTAAATAGAAAATTGGAAGCTTTTTGACTGCATTACATTTTGTGGGCCTTGCAGTGGTTCATGGAATCACAAGCATCCCCTGAGTCTGAGGTGGAAAACACTGAATTCCAATGGAACCAGGCATTGTGCTGTTTATGTTCTTTAAAAGCAAAAGCTTTTCATTGCACTAACATGAGCAATCATGTAGGTAAAGCAGCTGTACATGGAAACCTTATAAATAATGTTCCCTTAGCTTCCATGTGTTTCTGTCCAGTAATATTGATTTTGGAATACCAACACAACTCTTTGGTGACCTGAGGCTTAGAAAGCATCTAGTCTGTTTGGCCCATGTTACTCAAAAAAAAAAAAAAAACAAACCAAAAAAACCACCTTTGGTCCATAGGGCCTATCCACCTCTGGAGTTTGTAGGATATATTTGTTCGTGGGAAGAAGAAATTACGATTCTGGTAAGCCCCAGTTATTGGTGTGAGGGTAACAACAGAAGGAATCTGCTCACCAGAGAAAGTTCTGACCACCTGGTGATGGGTGTTGCCTGTCTCCCCTGAGTTCATGATTCAAATCTGCTATCTGACAAAAATTACCTCTTAAAACCAGTGTCTTACTCTACTTGCAGTACATTGGCAAAATTTCTGATAAAGTTTGAAAAAGGAGTTGGTCTTTGATTTGCTAAACAGATTGGTTTTTTAGGAGGGGAAGTTGAAAATCATTGTTACTGAAACCTGTGAAAATATGTTTATGGATGAAATGTGTGTTCACAGTATGGAATCTTCAAGTTCTGTTATGACTGAGGCAATATTTTATAGAGAACTGATGTATTATAAAGAGTCAGACTAACAAGGATTGGAGGAAAATACTGTGTATTTAGAATATGTTCCTATACTAAGCTGTGGCATGTGGAAAACTGAGTAACTCTTATTCTTGTGTTGTACATTTTTGTTATGAAAGTCCAATTTTGTTCTAGAACAGCAGATGAATTTTTTAAGTTGTCTCATCTCTTAAACATTTAGAAGAAACATCACTTTCAAAGTCATAAAAAGCTTGGAGTGGGCTACATTATAAAAACAACTAGGAAGCTGATGCTGAGGACAATTATTAGGAAAAAAAATCATCAGAGTAAGGCTTAGAGTAACAATGCTGATATTGGAGTATTTGACACAGTAGGAAGGAGTGAGAATTGACCATGAACTGCAGAGACTTGGTAATGTCAAGCCTACAAAGGAATTGCATTCCTTCTGTGGTTGGTGTCTGATCTTCTATCAACAGCTGTAAATATGCTGTCTCCTACTGTTTCAGAGGATGATAACTGCAAACTTTGAGGGAAAGGGTAATCTGTGCCATATAATAGTAGGCTGTCAAAAAACCTTTAACTGCAAATATACATGGTAACACGAAGAACTTAACAACTGGCATGTAGATAATAAGCATCCCAAAATGGGTTTCTCACTTGGGAAATGTGTGGATGTAGTCTGAAAGAAATGCAGCTAATGTAAGAAAGACAAATGCTTGATAAAGAACCATTAATTAGTAAATCAGTCACAATTAAATGGTGAAAAAAAATTCTGCTGATGTAAAACATGGGCTGTACAGGCAGAAAAAGTCGAATGTAAAACTGGAGGGGCTGAGTGCATGAAGTCAAAAGCCTGCAGTGTGGCTGGTAAGGGCTGTCACAGGGCTGGCATGTGGCTGTGTCCTTGAGAGGGAATTCAGCTGGAACTGAGAGCTTCCTTTTTAGCTGTTGGGGCTCAACATCCCCGTGGCAGTTCACCCCTAGGTAAGGGCATGAGGAACAGTGCATCACTTCCCTTAGAGCCTGAAGTCTAAATTGATTGACTGGGGCTCTGACTTCTTGCATATGAAGTTGTTAAAGTAATTTAAAAGTAAATATGATGGACAGTGTCTTTACTGCAGTTGGTCCATAGTGATGGCTGTAGGTGAAAACCACAAATGTATTCAGTGGCTTAAAAATAGAAAATTGGACTACACTAATCTCATCCAGTGTTTTGATTTGTCCCTTTTAGTTTCTCTTGCTGCTTGCTCTCAACTCTTGTATCACTTGAAGAGCTTTAGCAAAGGAAGTAACAGGATATACGGAGGAAGAAGTTCCCTCTTCTAGAGTATAAATAGAGCACAATGAATATAAAACTGGGCCAGGTGATTTTTGCAAGGCCTTGTTATGTGTTATAATTGATAGGTGGCAGTGAAGTATCATAGGCCTAAAAAACCCAGGCAGGCTTATATGCACTTTGTGTGCATATGAAAGTCAGTTTTTTGTGTGTCTGCTGGTGGTGGCATCACATTCAGTGGTTTAAATGTATGTCAAGGAGCCTGGTCTTAAAAGTCATCTTTGATCTAAATCAATAACTTAGCCTGGGGATGAATGTGTGTGTTAAGAAGTGCTGTTATTCTGGGTAGTTAGCTGGATTACAATGTTATATTCTGTCCTGCTGGGAAGTACTTGTTAGATTTCTCTCTCAGAGCAAACTGTAAACTAACCATTTTCACTTTCTTGTTTTAGGCACTATTGGATTTTTTGCCTGCTTCTGGTTTGTAAGTAAGATCTACAGTGTTGTGAAAGTGGACTGAAAAGCTTCCAAGTGTCTTTTGAACATATCTCCCTTTCTGTTTGATAATTTTTACCATATATTGAAACACATCCTGTGTAATTACTCTAATTTGTAAAAGCTGAAGACCAAACTGCAGCGTAAAATACAGATTTTTACGGAAAGAAATGGCACTCTTGCCATTTTGATAAAAACGAAAACATTGATATGCTCATTGAACATATTCTAATAATTCAAAAATTATATCAAAAATTTGATTTAGGACAAATAAAAATTCTGTGAATTCGTTTATTTGAAACATGAGTGCATTATACAGTCCTCCAGCTGAATTTTCTTGTGATTGGGGGTTTTTTTGTTACCCTTTTGGTTACCATTTATATAAAGCATAAAAGCATAGGACTGTCAAGTAAATCTATGTAAAATGTGAATTTTTTTTAACTTAACTATGATTGTACATATTATCCTGCACCTTCTTTACAGCTAGGTATCTTCTTACAAATGTACATGCATTTAGTGTAAGGTAGACTTTATTAAAAATATCGACACTGGTTTTTGTTCAAATAAAACTGCACAACTCTGACTGACTTGTTTCCTTTCTTGTTCACTACTTCACTACGTGGACGGACACATGTCAATTTGACCAGTTGATACTCTCTGAGTTGTGTGTTATTTATAAGTGGTTTGACTGTGGTTTTGGCTGCAGATTGTCTGTGCAAGCAGGACAGGTGGGTCACTTGAATCTGTAGCTGGAGGATGGGCAGGGGCTTCTGAACTTGTGCCTTGGCTCTATGCTTACTCTGCTTTCCTCAAAATAGTTTTTGCTGGCCAAATCATTATTTTCTATCAAACATCAAACTCTTTTTTCTGTCTTTTAGCCCTCTGAAACATCCATCTCCTTTTTCTTCATCCTGTCTGCAGGGCTTGTGCTTAAATGCTGGATTACATGAGATGGAGTATCTTAATAGCCTCTTCAGCTTTAAAATTGCAGGGATTCTTCTTTCAGGAATGTGGAGGTTTTAAAGAGGCTCCCCAAAATCTTGAATTGCACTTGAAGCTGAGCAGAGGGTCACTGCAGACACATAATTCCAATGGCTGTGTCAAGGAGGCTGCTGGAGATGAGTAGGGGGATATTCACTCAGATTAATGGGTGAGATACTCAAAGCTCATTAACTGGCATATGGAAACATTCCTCGCTGGAAGCTGCTTTTCACCATCTAAGCCTGCAATTTAGCAAGACCCAGAATGACTCTGTATCTCTTCATAGTCATATAAACACCAGCTACTTGTACTTAATGTTTAATGTCCTTTCCAAAATGTAATCTTTGGTATGAGGATTTCAAGTCTAGCCTCTGTGTAGTTATTTTTTCCAGGTTACTGAGCTGTTAGGACAGATCACCTGGCCAAGCTGGGATGAGTACCAGGCCACATCTTTTGAACAGTTCCTGTGGCATAAAAATGAGAGTTTAGGCAAGCTTTGGTGTACCAGGAGGAGCTGGCTTCAGTAAAGATAACTTCTTATGAAGTTCAGGTATGCTCTTGATGGCAGCCTGGGATCACAAATATTTTTCTCTCCTACCAACAAAATCTCCTCTTCCCTTCTGTTCCCTCCCAGGGGTGGAAAACAACAAGTTTGCCTTTAGAGAAATCAGCTTGCAGTTGGTCCTCTGCTGGTTCAAGAGCACCATTCACTCTATTAGAGGTTTCATGCTCTTGAAATTAGTGCTGCTGTGTTTATAAAGGTCCTTCCTAATAAATCTTATATTTAAAGTTTGTGGAGATTTTATTGAATACTTTAAAAAAAGAAATGGTTGCATGAAGCTGCTTTTAAATTTTATATGTTCAAAGGGAAATGAATTCATGAGAGAATTGGAGCTGGAGTTGCCATAAACTCCCAGCAGGAAATTTTGCCAGATTAATAAATATGCATTTCACAAGAGACAAAGTAAAATGGGTTGTAAAATTGTATTTATGGTGCTTTTACTGTGACTACTACTGAGCTAAAAAAGTAGAAAGTGGGTTAAAAGATTTCTGAAGCTTGCCTGTAGTCCAGAGCCAAAGCCATGAAGTAAAATCATTCACAAGCTGTTATCAGAGAACTTGTGTGTGTGTGTGTGTGTGTGTGTGTGTAATAGGTCCTATTCATGCAAATCTGTCACAAGTCATTGCTCAGCAGTCTTTGTGGTTGATCAAAATGTTGCAGAGCAATAGAGTCTTACCAACAACAAGTTTTGGTCCCATTTCCTCCATGTAGATGAATACTATCATGGCAGAGGCATGTAATTAAGGTGAATTTTAAGGATACTCTTTATTTACAAGTTTCAGGGATGAGCTGGGGCAGGCAATATCCTGACTTGAGGTTTTTAGTTTTCCCATCTGTGGACACCCATGAGATTTGTTGTTGCACTCCTCCTGCTTAAGAGACAACCACCTCTTGTCTCCTGAGGTTCTTTACAGCAAAATATTTTTGCTGTCCCCAGATCTAAGATGTTTGCAGGGAATCTGAATATAGGTCCCCAGAACTTTCTGGCATCTTTTTTTTTGACTGAAGAAAAGGTTCCAACTATCTTTTGACTTTGTGCTTATAGAGAAAGCCCCTAGGCTGTAAGTTAAATACAAACACTTCTGAGCACATACCGGTTTAGAGGTGGTGTAAGACCTAGCTAGAAAGTAGTAGACAAACTTCTTAGTTTTAATTTTTTTGAGTGCAGGATGGGCTGTAATAATGTGATTTTCCTGTGATTCTCAGCATTCCTTGGGAGGTTTTCAACTATGGGTAAAAGGTCTTTCCCACTATGAGTCAGTGATGGATTTTGAAGATGAAATGGCCATTACAGGGACATGAATATTCTAAGTACTTGGATTACTGGTAACTGGTGCCCTGACATCTAATCTGTTTTAATTTATGGATAATACTTGTCACATGGAAATAACTTACTCGTCTACGTTCATGAGAACAGGCTTAGTAAAGCATTCCCTATCCTATTGCAGATACTTGAGCATTTCTGTCCTCTTGAAAAAGGAAGAAAATTGGGCTAAGTTTTGACTTTTGTGAACTCTGTGTGTATACATCTACATTGCATTTTTGTGATGCTTCCAGTAATAGATGAGGTTAAAACATCTCCTCTGTGATACACTGGTAATAACCACCCACATCCAGCAGACTTTGTAGAGTGTCGTGTTTGTCATATTTTAAGTGAAACTTGACAAGTTACAACAGAACCTCAAAGGAAGGAGGGATTTCAGTGCTGATGTTTCACATTTCGTTCCTCTTGCTTGAACAGTGTTGAACAGATAGAGGCTCATCATCGTTCCTGAATGGAAATGCCAGGAACATGCAGATGTACAGCAAGGAGGGGAAACAGGTGCCTTGTGTGTGGGATCCACACCCACACCTGTGTGAGCATGGTGCTGCTCTGGGGGAGCTGGGAACACGTGGCCCATGAGGAATTGTGATGGAAAGTGTTTGATGAGGAGCAATAAACTTGTCTTCAGTGGTTTGTTTTTTTTGATGTTCCTTATACCAGTTGTGTTTTTATGTTTGATAACACGCTCCAAGTTCGCATTTTAAATTTGTCTCCTGTCTCCTAAGTCTGCTATGCTTATAGCTCGAATTACAGAGATCTGTTGGAAAGAACTGGAGAAAGGAAATCTAAATCAAATTTGCCTGCAGGTAAATGCTCATTAGTGGGATCTTTTCTGGACCCTGTGAGATCTTTAACAACTATCACCACCTGATCCAGCTGTCAAAATCACACATTTTTTTTTTTCAGTCAGATGTTTTGCATGTAAGAATTGGGACCAAGGTGACTGCTGAAAAAGTTAGATTATATTGGTCACAAACCGTAAGAAAAGTGTGATTCTTGGACACATAGTGTCCTCTATAGTCTTACACCAGATATTCAACTGTTCAGTCCCATTCTTATGAGCAGTATCACCAAAACTAATGGAAAGGGAGCAGTCAAGTTCAGCCTGGGTGTTACTGTTTCTCTAAAAAGCAGGATGGATGTTCCTTTGCAATACTGCAAGCCTGTACCCAAAACTTCAGAACGAGATCAGGATGTTTTTTTAGTATCCAAAGTAACTACATTTCAGGAGTTCACAGTTTGGTACTTCATCTTCCTAATCTTGGTGCCTCTGAGTTACAGGCTGCACACACTAATTAACTTTGCTCCTACAAACTGGGTGCCCTCAGACTTTCTGTGAAGCTATTAGTGCCAGGCTTTTATAGATAACATTAGTGTCTGCAGAGTTTACCCAAGATAATTTATGTTCTATTTGCAACTCAGGGAAAGCTCTTAGATGTTTGACATCATAAAACAGTAAAACTGGGAGATTTATTACCAGGACAGAGAGAACAGGGCCCTTGAGCTGCTTTGTTTATCATAAAAAGTCAGGTTAATCAGACATGCACATGTGCCTCCCATATTTCCTGGGTTTGTTTCCCTCCTGTGCTGCTCCTTGACAAGCTCTGCAATAAATGAAAAGTCCTGGGAGTCCTTACAAAAGTATTTTAGGCTCTGTGTGATGAGAATTGTATGTTCAGAGGTTGCTTATCTCCTCCTTTTAATAGAGAAGAGACATATGAACTGAGCTCCTGATGAGTCTGCAGTTTCTGGAGAAGGATGATACAGGAAATCCTGGTAGTGTGGCCGGTGGGTGGATGCAGAGCTGCTGCTCCCAGAGTGTGTTGGAACTCTCAGCGAGAGATCAGCACCTCAAAACCCCTCATCCCAAAGGGTGATGACTACAGGTAAAACGAGATACAGTAAAAACCTCTCACTTTAGAAAGGGAGCAGGAAAGGCTGGAGCTGGTGGCTCACATAGACCCCAGCAGGTGGGAGCAGTGGGGCACAGTGGCCCGAGCCTGACCAGTGGAAGAGGGCTGGGGAGGGCAGCCCAGAGCTGGGTGTCCTGGCTGTCTAAATTAGCTCATTAAGACACTCCCTGTGCCTGGAGAGCTTTTCCCACCACTGTCCTGAAATCCCTGTGGCTGCCACAGCCCTGCCTCTTATCAATATTGCAGAAAACCCATATCTGGGCATTTTGAAATGATTTGCAGGGAAACACTGTCGCCTTGGAGGTGCTGCAGCCGGCAGAGAATGGTTTTCCCAAACTGCAGGAGCTATGGCTGCACTTGGCTCTGCTCATCTGGCAGATGCTGCTCGTGTCTTTACATTCACAGGTGCTCACTTTGTACAGCCTGGACACGTACTCTGAGTTGAACTTGATTTAGGTTAAGAGGCAATCCTTTGGATTGGAAAGGCTCAGTGTGTGGTTTTCATTGTAGGTTGGTAAGAGGTACTTTTCCCAACAAATTTCCAACTACTGCTGACACAAGGTGTCTCAGGATGATCTCTGTCCTGCCTGCTCTAGCCACCTTTTCTTGGCCTGTCTCCTGTTTGCTGTGATATTTGATGCGTAGCAAGGAAATACCTTCTGATGCTTCCAGGAAGCAGCAGGAGAGACTCTCTGGTTTTCTCAGTGGTGGTGGTCTGTGGGTACAAAGAGAAGCACTGGTAGCATTGTGAGGGTCCTGAGATGTTCCAGCAGAGTGAAATGGCTGCGTGTGGCCTGGCATCCCTCTGGGAGGGATGGGAGTCATACATGTGAGTGCAGATGGGAAGTGGGGCCACACAGGTGACTGCGAGCCCTCAGGCTCCACACAGCCTCAGCTGGCTTCCAGCTTTTTCCTGCCTCTCCAAACTCCTTGCATCGTCAGGGAAGCTTTGGTTAAGAAGGAGGGGGAAAAAAGGCAGATGCTTTATCTGAAACAGCTGCCCATCATACTCTGTGCACTGCAAGGGTGAGCTTGTGCAGTGGGAAGAAGTCCTATGGGAATTAGGGAAGCTGAAGCAGAGGTAGAGGAAAAGCAGGTAAAACGGGTCTCTGGGGCTGTGTGGACAGCCTTGTGCAGGGCTGGCTGGCTCCAGCCTCGGGGTGGGAAAGCAGAGAAGTGGGTGAACTGGTGTCGATTGTGCAGCTGAATGTGGCTAAGCAGCAAAGCCTGTAACTTTCCAGAGTTATTAGGGCTTTTAGGTGGGGTGAGGAGGGGAGTTGGGGAGGGCTGTGTGTGCTGGGCTGTTGGCTGCAGTGTCTGCTGGTTCTCAATCCCAAGCTGCAGAACAAGATGTGAATTAAACAAACCACAGTTGTAGAACTTCCCCTCTCTGGGGGAAGGTGGGGGGAAAGGGAAGTGTTTGTGGCAGTAACTATGGTGGCAATGCCTTGACTTAGAGGTTTTCTGAGCAGAAGTGGGTTGTGTGTTCATCTGGGAGGTGGGAGCTGGTTTCTGAGGCTCCCATGGAGCATGGGCAGGATGGTGGCTGTGCTGTGGGGTGTCCCACAGGCTGCAATGCTGCTGTCACAGCAAGCTTGGGGACCCCCCAGACCAGGTCTCTCCCAAGGAACTGGCAAATATGCGCTGTCTGGAAAACAGCAGGGCCCTGGTGCTGCGGGACCCTGAGGTGGGGTAGCAACTTGTCCTGTGCTTAACTGGGACCAAATGGTTTCATGGTGAAACCCTGTCAGCTTCCCTTGTCAGTTGGATTTTTCTGTGCCTTGGGTATAAAACCAGGATGGCACCTGTCCCAGTGCTGCAATGTCTGCCTGTCAGAGGTGACTGGATGTTGCACTTGGTGTCAGGTTGTGGTTGCCCAGGGGAGGCTCTCAGAGGATGTGTCCTGTTATCTCCCCTCCTGTCACTTTGTGGCTTATGCTGTGGCTGGGGGAGACATGTCTATATTGTATTTGGGGCTGGACTTTGTGAAAGGGCTGACTGGGGTGGGTGTGGGCTCAGAGAACACCTGCAGACCTTGTAGGACAGTGTTGCATTGGGTGATGTAGGGAGGAGGATGCCTTTTACCTCCCTAATTTCTGACTCAACCCCAAACCAACCTAAAAGAAGATCCCTTTGAGGCCCTGAACAAATCTGTGTGCTGTGGATCAAACCCAGTGAGTGGCTTTTATCTCCAACTCCCTCTGGGTGACAGGTACTAGTGTGCACTGTGTAAGACCAGCTGTGCTTTCATGCCTGATGCAGGTGTCTCTCCAAAAGTACAGGAGCCTTCCCATACACCACGTTGTTAATAACTTTAAACCATCATTCCTGCATTCTTTGTGCATTTCTCTTTACATACTGACTGGAGATGTCCAGGCTTCAGAAACAAGCTGCCTGGGTACAAAATCACACACACCAGTGGTGATCCATTTGCCCATCTCCTCAGGATCTTGCCACAGGGTATGTGGAACCAGGTCTCTTTGCTTTTTTACTTCCTTCCCTCTTACTCCAGCTCTGAATGCCTCCCAGTTTTCCTCCTGCTCCTTTCCCTTAATGAATTGTGCCACAGTGGGACAGACCTCTTGTCTGGAAGAGTCTAATGGCTGGAGTAAGGATCAAATACCCATTAGAGTGTTTGCTGCTGATTAATTATTGCTTGTCCCTGCTGGGATGTGGAAGGACTCTACTGCATGTAACAGGCTTACTGGTGCTAAATAACTCCTGTTATTTACCTGAAGGCTGGTGATTACTCACTGCTTGTATTGCTGCTCTTCTTCTGGGAACTTAGGGATGCCTGAGCCCCTGTTTGTGTTGCAGGTTTTTTTTTTGCTTAGTTGGTTTTTGAGGGTTTTCTGCAAAGTCATGGAGTTCCTTGCTCATCTTGAATGGTTTTAGTTGGTTTAAAAATGGATGATGTCTCTCCTTTACCAGTCAAACCTTGCTGTCTAGGTTACCTCAACTAATTAACCTGCCAGACTGCTCAACAACATTACCAAGAGATTTCTTATAACTAAATACAGGGCATATCTGCTGTATAGCTTTCTCATTTTTAATTTAGGAAAGGTGGTGGAGAGAAGAGGAGAAATCCATGCATCCAGTGAGAGCACTGATGGTTGACAACCAAGCAGTGGTGATTTATGGCTGGGTAATTTTCCAGCTGCCATAGTTTGTGTTAGCTCAAATGAGAATTGATGGCAGTTGGAGTTAATAGCTGACGCAGTGAGGACCTGGTACATGGTGGCTTTGATCTCCTCTGCCACAGGAGCAGCTACTTCCTAAACCACCCAGGCTTGGCTGCTGAAACCCAGTGGAGCAGGAGGGCTCCAGCCTGTGGAGGGACTGGGAGAAAAGGGGGGAAAGTGCAGATGGATCCAGACAAGACTCAAGCTCGTGCAACACATCAGTGTGTGGTCCCCAAACTGGATATTGCACTCTCCATAAGGTGTAACTATTTTTTCACTGCATTATTTTTGCAATTTTAGCACTTATAAATAGAGGGTTTTATTCTGATGTTGTTTGTTTTCAATAATTAAGCAGGATAATAAGACAGTTTCTGGGAAAGTGCATTGCTTATGGCATAAATAGTCTTTGTTTTGAGGTTTTCCCGTGTCAAAGTTCTTCAGTGGCTCTCATTAGAAAATACAACACATGCCAGCCTTTGACAAGTGGCAGCGAGAGGAGTGTAGCCGAGCAGAAAGAGTCTAAAATATTTAAATATAAATTATTTAGCTCAAAAGTTTACTCTCTGAATGTCTCTTGCCATGGTACCTGGCTAATTACCATGTTATCAAAGCAGTGTGTAAACCTGTAAGCCATGGCATTTGGAGTGGCTTGACAGATAAGCCTTTCTGACAGGAATAGCTGTAACTTCACTATTATCAGTCTGGTTCACTTTTGAATTACTTTTTTTTTTTTTCCAACTAATAGTCGGTTTTATGTAAACCGCTCAGAGATTAGGAGTTGATTTCAAAGATCATCCTCCATAAAGTCTCTTGATCATATTTTATGGTTCCTCTGACTCATGGGTGTAATCTTGTATCCCTGGGATATTCATGACATGCTCATCTAATTCCCCATGGTAGCTAATCTCACTTCTGTACCTTAAAAATAATATTAAAATATCTTTAAAGCAGGACTGGTAAAAAGGCAACTTTTACAGCCAATCTTCAGCTCCAATTGCTCCTGCTGGGGAAGTCATAATGATGAATTTGTGACATAATTTCTGCGGCAACATGCTGGGATTTCATAAATGGGGATGGTGATTATAGAGCAGGATCAGGTGAAGCTGGATTGTGATGGAAAAAGCCCCAATTCAAATGCAAATTGTTCAATAATGGCATAGGGGATACCAGAAATTACTGGCAATTTATTTTATTTGGGTTAAGCTCCTCATTCACTCTTCTGCAGTTGTAAAGTCACTCTTTTAAGGATGTGAGCAGAAGAAATGGCTGGAAAACATATCTTTTTCCTCTCGAGAGAACAAAATTGTCCTAATTTAATAATAATTAATCAGTTAGTGTAATTAATAAGGGTGTTCTCTATTTCTATAATTTCTCCTATTCAAGCCCCTCCAAGTGCTTCACAAACCCTAATTGATTCCACCTTACTACTCCCTGTAGCAGGACCACATAATTTACCTCATTTTCTGGAGACAGGGAGGTGTATGTGCCAGGCAAATTGATTTAACCTGGTTAAATTATTTGCCCAAGGCCAGACAAGGAGCTGAAGTTGGGACAGATCTGTGTTTCAGAGATCAGCTTCTACCCAGTTGGATCTTTTGGCTGTGGGACAGTGGGTGCAGCTATTGCAAAGCCGTGCAAGTGGTGGCCACGCAGCTGCAGCCTCTGAATAAATCCAGAGGATTTCTGGTGTGTAGCACGTGGAGCTGAGAATAAGAACAAGACCCATGGGCGCACATCAGTGGTGAAACCAGCTGAATTGGCTTTTCATTAGTTATTCACAATGAAATTGGAAACAACTTTGTTTGTTTTCTGGATTTTCTTTTCCCTTTCCCCCCCCCCCCCTCCAAATCACTTGGAATTTAAACAGTTTAGCTGAGGATTAAACTAATTGCTTCTGCAAAATGCTGTTCCCACACCATCTAGTGTACATCTGTTAACTGGGGAGGGATAACTGAACCAGTTGCCAGATGGTCTCTTGGATTTGGGTGGCTGGGAGCCAAGGAGCTGCCAGTTGGCGGTTTGTGGGGTTCTAGCAAAGAAGTCACGCTACGTGCACATTCCCCTCAGTTACTCTCCTCTGCCTTAATGAAGATACTGCCTAATGCAATAAAGCAGCCATTAGCCCCCTCCTTGCACTCCCCCCTCCCAAAAAGGGGTGAGTTTATAAGCCTGATTTGTCTGACTGAGGCAGGCTTTTCCAGGAGCTCGGGTTCTCCGCACGCTATGTGTGCAAAGGCACTTTCTCAAGTACACCAGACATTCAATGCCATGCCCACCAGCTGCCCATTTCCACAGTGTAGTGGAAAGATGCTGTTGCAGCAAAACTGCTATTTGAAAGGATTTTTTACCATTACAGGTAGAAACCCAAAGAATCGTTGCTTAGCCTTGGTTATTGAATGACACATCTGTAATCCATATTGGCTCACATGACACTGACCACTTTAAAAACTTCATCCTTAGGGCTGGATGCTGTGCTTTGTATTTTAAAAGCATGTAATATTTACCTGTGCTTGGAGGAGGACAAAGCCCTGCTCTGCTGGAAAGAAGTGTTATGTCAGAGACTGAAGAGGCTGTTCATAGTAGGGTAACATGGGTACTCTTTACCAAAGCTCAGAACATCTTTCCCAGGACTGGGACAAAGCTTGGGATCCTCAGAGGTGACAACCAGGGGATGTGTTTCGCATGGGATTGCTGCAGGGGTGCAGCCATGGCATCCAGAACCCAACCTAGTCACAGCCATGGCATCCAGAACTCTACCTGTGCAGGGACCTTGCTCCGTTTCTGACCATTCTGAGGTAGACAGGGATGGGAATCATATCTGATGGGTGGTGAAGTCACTCCCAGTTGTGTAACAGTCACAGCCTGCAGCACTTTGGAATGGGAAGGGGCACCCCATGCTGCAGGTACAGTACAGGGGAGGCAGAGAGCAGCACCTGAGCCAGTACCCAGCTTGCACTGAATTCCACTTAGACTTTGTGCCAGGGAGGTTTCCCCTTCAGGACACATATCTTTGCCTGACCTCCAGGAAAAGCCAAAACTGCCTGCTGGGGTAGGAAAGGACAGAGCTGGAGGCAAATCCGGTTTTACAGCAATGTTTTCTTTTTGGCAGAGTGTATATTTACCAAGAAATATTAGGCTTATGTGACTTACACTGAACACTGCAGTGTACTCAGCTGGATCCCCTGCAGTGTAAATACTTCCCAAGCCACGATGCCATTACCTTCCTACCTGGGCTCAAGGTCACATGTGTGTATGTATGTGTGTGTTTGATGAAACACTACTCACAAAAAATAACTAATAAAAGCAGTGGATGTACTTTGAGATGACGATACAATCAAATCCAACTGTTTTTGACAGCTAAAATCTGTGGGAAGATTCCTANTGGTGGTGGTGGTGTCTATCTGCCAATCTTGGCACGGACTATGATGCCCATAGCTGTCACAATAGGTTGTGGAGTGGAAAACACCCACCTGAAATGAATTAGGGATAATGGGGCTTTCTTCCCTGGGCAGGGACTGCATGTGATGAGAGCAGCACACAGATATATACGAAGATGTCTGAGCCACTGTTCAAACCCACATCCTTCTATTCCTCCACTGGAGGAACAGGACATTCTCTGCCAAGTACCATTCTCTGGGGGAATGGCACCCTGTCCTGAGGGCCCCATGTCAGAAACAGGCAGCTGCCTGTGCCAGAGACTCAGGATATGTGGCACACCTATGCCTGTTCCTTTGGGTCCAGCTTTAGCATGAAAATTCTTCTAGAAAAGTACACCTGAACACTCGGGGTTTGGGCAGGGACTGGGAAGGAAAGGGGTATCTGATGGATATTTGTTGTCATGTGATGATGTTCTTCTGCTGCTCCAGCCCTGGGAGTGCTGCAAAGCTGGCTTATGGGTGCAACCACCACTGTTATCTGTGCATCACCACTGTCTGTTGAGTGCTGCAGCTCTTCTGGGACCACGTCAGACTGTGTTAGACCTGCTCACAGCCCTCCTGCTGAGCCCCACGTTGCCCATTTGGCTTTGTGCCTGTTCGGCTTCTCACGTACTTGCGACACTGAGGGAGAACAAAATGTGCATGTAGCACTGGAGGAAGGAGATGAACGGAGATTTGGGCTCAGAGGGGAGTTTTGTCTGCTGTCTACACGCAAGGATGTGGTTAAGACCTTGTTTGAAATTCTCAAAGAATATAAGGTAGAAAATGGCATGCTTTTGTGGGAGCGGAGAAAACAAAGCAAAATGTCCTGAACAGGCTCCATCAAGAATGCAGTGCTGCTGCTTGGATGCTCCAAGGGGAAGGCCCAGAGGCTGCCCTAGGAGCAATATTAGATATATCACCAAGTGTAAATACAGGGATGTACAAGCTCCATCAGTGCAGTCACACTCTGCCCATCCCTGGGAAGGGAGCTGGTGCATCCCTGTCCTTGGAAGCCGCTTCTGAGAAATAGAAGATGAAATATGTTGCAAAGCTTTATGGCTGTTTGTAAGGATGAATCAAACAGATAAACTGAGATGCTGAGAAGGTGCACATATGGAAGAAGCTCCTTTATTGAAATTACAGGCACACAAATCCAGAAAAGCCTCATGGGTTAGGTCTAGGTGCTGATTTTGGTAAGCTTCTTAATTGGTGTGATCCCTCCTTGCCTGGGTTGTGGGGAAACTGACCTTCAGAAACCTGGGTCAGGGATGAGTATGGCAATCCCTAAGGCTGTGTGGTGGCATGTGAGGGGCCCCACAGAAGAGTGAAGGAAATGGTCAAGGACAAGTAACAAACTCCAACTCCTCAGAGTGCCGATTTCCTAAGACAACACTGAGCCACAATGCTTAGAGAGGGCCCTTTGAAAATGACCGACAGTGAAATGTTGTCTTTTGTTTCTGTATGGAGAGGATCCTTGGAGGCTGAAAAAGCCATAAGCAGCTTGGAAATGCCAGCCTGGCTTTAGGATGGCGTGTGGCTTTGCAGGGAACCATCCTGCAGTGCACGTTTGCGTCACTTCTTTGCACATCCAAGTCGTTAACGTGTAAGGAAATTCAGGGGATCATCATTCAAAACTCCGTGTCTCTCACATAATGGCCTTGATTTCTCCAAGCTCATTTGGAACGTGACTGGGGGTTGGATGAGAAACGAAGCAGGATCAGAGTCGGCCTGAGGGAAGCTCCCATTTACGTGCATTTCTCCCTTTCAAAAAGAGGTCTCCAGCGTGTGCATGTGCAGCAGAAAGAGGTCTGGGCAAAGAACGCGCCCTCAAAGCAATTCCAGTTCTGCCTTGGGGATGTGCCTTGCATTTCACATAAACTGAACTGGGTCCAATATGCTCTGCATGTTAGATTATGGCCTTGTGAGCACGTTCATATGCGAGACAAGTATTAGTAGGCATTCGCACTTCAATTTCTGCTAAAAGCCAACAGATGGGGAAAGTAGATGCCAGGAAACCAGGCCCCGATCAGGTGGCTTGAGCTGTGCTCATACTGTATTTAGACAATAGGCTGTATTGCATATTTGGAGTCTGATCTTGTGAAAATGAAACCCTGCTGGTGCTAACCCACAGAGGCTTTGCACGCTGGGAAAATGTCCAAATTCCTCTGGAAAATGGTAAACCTCCAGCTGGGGGAATTAATGAAAATTCACTTTTGCCAAAAAGGAGAATTTCATCTTTTTGCATGACAAAGATTGGCTCTCGCTGATGGAGGATCCCCCTCTCCTGCCACCCCATCTCGCACAGATGCGGGAGGGAACATGTGGCAGTCAAATATCCAAAACTGCTGCAGGGAGCACGAGCAATTCATTTGTTGTATCTGTAAGGGCTAAGGTGAGAAATCAGGGTTTCATCCTCAGAAACCTTCCTAGATGTAAAAAGTTGCCAGGGATGGAATTGCCCAGGGCATCTAAGGCACTGTGGGGTTTGAGAGCAGCGTGATGAGTTTTTTGTAGCCTTGCAGGTTTGTGCAGTCTGTCTTGAAGTGGGGGAATGGACAAGGACATCTCTTCTATTTCCTATCATTTCTGTCACCTGCTCCTCAAGCTCCATATTGGGCAATTTAGGCTCAGCTATTGGATAAAGCTGCACTGGCCTTGTCCTGGAGTTTCCTTGCTTTACAAGAAGCTTCATAATGATTTGGCTGTTATCAGTTGAATCTGCCTTTGCTGGGATGCTTCTCTAACTTTCTATCCAAAGTGAGACTAGGCTTTTCCTCTTTGTACCAGTTCCATAGGTGAGCTCCCAAAAATCCCCTGCTCTGTCCTATCCCATTGCCCAGGTTGGATTTGAAGGGGACCACATTCACAAAGACCCTGTACATGAGTTAAGGTTTCTAGAGGGCAACAGCTTCTCATTCCTCTGTGGTTCAAGACTTTCAGAGAATTTGAACCTAAATAACTTTCTCAGGCCACTTTCCTCAAGTTTTTTCTCTAACTTCCAGCACCCAGTTTCTGAGGTGGATGTGCAGTTCCCCTCCACTAATTCAACTCATCTCCATCCTTGGCACAGACTGCAGGATCTCTGCTGGTAGCACAGGCAAAGGTAACCAAGCACTTGATGTGATCACCAATCCAGGCATTATTTTAGTTTTTCAAGTGCCATAAAGAACATTTCAAGGATTTTGCTCTTCTAGCAGAGCTGTCTGCCTGTTTCTGAGCAGAAACAGGATCCAAGTGCTCTTGTAAAGCTCTGATTTTCTTCAATAGCTCAGTGGTTAAGTTCCTTGACAGTATCTCTTAGCCAGCCTGCTTAATAATCACAATTGGACAAAGTGAGGACAGTTGATCTTCAAATACAATAATTATATGCAGAAGAAAGATAACTCAGCATGTTGCTGGGCTGTATCTTGCTGCTTAAGGAGGATGGGCAGCAGAATGACCTGGAGGATGGGGTGCTGCTGTATTTGGGAGGAGGGCTGGTTTGAAATCCAGCCTTTGACCTTGCCCCACTGGATTTAGCTTATCATGGGGAAAAGGGGGAAGTTCAGGATCTTCACTCATTTCTAATGTGAAAGGGGAAAAAATCATCTGGGATCACTGATCCCATATTTAAATGACCTTCAATGGGTTGCATTTAGAGAAATCTACCTAACATTAGAAGAAAAACAGTATCTGGCCTTTATGCTTTGTACTTTTAGCCTCCATGAAAAATATTGCTGAGCTCCCAGAAAAATAACCTTTTAGGGAAAGGCATGTTGCAATGCTGTTATAGCTGGGGGTACATGAATTCCTTGTCCTAGTGGAGCTGTCATCTACTTCTTGTGTGGTTCCAGCATGTTGAGTTTGCCCATCTACGTGTTTTTTGCTCCCTATAATGTTTGTTTGGGTGTCTAAAAAGCTAAAGGTTGGAGAATTCTGCCAAGTGATGGAAAGGAGTTTTTGGAGCCTGGTGCTGTTGGCACACAGAGAAATGGAGGGTGGGTGCAACACCCTTGGAAGGGCCAAGGTGGCCCAGTGGGAGGGAAGTCCCCACATTGTTCCTCTCTGCATGGAAGAGCTTCCCTGCTGCTGGCTGGGCAGCCTGTGTGGATGGACAGCAACTTGCCCCCGGGCTCCTTTGTAGGTCTCTGGGCACTGAGAGCTTTGTTGGGGTCATGTCCAAGTCTAGCTGCAGCCCTGGCCCTGACTGCCTGCTCCCCAGGGCCTGGCACCCTGTTCCCAGCTGAAGCATGCCCTGGGAACTGCCTTGCTGGATTTAACAAATATGGGCTGTAGGGAGAAATGAGAACATCTTTAACCACCCCAGAGAGATTTGGGTCGTGCTTATGACTTGAATGTTTACTTGATGAAGAGTGAATTGCTGCAGTCCCCTCATAGCCCTTGGGAACCACTTGTGAAGTGAATAGCAATTGTTCTCTGCTCAATTAGTCATATATATGAGTGAATGCCTCGTGGTGGCCATCCCCAGAATGATGCATAATTGATGCATTTCACCAAGGGTTACACCAGAAGGATCTCACTTTCCTTGTGTGGCAAAGGATGGGGAAAAGACACAATGCTGGAGGAGCTGTCCTTGGCTTCTTGAGAGGCAGCGTGCAGTGGCTGTATGGGATGCTATTGAGCCCAGTGCAGTGCTCTTCAAACATGTTGAGCTTATTAGAAGTGCATGTTGACTCTGGGACTTCAGACTGACTGCATGGCAAAACAGTTAGGCCAACGAATATGTGATAATGTTTTTTATAAATGTGATAATTAGATAAAAGAAGGGGGAGTTGGAGTTTAGACTCGAAGACACTAATTAAATTCACATTGACAAATCAACATATTGGTCTCATATGGATTAAAGCGACTCTGAAATGCTTCTTTTGTTTAGATTACACTAATTAAATTCACACATTTTGCCAATCCATTACAGTTACCTTGAAACACAGAAGGCTGAAGCTAAAGCTTCGAAGTGCACGTCGATGTACGTGCCGAAGTCAGAGCATTTTTGCAGAGCAAATAGCTGAGGATTTTAAGAAATTTTGGGTCTAGCATTTATGCAATTTTTATACCCTCACAACCGAGTGCTGTCAGAATGATGCATGCTCTTACTTAAATGCTGAGTGCTTAACTGCAGTTTTAAATTATGCTTAGTGATGAGGTAATAAAGTATTTCAGTAAATATGTCTCGGAGGAGAACTTGGGAAGGAAAAAAAGCACATCTATTCCCAGTAGCCAGTCTGTTCAGGTCAGTATTTAAAAACCATAGGTCACACGTCAGAGAATTATGAGCTGCTGCTGGCAATATTTTTGGAAGTTAGGACTTCATAAATATATCAACTACTTGACGCAAGGCTGCCCTACAGCAGCCACTACTGAGCCGAAGTCAGGGGATTGGAGTTTTGAAAATTAAACTGATATTTATGCTCAGCAGTGACTTTCTGTAAGGTTAAGTCTTAAAAAACTGATATGCTAATTGCCCAGAAATGGTAGAGGCAGTGTGAAAATGGGAGCACCTTGTGCTGGGTTGCTGGAGGCTCTATTCGTGCAGAGCAGGTAGGAGCCTTGGGAAGATGGATTTTAGGATTGTGGGCTGCTATTCCAGCCTCTCCTGGCTGGAGGGGACCCCAACGGCATCACAGGGTTGTGTTTTGCGCTGTACAGTCTGGACAAAGCCTGTCTTTCATCTTTAAAGGACCAAAAATCCCAGTGTAAGTGTTACTGCCTCATTTCCAAAGCTTTAGGTGTGAGGCCCCTCAATAGATCCTGAGTCATCACCATCTCATCATTAGTGAATATTCTATTTTCTGTCAGTAAACACAATTTAACCACTTAACATTTAAGCTCCTTAAGATTCATAGCTGATGAGGGAGCAATTAGGACAGGATTTTAATGAATACACACAAACTGGGGGGGTTCCTGCTGGAGGAAAGAAGTTCGAGCTCATCTAGGAAAGTGTTCAGGCACATGGCAGTAAAATGCACTTTAACAGGAACCCTTTACTTTGGGGCTAATTATACTAATCTTTGCCACGTTACCTGTTCAAAATCTGGCTGTCAAATGGGCAGCTGGAGGAGAAACTCTCTGAATTGGGGAGTTTTCTGGTGCAACTCGTGGTGCACTCTCACAATAATTTACTTTCCTTCCTTTATTAGGGGAAAATTGTCGTCCGTTTTCCTCCCAGAAGGTTTGACAGCTACAGAAGTTGATCACAAGCGCAGGGAAAGTTTTGGGGCTTTATTTTAAAGGCTGCACTTTAAATGTAAGTGTTTCCAGCTGCAAGGTGAGCCTGTGTGAGACAGTGGGAAAGCCAAAGGGAAGGGCTCTGTGAGGATCGGGGAGTTGTGAGGGGTGACAGCACTTCTCCCAGCAGTTTTTCATCTCTGCTGTGGGGATTTTTTTACATTTTTTTTGTCTTTTTAAACCAAAGCACTGAGATACTGATGGATGGAGAGTGCTATATAAATGCAAATGTCAGCAAGGGCACAGGTGACTCACAGCTCCCAGGTGTGGGATCAGTGCAAGTGTTGGAAGGAATGACCATCATGGGGGATAAAATCAGCACCTTTGGGGCTCTGCTCTCCCTGTTCTTGTTTGAGCAGTCATGGAGACAGCTAGGCAAGGGCATGTGCCTGTGTATGGCACTGTGTCCCTGGAGCCCTCCCAGTCCTGGTGTGGGTCATATCCACAGGACTGCCTGTGGGAGGGAAAGGGGATGGGCTACAAATCCTTGTCATCTTTGGACTTCTTTACAGATATTGATGAATTAATCCTGCCTAATTTGATCTGTTTGTCAGTGACTTGCCCTTGATCACCACTAGCTGAGTTTAGGAGAGCTTGGCTGCTGCCACGTGTGTGAAGTGAGGACCAGCAGCAGCCAGGGCTGGTTGCTGGGAATTGTCTGATAGTGGCCCTCATTTTGGGGAAAAATACTGGTCTCCTGCAATACAGAGTTTCTGTCACCATTGTTTGCCCAAGGTGGGATTTCAGGGTTGCTCCTGCCCTGGATGATTGTGCTGGCGCTGGTGCAGAAGCTCTGGATCACAGGGTGCCTGTCACAGAGGTGGCACCGAGTCCCTGATTCGGACCAAGGAGGTGACAGACCCTGTAGAGAGCTCTCGCTTCTCTGGGGTGGGTGAAAATTTCTCTTTGAGCACTGAAAGCTCCTTAAAGGCCGTGGCTTTGTCTCTGTGCACCGCGGGGGCTGCTGCCGCCCGAGCTGCAGTTCTTGTGTAGCTCTGCTGGTGACAGTGTCGACTGAGTAAAAACCAGCCGCGGCTCTCAAGGCCGTGAAATGCTGAGCGCCCCTGTCCCAGAGCTGCTGGGGTGTTGGGATCCAGCTGAGTCCCCAGGGCGTGTGTGTCTGTGGACAGAGGGATGGCAAGGGGCGGTGGCGTTAGAACAGGTCGAATTTGGGATGGGAGGAAGCAGGTGAGAGGATGTTCAGCTAAGTTTTAGCTAATTATCCAGATGCTAGATTTGCTCCAGCTAGCCAAAACTCAGACTGACACTGCTGTGGCTAGTTTAAAAATGTCCCTTGTTCTGGAGGACGCTCAGGTCCTTAGCCCATGTCCAGTGAGGTCCCTGGGCAGCTGCGTTGGTTCAAACCTGTGACTGCAGGGATTTTTGTGAGGCTGCAGTAACCAAACACCCTGAGATTGTCATGTGGGAACTGGAGGTGGCAACTGGCCAAGGCAGATCTGGAGCCATCCAAACTCTGGATGGCACAAATGCATTTTTGGGGTTTTTTTGTGTTGCATCATGGTGGATAGAGAGCCCTGTACAGAACAAGGTACGCGAATGAATCTGCACCTTTTTCCCAGGACTTGCTGTGCCCGTGTGCCTTGGCTGTGTAATTACATCTTGTGGAGGATCTGTCAGCTGCCATATGCCCAGCCTTTGGGCAGTCTGTGGGAGACAGCCCACCACTGGGCTTTTACTCTGGTGGTGGCCAGTGTCCCTGGAAGGAGAAATGCTCAGCTGTGTATAAAGTGCATTGGAAAATTGCACAATAAGTGAAGTGGAAACTTGGATGGGAAGGGATTAGTTGATGAAATAAATAATTGCACACCGCCAGTTTTCCTTCATGCGAGGGTAATGACTGTGTAATTCAGGTAATGAGCAGAAGGCAGAGGCCCACCCTGCCCGCAGCTGGGCTGCAGGAGCAGAGGACTCCTTGGGATACTGATGTCACACAGTCCTTCCAGGCCTCTGGAAAATCAGCTACGCTTAATTGTAATGTGTTATCCTATGCCAAGTGTCCCATTCTAATTACCTTTCACTCGAAAAGTGAAGAGCACCCACTGTCATTCTTGAGGATGATGGGTCTCATTGTGCCTTCAGCCTCTGCTGCTCTCGGTGAACAGCTCAAGCATTGTGGACACCCTTGGCTGGCAGTTGTGGAGTCCCCAGACTATGTGGATGCCAGGGATGCAATTCACCACTCAAGTCCTTGTTGATGGAAAGGAGCTGGGCGTGCTGTCATCCACTACTCATTTTTCCTGAGGCTTTTTAGCTGCAATATCTCTCTAAAGATAAGTTTTCCCTGGCAGGTGTCTCAGGTGTCTTTTGGGCAATATAACAACTCTCTTTTTTGGTTACTTGCAGTCTTCCAATCCCAAAGCTGCCCTTTTTTTTGAGAACAAGCTATGCTCCGTGAAAAAAAAAAAAAAAAGAGACCAATAGAATAATTTGCTTAAGACTCAGATTCACAGCAGCAAGTAAGATATAATTGCACCCTTTGATCTTCAAAGATCTCATCCACTGTCTGCTGAAGTCAGTGAAAGCCACTCTGTTTGACTTCAATGAACATTTATAATACACAACTCACAAATATCCTTCCATTTTATCTATACGTGTCTGATGCCTCTCTGGTGAAAATAAACTTCAGTGTGTAAGTTTGGGTGTTTTAACATAATTTTATGTGGCATGAAAGTGTTTCATATTTGAACATGAAAGGAATAAAATTTGTTTGCCCTGAAAAACACAACTGCTATTAAAGAAACGTGTGGCATCAAGCCCAGATCACCTAATAGGAGTTTATACAACACTTGTAGCTGCATCAGCATTGCTGAAACAAGTGCTCAGTTGCTAATGAGCTGCCAGCCAAGCAGCAATGCTGCCATCTGAAAACCTCTCTGGTCCTTGGCATCTGCCTGTGAGAGAGATGTGTGACATATAAGCAGAGAAAAATATGTTCATTATGTCAGATTAATTCTGCACATAGTCCAGTGTTTTAGCCTCCCATAAAACTGGAACTATCTCTATGTAAATGCACTAAATAATTATCTGAGATTTGCCTCGATATGGGGGTTTGGCATTTTCCATCGTCTTCTCTATCCCTACATTCATCCTCAGCAGCAAGAGTTACAGACTAGTCTGGAGGGGAAGGTTTAGTAGCATAAGGAATTTGTAATAGAAATCAAATATTAGTACAAGCAAGATGATATCTTGCCCAAATGAGACTTGATTACATTATTAATCTTGATCGTTATACATGATTTTGCATGCATGTGATTTGAATATTGGATTAAAAAGACAGGAGATGAGCCACTGAGATGATTTGCTTTCCTGGGAGCAAAATTTTCATGGGCTCTGGGGTAAATTTGGAGGATTTAATCCTGATTGGATGTTGATAGAGGCCTTTTCCTGCAGAAATCCTGGACCAGAGCTGCCCATCCTACAGGCCACACGCAGCAAATCAATTCAGCTTGTGCTCAGGCATCCCAGCCACCGGGAGGGAACTGAGCTCTCTGGTGCAGTTAAGCACATGCTCGTGGTTTTGATGAACAGGGATGGTTTTAATGACACGTTAATGATTACCAGCATTGTGGTCTCTGTACATGTTCTTCAAACATGTCATCACCTAATGGGATATTCCCTTTTGTGCACAGCCACCACTGTGGTGCCTTATTTCCTCTTCCTTCCAATCTAGCTTCTGCCTCATCCTCTTTTCTCTACCATTATTGTTCATACATCTTTGTACACCCTTTCCCATCTTACCTTTTTTTTCAGTCAGGGGAGAACAAAGCTGTGGTCTCACTCCTGGGGAGATGTATCCCATAGTGTGGGTGTTGTGCAAAACATTTCAAAGATCAAATAGTTCATATTTGGAGTGTTTGATATCTGATTTTTTAAATAGAGTTTTTATTCCCTAATTTTTGTATGAATCAGTTATAATGAGGAGGGGCAGTGTGATGTCTCAGTATTTGGTCCTCATATTTACTTTTCAGTGGGATTGCTCTATTTCTCCCACCTTTTGAAGGCTGCTTATAGGACTTTAAGTTCAGCAAAGCAGAATGTTGCAAGAAAAGATGCCTTCTGTAAAAATCTCTGAAACCTCATTTTGCATGCTGATTTATTTATTTTAATTACAGCAGGATAGTTGTCATCCTGCCTTATGCCCTAGAGTCTGTTAGGAATCCGGTGTGATAGAGAAACAGCCCCTAGAGAGTCTTCAGGAAAGCAAAGATGTGCCCATGTTCAGTGAGTGGGAGTGATGTATGATAGAGAATAATGTGCTGTTGGAATAGGAATTACTGGTGTTTCCGAAGAGGCTGAGGTTTTAGACCACATAGAGCGAATAAGAAGTTGTGATCATAAGCACTTCCTTTGAATTTTGCTTTTTAGGCGCCTGCTAACTTGGTTTTTGGAGTGGAAATGGTATGAACACAACCATAGCTATATGGGATGTGATGCAGCAATGCTTCCAAGAGCTGAGCCCAAGGCTTTCCACAGCATCATACTTAATAAGGCAATGGCAAGCAATTATTTTAATTTTGATTTATATCCCTGAGAGTTATTCCACTCTTTCCCTACTCCTTAAAGCCCAAGCCCACCTTAGTGCAACCCACAAGGATGCTGGCCCTCTGACAGCTCCTTCTTTGTGACAAGCACTGATGTGTTTTCCCCGGCAGAAAGATACAGGAAGGAGACTGGATGTAGAAAGTTCATGAGATAAACTAGTGAGAAACCACAAGCACAGGTGATACTACAGGTAGCAGTGGACTATGCACAGATGACTGGGCTGGATTTGGTGCTTATGGATGGGTTTGTGATTGATGTTTTATTCTTCCTGGTTTCAGAGGAATTATTCTGAGTGTGGGATTGTTATCAAGGCCATGGCGAGAGATGGACACTGTGATGGAGACTGTGCCTGTTTGGTGGTTCTGGTGTTGCGTGTCAGTAACAGTTTGTGGCACAGAAACCTAATCAAGCTCTGTAACTGGAGAGTGTAAAGGTGACCACGTTTCCAGGAATTTTTGGAGCTCCTGCCATTAAAGATTACCAGATACAGCTGGAATTAACTGGCCATAGCTCAATTTTAATGGTGCAACAGTGACAACCAGTGGCCAGCTGGTCTAATCTGGGATGAGTGCCATCCCTCCAAACCGGAGCCATACCGTGGGGCTCTGGCTTCTGGAAGGGGCAGTGGCACAGCTCTGCTTAAAGTAGTGGGAGGTACCCCAGCAGAGAGGCTCCTGAAAGTGGTGAGCTTTGGTGTTTCCACCTTCAAGGTCACGATCCCATATTGGTAGTGGGTGAAATGTTAATGTAGCCGTTTGGGGCTGAATTTCTGGTACCGGGTACTCAGCTGCTGGAGCACAATTTGAGGACATTGGTTGGTGTAAATGGTTGCATGGGGCAGAGCATGGGTGAGAAGCATCTGATGGCACCATTTTACATTTGGAGTTGTGTTTTGTCTCCAACACATTTATTTTCTTATTGCATCCTTGTGTGCTGCAAATGGGCATGATCTCAGGCACAGCACAAACAGTACATGGTGGAATGTCTCATGTAGGACTTTGTTTCTCCCTCCCCTCAACCTGAAAAAAAATAATTTAGACCCTAAAGTGCTTGTGTTGCTCTTTGTGTGCAGAGAACCCCTTCAGTACCCAAACACTTTTATTTTGGGAAAAGCAGAAATCCCACAACCTGCCTCCACCTGGGCACTTCTGTATCCCACTCACAGCATCCCAAGGACTTAGTGCTGTGACTAGCACACCATCTTAGTGCAGTGTTTCTCCTCCCAAGAGAAGTTTGGGGCTGTGTGGGAGCTGGCAGGGCTTGGGGTCCTTCTGTTGTACGTCTGCCATCTGTTTTGGGCAGGCCTCGGTCCCTTTCCCAGGGAGGTGGCAGCATCCCTTCCCAGGACCACCACAGGGCAGACACATGGGGGAGGGCAGCCTTTGCTTTTCCCCTGCACGTTTGGCAGTTCAAAGGCTGCTGCTCCTCATTGCTGCTCTCAAATCGGTGGATGACACAGATGTGAATATCTGGATGTAGCACAGAGGGAACTGCAGTTTCCTAAGCGAGGGCTTGAACAACTCAAGGACTGCCAGTAAGGTGGCATTTGCGAGGTCTGGATGGATTTCTGAGAATTCGGGACAAAGGTAAGCCCCTTGTGAGCTGGCACATGCAGCCCAAGGGTACTGACCCCTCTTGTGAAGTGGCTGCTGCTGGACAACCCTGCCCCGTGGGTGTCTGTGATGCCCCTGAGACAACAGGACCACTTCGGGCCTTGGTGGGAAAATTTTGCTGAAAACAAAAAATCTCTGGGGAAAACTCTCTGGTCTTTCTAGTCCCAGTGCAAAGCTGCTGTGTGTCTCCGTCTGGGGCTTCTCGGGTGAGTTGCAGCTACCAGTGATGTGGTGCCATGTCCAGCTGCAGCGTGGGTCAGCTCATTTGACTAACTCATAAGACTAACTCATTTGAAGTTTGTAGTTCATAAGATCTTAAATTCTGTCTCATTAGCTGCTTTGACCTCTGGGGCCATTTGAAACAATTCTGTTGTGCGTGGTTTTGATTTTTTAAATTTGATTATTGATTTAAAAGTCCAAGAGTCTGGGGTATAAGAGCACCCAAGCGTGATGCTGAGATGTTCCCCAGCAAAGAGAGTCAAGGCAGAGCCTGGCCAACACTGGGATGCACCCGTGGGGCCGAGGGCTGGGAAGGAGCCGATGACCCAGCAGCGATCACGGTCCTCTCCTCTGGAGTGCCCCGGGCAGGACCTTCTGTCCTCCTGTGCCTTGTTCCCCTGACCAGATTGGGCTGGAAGTAAAAAGTAAAACAGGAGGTGAAACCCTTTACTTCTGTTTGTTAATCTTTCTTCTTCTATCTTTCTTTTTCTTTTCTTCCCCCCCTTATTTCTTT
>VXBA01001983.1:817615-832437 GCA_013399895.1 Serilophus lunatus | reverse complement strand
TTTTTTTTTTTTTTTTTATTAGCGGGGCTTCTTTTTTCTCTCTCTTTTGGCTCAATAGAAAGAAAAAAAGTTTTGTCAGCACTCCTGTTTCTTTTGTTGTTTTCTTTTTCTCAGAAGTCTTTTCTGCTTTTATCCTAATCCCAGGCATGCATGAGGGAACAGTTGTGCTCTGTTGTTTGTCTGTTCTGGTAGTTTTGAACCAGTAGGGCTCCCGCTTTGTTCTCTTTATTTTCTGAACACAGAAAGGTAAAAGAGTAGGAATAGCGATTGAAACTCTTAAGAAGAGAAACCTTCGATATTTATTTAGATTTAATTCATTTTTTGCCATGTTGGGAATAATTAAGGGATGATGATAAATAAAAAAAAAAAAGAGGGAGAAAAAGAAAAAGGAAAGAAACCTCTTTTCACTCCTCTGAGATCTGAGTTTTGCTACCCCTGGAGCATTTTTAACTTGTACCCCTCGAGACACTGTGTTTTTAACTGTGTTGTCCAATTTATTCACTCTCTGGAACCAGACAACAATTTAACATATGCCAGGGTTGGGGTTTTTTTTTCCTCTGCACACAGAATTGCTCCTTTGTAGATCTGGCTTTATCATTTGAAAAGCACTGTTAGGTTGTTTTACCTGATGCAATGTCAGAGTGATTTTCAAGTCAGATCTGGATTTTCAGCCTTATATTTACGGCTGTAAATGGACTCTGGTCCATTCTTCTCAGCTTTTTGAGGCACATGTGATAGAACTGTCGCTAAAGCTTTTTTATGATTTCTAAATATTCCTTTACTAGTTGGGCATACTGGTTGATAAATTGCCTGAAATGTTTTAACAAATTAAACTAAAACTAAGCACAGATCCATCTGTTCCTGTTTCATCCCTGCAAAACAAACCTTTTATGATTTTGGTATCCAACATGTGCTTGTTCTCTGTTGCCATGGAGATGCTGTAGGCCTGAAATATTTTTTTTCACAGGCTCTTACGATGAAGTTTTTTTTGAAAACTGTTTTGATTAATTTTTCCTCCACTTCAACTTCTCTCTCACTTAAACTGTTTTCTCCTTTTGTTTCCCACTTGATTTATGGCAGGTCGCTGTCATTTAAATAGATGCGCGTTTTGAAATTCCTTCTTTCTGTTCGAATGCAAAGAAAAAAAAAAAAAGAGAAAAAAAAAATAACCCATGCAAGTCATGCTCAAAGACTTGGTTATTGTTGCTTGTTGGATTTCTGCTCTCTGTGGTTGTCGGGCCTAATTCAAAGTAATTCAGGCTACTCAGTGGGGGCAGTGCATAGCTCCACAGGAAATTATGATAGCAAAAGTCTTCCTGTAGAGCTCTACACTTGGCACTACAAAGTGCCTCGGGCTGCAGTTACCTGAATAGGGTTGAATTAGACCAGACAACCGCATCATCCCACTTCTTAATCTATTAGAGCGATATACAAGTGGCAATTGTTGATTGCAAAAATGGGATTAAGAGGCTCTTCAAGTGAATTGATTTTCTTGTGAGAACAAAAAGAGGAAAGAGAAGGCTCGTTTGAATCACACAGCCAGAAAGTTTCGTGAATGGGTTCCACTCCAAATGTTAGAATTAAAGCAACCAGTATTTCCCCATGGACCATGCAGGTGAGAGGAATAAACTGCTGAAAAATAGAAAATGATGTCTAAAAGTTAGAGTTTGCAGAGCTTTCACCAAATCGTGGCTCACCCCCCTCCACCCCTCCCTCCCTACTCCCGACAGCAACAACAAATCCTTACTTCAGCTGAAGACTTTGTTGCTCTTCATAAGCCTCTGCTTATTATTCTTTAATCTTTATTTTAACCGACATGTTTCACTTATTTATTTTGCTTTAACTCAGAGAAGAAAGGGAAGAGCAGCTGCTTTGACTCCTCCTGGCTTTCCCTGAAACTTTCCACTTACTCCTTCCCCCCACCAAGATCAAAGCAGTGCGGTGTCTCTCCCAAGTGACCTCCAAAATGTGGTGCCTGCACGTTTCAGAGTGACTCCTCAGTGGTTTCGCCCTGTCCCACCGGTACTTGCTTTTCCCCTCGGGGCTACTGCTTTCTCTGCAACCACAAGTTTTGTGTGTACAAGTGTCATAAATCTCCCATTAACCTCGGTGTACCTTGCATCGGGAATAGCAGAGCCTGGTGTCTGGCCTCACTGGGATGGGTCCTGCTGTTTATTTTTGGATGGTCTCAATGATGTGGAAATCCTTTTGCTTCAGCTGAAAGACAAGTTGGTGAGTGTACATGTGATGGGTACTGGGCTGCAGTGGTTGTGAAGGCACGTCCTGCACTGGGTGTACTGGAGAACAGCACTCCGACAGGGCTGGCTGTCAGCAGTGTGGAGAATAGAAATGACACCCAGTGAGAAAAAGCTTCTGATGCAGATGTAGGGAGACTGGTGCTGTCCTTGGCATTGGGAGGGAATAGCGAGGGAGGTCCTCACTCAGACACAGGGATCAGAAATCTCCCCTACCACCATAAAAGCATGAGCTTATCCTGGGAGTCAGCGCCAGGGCAGGGGTGCAGGGGATGAGCCACTTTCAAGTGGCTTCAAAGATTCTGGGGAGGGGAAGAAGCAGCTGAACTAGACCTTGCTTCATGAGTTGGAGGGGACATGTCCACCCTTGTCACGTCATCACTAGCAGAGCTGTTCAGGCTTCTTGTGGGGTTTGTTTGCCCTTTCTTTTATATTTCTTGTAGTAGCCTTGTTTCCTCACCTGGCCCCGGCAAGTGGCTTGATGAGGAATGTCTTGGAGCAGAAAGGGCTGATGGAGTCATTGTTGTGAACTGGGCGGGGGGCACAGCCACCAGACAGATGCTCACTCCAACGTTTTAGGGCAGGGCAGAAACAAATTTGGAGTAATAGCACCATCTCAATGTTTTACTTTTATTTCAGATGATAGTTATATTGTTGTGAAGCCGTCACTTTTGAGCAGGTGGTTATAGGAGAGGGCTAGGTTTCTATGACACTAAAAGCACCCTAATGTGTATGTCCAAATGAAAGAAGACCAAATGTGCCTCCCATTGGAAGTTGAATTCACACTTCCCTGAAGCCTTCACCATGATTAGCTGCTTTAAATCTCTTCCCAGCACATTCCAGCTCTTCCTGACTCTCATCCAGCTCTAACAGTTTTACAAGATGTCCTTTCCAAAGTCAATTGAACCCACTCACACAAGTTTCCCTTTTTCATCTCTCCCGCCCTGTGGAAGAATTTTTCCCAAAATCCCAGTCACAGGATTCCGGGAGCACCTACCACGTGTCAGCATCCATGGGCAGCAAGTGGGCATGAATTCCTCCTTTGCAACAACGTTGCTTTCTCTAACTGCAACCCAGTAATTGCTCCGTGTTTAATTACCCAGGATTGCATCAGGTCCGCGTGGCATATTTGCGTGTGCACTATCAATTATGTCATAATAAATGAATTTCCTTTTCAGGATTCCCTGCAGCCGATGGCTGGGCTTCTGTTCCTCCTTGACTGTTCTGACTTTGAACAGGTTTATTCAGCTGTTGTCTGCTAAGCCCTACAGAAAAGAACAATAGCTTCTGATCTGCCTTTTATGGGTTATTGGGAACTGGTGGTCCGCACTACAGCTTTGGTCAGTGATTAACCAGAGTGAAAACAAACTACACAAGGCTAAGTTGATGTTGGAGGAGGAATGAACCCACTTCATTAAGGCTTTAAGAGGAAACCTTTTCTTCTTCAATGCTTGTTCACAACTTTTCAGGTCTCTATTTAATCACGTAATTCTCTCTAAGTAGGAAGAGAAGCTTGCCTCACAGCAAGAGGTCTTTTGCCACATGACAACCTAGAAAGATAAATTATATATAAATATCTTCATGGTTTTGTGGAGAGGAAACCAAATTCAGCTTTACTGTGTGCAGCTAATTTAACAGTTTCTTAGGTACTGTGGGCTTCCCAATGTCCTGTTCAGGAGGGGAAATCTTTGCTGCAATTGTCTTAACTTTTGTCGTGTGTGTATAGGGTGAGCAGATCATGTCTGATCAGCACCAGACACAGGCAGCTGACGGGGGCCAAGGGCAAATGAAGAGACAGCAATAATAGCAACCCTCATTTACAGCACTACTTAGCCAAAATGGAAGTGCTCCCCGGGCTGGGATGTTCCATCTCCCAGTGAAATCACCCCGTCCTGCATTCTGAGATCTCTTTGTAGCTAGCACCCCAAGGAGCTGAAGTGGAAGGCAGGAGATTCAAGGTGGATGAATTTCGTGCTGGTGAACATGATGAGTGACTCCAGCCCGTGAGGTTTAGCCCTTGTGCATCACGTTGGGACAGCCTTTGGGCCTTTTATAGAATAATTTTTTATTATTATTATTATTATTATTATTATTATTATTATTATTATTATTATTATTATTATTATTATTATTATTATTATTATTATTATTATTCATGGCAGTTAATTATGTTTTGGAGAGCATACGACTTCAACCCAAAGCACAAGAGCAATAAGTCAACTCAGTGGCTCCTCTGAGGGTATCCAGCAGCAGCAAACTCCAATGTTTCCACAGCCCCTGTGTTTCCAGCAGGGCAGGCAGCAGCCCCTCTTGACTATCAGTGTGTGCACAGGGAGAGATAACATAGATAGCCTGGGATATGCCAGGGAGCTCCTTGCTGGGCACATTCAGACTTTTTAACCAGTCCCCTGGTGGACTGCAGAGATTTGTGTCAGACAGACAGATGCCTGAAATGCAAAGGGGACACATGTTAATCTGGTGCTTGTGGGATGGGCATGGCTGATTCAGGCCCCTGCTCATATGCTGGGATAAACAGGGATTGGCTTTGGAGCCGGGATGGAGTAGGTTGTTGGTGGATGGATGCACGTCAGCTGGTCTTCTGATTTTTCCCTCCAAGTCTCAAGTGGAGCCTTAGGAGATCTCACTGAGCAGGGTGTCAGTACCACTGTGCACCTGCTGTTAGCAGAGCTGACTCACCTGGGTACTGCAGTCTGCCTTCTCTGCAGTTCACTCAGCACCCAGAAACTTTGCATTCAACACCCCAAATTTAGCACGACTCTGGGATTTGAGCACTCAAAATCCTCAGCTGTGGCCGTAGGGAGACCAAGGATGACTTCCCAAAAGCAGGGAGCATAAAGCACACTGTGAGTCCCTGCATGTACTCCAACGCCTGCAGCTTTTCCATGGCTGCTCCTTTCTCCTGGCACAGCCCTATTCCTAAACACCTCCCACCTATGAGGAGTGGATGCAGCATTTCCTCTCTACTTGCCCTATGTGAGGTATGTTGCATCGCTCTGCTAAACTTCGTAAGGAAACACGAATCTTGGTGAAAGGATATTTAAGGAGGAGCAATCTCTAGTCCCAGTGGGGCAGGAGAGGAGAAAGAAAGTGGATCTTGTCTGGGGCTCCCTCTACACTTGGAGAAGCCATGGATAAGGTTTTGCTCTGGTCTTGGTTGCTGCAGTGCACCAAGGAAGGATTGACCCACCTGGGGTAGGAACGGGAAAACCATCAGTCCCCTCTTGGGGGAATGGTGGCTGCAGCGAAACAGGTTGGGAGATACAGGGGCAATAAGGGTCAAACATCTGTAGAGGAGATCTCCCAATTCTCATGAGAACAAGAAAACTGATGGGTGATGGTTTCTACCTCATACTGAGGAGCAAGAACAGAATTTTGTCTCTACACATCCATCGTGAAGCATGATTTTCCATAAAACTACCATTTTGTTTTCTACAGGTGTTTTGTAAATTGATTAATTTGGGGTACAAAAAATGTTTAAATACCCATTAGCTGAATTCTTTGAACTCAAATTACAGGAGCTTGTAGAAATAATTTAATGAAGTGTTTTGGTAGGAGTGGAGGAAGGAGGAAGGGTTTCAGTAGGAGGAAGGCTGAGGCGCTGGGACAGGAGTAGCCTGGGTTTGCAGCAGGTGAGGATCTGGCCCACTGCAGGGTTTGGCTATTAAATTACAGCATTGAACTGTCTCAATTAATAATTAAAATGTATATTTAAATAATGCATCAAAGGAAAATGCTTAAATTGCAAACTTGAGATTTTTGGGGTAAGTTCATGCTCAGACTCAGGCTTCAAATGTGGGAGGAATTCAGATATCTAATGCACCAACATGAAAAAGGGATTTCAAAAGCTTTAGCTTTTGTGTTAAAATGATGAAAAGAGAGGTAGGAAAAGAGAATGCCGAGCTCCTCGGAGTGTTTATGAACAAAATAGCACCTTTTTGGGGAAACAAAGGCAACACTTCGTAGTCTATCAAACAGTTTATGCCCCAACTGCTGCAAACATTGGGCAGCAAAAAGTGTGAGAGATCCGTTAGATGATTCCTCTGGAGGGAAGGCTAAGCTGCAGACTGAAGAGAGAACACGAAAGGCAGATGTGCCTAGGAAAAAAGGATTATCAGACTAGTGCCCATTTAGGAGTCTGCAGTTGAATGAGGAGGAGAAACTGAAGCAAAATGAGACTTCCCACAATGTTTCCTACCTGACACAGAGGGCTCCTTGGAGACAGTGCAGGGTTTCATGGCAGCAGCCCAGTATGTGCAGCATACCTGGAGAGGCAGGGAGATGCGTGCAGCCTTCCAGTGCCTTGGTGCAAAAGGCTGGCTTTCCCTTCACACTTGAGGGGTTTGCTCCACTATGCTTTGATGTCCTGCAAAGAAGCTGCTGCAGCATCAGTGGCATCTAACGTGGTGACACATGTAGGGCCCAAGGAGCAGGTTTAAACAGGACCATTGAATCAGCCCGTGCACATGACTGTCAGCGGCAGCAGCCCTGCAATCAATTGAGCTGTCAGGGTGTGCCCATGGACTCAATTTGGACTTTCTGCCCTGTGTAGAATGACTGATCTCAGTGTATTAGGCCTGATCCAAGCCTTGGAAAAATATATGGCTGCTCAGGGAGTTACCGGAGTGTACAGGACCTGTCCAGTGTGTGTGTAATTACTGCAGCATGGCTTTCTCAAATCTGTTGAAAGGAAATAATTTAGACTGCAAATTGTTTCCCTCCATAGCTGAGCTCTGCACAAAGGAAAAAGTCTCTGTTTAGGGTTATTATTAGACCCTGGGGCTTTGAAGATGTTGTTCCTAATGGGGAGAGAAGTAGGCAGTGTTTAACCAACAGAGGAAATAGTGTTTAACCATAAGCATGTCTCTCTAATTTCTGCTTACAGTCCTAATGATGAGTGGGTCTGAGCATCAAAGGCAATTTTGCTGATGCTGAGACCACAGGGATTTCATCCCTTCTACCAGGGGACAAGAAAAGGCACTGTTTTCCAAGGATGGGTTTTTCCCCATTGCTGATGATGGTCCAGACTTCTCTAGATAGAGGTGGCCTTGGAGGCTGTGGTCCAGCCTGAAGCATGAGGGCTGTGACAGGCAGGTGTCCCTCCAGCCTGTACATGCTGATGAGCTCTCCAGCAGCTGACCAGTGGCACTGCAAACTTTTTGCACAGCAAGTACCTGAGCAAGCCTGGCTTGCCCGAAAGTACCTCCTCCAGGTGAGTTTGTGTGTGACATAGTGATGGTGCTGCTGCTTTTTCTCCTGTGTGTGGGTGTTAGCTCATCACCAAGCGCCTGTCAGCATTCTTTGGAGCACACAGGTGAGATGTTTGGAAGACTGGGCTCACACACTCAATCTGTGAACTGATGCCCAAGTAGGGGCAGGCTCTATGGGGATGATGTATTTAGGACTTTGAGTGTCTGTTGATTTTGGTTATTCTTTGTGGCCCTAAGACCTCGCATTTCACTTGGGAACAGTTGGAGAGAGACCCCCAAAGGAGAGGGTGTTTTACAGCAAGCATCTCTGCAGAAGGCATGTACTGGGAAGGTGGTGGAGCTGTTGCTCTTGGGACATTATGACTCTTTGGATGGAGGAGAAAGAGCATATGGGCTTTTGAACCATGTTGGGTCAGTGAGGTAATTTGCAGTCTCCGTTTCCTTGTGAGTTGGAGCACTTTTTATTCAAAATTTGCCTTTGTAGAACTTCTTTAGCAGATGTACACAGTGGAGCGTGTTCAGGAAAGGATTTGGATGATTCTTGTCTGAGAGACAATGGGTGATGTTGTGCTTTCCCTACCCTTGTAGGGAGCCTTGAATCTTGATGGGGCACAGGTGAGGTGAGGCCTGGAGGGTGATACCAGGGTCTGTGGGATCTCTAAGGGACAGCATGCTGGAAAGCCTCGAGAGAGATGACCAGGGCAGGTGGGACAGTGCAACCAATTCTGATCCCTGAAGTGAAGTGCATGCTTCCACAGCTGCTCCCTGCTCAGCAGGCAGTGGCCTTGGGCTGATCCTAGCTCCCTGCATGGACAAGTAGAGCTGATCTGGGCTGTCAGCACTTGGAGCATGCCTTAGCATCAGATCCTCATCAAACCCCACTGCCTGTGCAGAAATTCCCAGCTCTGATAGCGGGGATGCTGCGGGGAGACCCAGCCTAGAGCTGGATTAACTTCAGACCCAAGGAGGGGCTTGAGGGGGGTGGGGGATCACTTCTCTGGCCTTGCAAGGCAAGTTTCTGGCTCTGATGACTCAGGATTAGTGCTCCACAAAGGGAGGGTAGGAGCATTATAGTGAAATGTAGACTCTCCATAGGAGGCACCCATACAATCCAGCGGGGCAGGGGGGGAAGAGGGGGGAGAAAGGCATCTGTGGCCCAGCCAAGTTTACGGATGGAGCCAGATCGCCCTCACCACTGCCCAGATGCAGGTGTCAAACCTGAATAGAACAGGTGGAAAGCACGGCGTGGGTACCTGCAGGTAACAGCCCAGGGGATGCCCAGCCCTGGTGCCACACACAGACAAAAGGATTGCAAAGAGAGGATGTGTGGGAGGTGGGACGAGAAAATTTGTTTGCCTGCATGTCGTTGTACAGGGGTAATGTCTACTGGGAACTGTAGTTAGCGAATGCAGGTCAAGTGTGAAACAAGAAACGAGGTTAATGCTGCACAGAATCTGGCACTGTTGTCTCTGTACCCTTGTGTGATGAGTACATGCAATGTGATGTATGCGGGTCCTGTGTCCCATGGGCACATCTGCAGGAACCACCTGCACTCTCCATGTGGGCTGGGGGAGAGGAGTGGGGCAAGAGTTTGTCATGGGAGCATGTTTTTTCCCTTGTTCTCAGAGTTTAATTTCATCATGAGTGCTTTTCCTAGAAAGCAGGTGGGGAACTTCTCCTGCTGGGTCGAGTGCTGTTGTTCTCTACCACCACTCCTCCTTGTAGGTTAAGTTTCTATCAGCCTCTGGCACCAACAGGCAAAACATGGCTTTCCTTACGGAGGATGCTGGCAGTGCCTTGCTTGGGGAGCTGGCATCTAAATAATATCTCCAGCTTTCTGGGGGATGCTAAATTGTTGAGGTCTGTGGTGGGGATGTGAAGGGTGCATAGCTTTGCAGCTCAGATGGGAGGAAAATTCCTACGAGCGCTAGTGAAGCCTCCTCGGGTGCCTCTGCACCCGCTGCTTCCTCCCAGGGCTCTGGAGACACTGGGAAGCAGTGGTGGGGCTCTAGGGAATTAGTTAATTGGGTTTAACTCACTATGTCTTCCATTGGAAAAATGGCACACACAATCATGTACATAATTATCTATATAATTATATATGTATACATATATAAAGTCAGAATGCTTTTTGTGAATAGGGATCTTGGAGGGTAAATACGGGACTGAAACCCAGGAATCTTAATTTTGCCTCAAATTTTGGCTATACTGTTTCTATAGAGACCAAAAGGAAGCTTTGGCTCCCCCACTCAGCTATTAAAGTTTAGTGCATTGAAAACTGTCTTCATGCTGTGATACCCTTTCACGGAGTAGAATAGGGTCTGAGCTAATCCATGAAAGTTGTCATGCTATGAACTAGTAGTCAAGCTTTTTCCTTTCAATTGAGTCTAAAACTATACTGTACTTCACACTTGATTGGCCCTTCAGATGGCAGGACTCAATATCCCTGCTGGAAATAAGCTCGTCTTCACACAGTGATGTTGAACGTGGAAAGATCTTGTTTCTGTGGCGTAATTACTCACACCGCAATATGAAAGTCGTCAGGATGAGATTTTTTTCTTTTTTTTTTTTTTTTTTTCCTTTTTGTCTAATTAATATATTTCAAACTTTACCTTCTTCTTCTCAAAGACCATCGAGGTTTGGGTGTGATGCTTGCAACACTCTGAGAACCTGGACCTGAGCAAAGGCTCCCACTTGCTGAGGAGCTTTTCCCTCCTCAGTGTTGCATGTACAAACGTAGCAAGGCAAAGTTATCATCTGCACACCCGCCTCAGCCTTCCCCCATTGAGTGTACTGTAGCAAAGGTAATGAATGAGTCTTTTTTTTTCTTATAATTTTTTTTTTTATTTTTTCCCTCCCATCTATCAGGATAACTGTATAAAGCAAGATTTTGCACTGGGGCAATTTTTCTAATGGAAATCAGCCTCTTCCTTGACTTCAGCAGCTATTTGTGCGTGTTCACAGGGGCTAAATTGATCGTGGGGACAGTGGACTGTCATTAAGGTGGAGCAGCCATGAGACTCTCGATTAAGACTTCACCAGTGAAAAGTTACTGTATTTTTATGATTAAATTTTTAAACGGGGAAAAAATGCCTTGAACTGTATAGACCAAAAGGGGGCACCAAGGTATTAAAAAAAAAAAAAAAAAAAAAAAGTGATGCTAGTTTTGGTAGTTTACCTTTATAAACTGTGATGGTTTAAACTGTAGCTTTCTTGCTTAGTGTAGTTCCTAAACAATAGCAAAAAATTCTCCTCCAAGTTTATGTGAATTTCCAGAACTTCCACTCTGCTGATGTGACACTTTGATTCAACTGGGGAGGCTGCTTTGGGGATTTCTTATGGTTTGGATTTTTTTTTTTTTTTGGTTAATCCTCGTCAGTTAATTTTGTTAGATTTGGAGAGGTTTTTAAATACAGAGTTGGGCTGTGTGGGCTTTCTTAATTCAGGAGTGATGCTTTTAGAGAATAAGCACTAGATTATTTTAATTACATAGATCTTCAAAGTGCTATCTGCCTTTTCTGGAGTATTCGGTGTTGTCTCTGTCACCACTTTTAAAAACAAGTTTGCTTGTTTGCTTCTGGCTGCCTTTACCCTTACTGGGTATAAGAGGATTTCTCCTTAGCTGGCTGTGGGATGAAATGGAAGGTACAGGTTGGGACAGCGTTAGCTGCTCTCTTCATTTAGGAAACCCACTTTAATTACAAACAGCCTCATTTATGGGTGGCTCAGCCCAGCGTCGTGGTCAGGACAAGGCAGAGGCATTGGAAGAAATTCTGCCCTGTGATTGACACAACACCAGAGTGTCTCTTCTCCCACCACGGAGAGAAAGGGATGAAAGAGCAGAACAACCTATATTTCATCCATTTTCCATCCCCGTCCTACAGCCAGATTTGGTTAAATGCCTTCTTGGTGTGAATGGCTGCGACACAGGGAGGGAACAGAGCAATTGTGCTCTCGAATCTGGGGGGTTTTCCTGCTCTCGACTACGAGGGGTTTTATGATGCACAGGGCAAATTTATAATCTCCATTTTTTACAGGCATTGAGCACATAAAACGCCAGACAGATGATTATAGCTATCTTGTAATCACTGGATTTTATTTGTGCCTTTGTAGCTCTGCTTATCCCAAGTACTTTGGTAAAATTGTCAGATTCTATTATTTTTCACACCAAATTGGAACAAGTTTGTTACCCTTATTTTATGAAACCACCTTTATTAGTTTTTAAATAATTTAGAAATGAAAGATGGGGTGTTTTCAAGCGCTGAATGTGATGTTTTATAGTTTAATTTGTACTGAGAGCTAAGCCTTATTTTTAGTTTTGTTACGTTACCTAATTTATTGGATCATATATTACATAATGCAAGGCAACTGAATAACTGAGGTTACATTAATAATTTTGATATATGTGGCTAATTAGTTTGTATTTTCTATGGATCTCAATTTAAAAAAAAAAAGGCAGAATCTACATACTAGTTTAGATTTCAGCAATAATGGTAAATGCAGCAGCTACCTAAACTGAACTATTGAGACAAAATTGTGAAATTTACTTTTAAAGCATAAATAACTTGATATCTTTTAAAAAAGGACTATCCCTTTGGTATGTCACAATTTGTTCACAAAGGAATACACTTGTCTTGTCTGTCCACCATTTATTAACAACACTTACAAAACTGCAGGGCACGAACCTGGTTTGTTCTGTGGTTTAAGAAACGGCATTTTGATCCCCTCAGCAGCCTCCCAAGAAATGCAAAGTCGTTGGTATTTTGGTTGCAAGTGCTTTGTAAGAAAGTGAGGGAAGAAGAAGAGAGACTTTAAATACCATGAACTAGCCCAAAGAATTTAGTTGAAAAAGTAATTTGTTGGATATCTAATTTTCCTCTTCCTATTTTGTTGCAGTTTTAAATTACTCCGTGCTTTGAGTCTATTATTTCTTTATTCAAATTTAGGTTTTCCAATTAACTGGTTCAAAGCAGTTTCTGTATTTAAAAAAATTCTTTTTGTTTTTGCAGTTTACTTAAAAAATGGTCACTAAACTGTGTCAGACTTCAGCTATTTTTTTTATGATAACAACAACAACAATAATAATAATAGAGTCCTCCTATTGAAAGTACTAAAATATCGTGCCTTTACTTTCTGTTGCTCTGTTTGGCTGATCGTAAATCTACCTTGTGCAGCTTCAATCGGGTTTTAAAGGTCTGCTGTAGTTTATTAAACCAGTTAACAAAAATGTGTAGGTAAAGAAAACTCATTCAAATATGAACATGAACCACTTCAATCACAAGCTGCAGAAAGCTGATTTGTCAGGTTAAATTCCCTTTCTGCAATGAATAGCATTTTGCTCTGGAATAGACTTGTAATCTAAAATTTATTATATTTTTCTAGGAAGCAGAGAGGGGAAATAAAAAACAGGAAGAATGGGAAGCTTTCTTAGTTTTGCCTACATCTCTGGCTACAACTGCAAAATTGTTTCTTCGTTACAGAGGCAAACTTTGCCTCTTTTGCTTCCATGTAACTCAGACAAATCGAATGTGCAGGCAGAATTTGAAATCCAATTTTACCCCTTGCTTTACAATTATAACCTATGGCAAAAAGGTTTAAAGATTGGATACAACAAATGCTTTCAATTTTATTTTTTCCTTATCCCCTGTGTACGTGCTTTCCGAGGGGTGGGAGGACCTGTGCTCCTGCTTTTGGTGCTGTGCACCTAAATTTTTATGGCTTGTGGCACAGAAGAAGGAAAAAAAAATCTACCTTTGTGCTACTCTACTGGCATTGGCACTTCACTGGACCCAGCTCCCTTGCAGGCAGATTTATCAGCAGATGAATTTACTACTGATTTCCAGTGTGTTCTGCATGAACAGCAGCAGATTTCTGTTTTGTTATACAGCAAACCAAGAAGCAAAAAAGGCAAGAAAACCATTTCCAATTCCTCATTTGGTTAAATGCTGAGGATACAAGTTCTCTGTGCCCATGGCTGTGTGGTGGGAGGCTACGAACCCTGCAAAAGCTGGCAAAGCACATCGTTAGTTGTGATCCAGCTGTATTTTAATTTTCAGGATACAGCGAAGCACTTACTTGCCGTGTCTCTCTCTGTCTCCCTCCCTAACATTGGTACAGAAAAGAAACTTAATCTCTCCAGTGACCCTGCTTCTGTTCTTCAGCTCATAAAAGCCAAAAAAGTCAAGCCAGAGGCTCCTAAATGTGGCAGATCCTGTAAATTACCCTGTAGCACTGGCAGGACAACACCTTCTGGGGAATGGATTTTTGCCTGGATTCTGAGTTTTATTCCCTTTTGTGAGTTTAAGAGACACTCTTGATACCAAATCCATGTATCCGTACGCACAGTATTTGATCTATAACAAATTGTTTTATTATGCACAACGACTGGAGATAATTATGATGGAATACAAATTTTTAAATGAATTCCAGGGCGTTGGATGCCTCATTACCTACGCAGAGAGGAAAGCTGCTGTATTTCTGGCTGCAGAAGCAGAGACACAATTTAATCAGTGCATTTAGAAATAAAATCCTAATGTCTCATTCCAAAATGGGCAAATTAGATGCACAACAGAGGAACAGTTTTAACATTGCCATATATAATTAGCGACTCAAATGTAGGCAAATGCCATTTGATTTTTTTTTGCTTACCTCTGATTAACCTAATAGTGGTAGGGAATGAGTACAAAAGTGGGTTCTGGTGAGGAGATTAGGACAGGAGCCTCAAGTACAAGCTGGATTTGGTGTTTTTATAAAAATGTGCTAAGAAAAAAACCCCCGCCATTCCTTTCTGTTCCTTGCTTTGACACCACCTAAATTAAATGCAGAGTTGCGTTGGCTTTGCACATTGTTTTCTGCTCGTTTGACATTTAATACTGTTGTATCAGGACCGCTCATCTCAGCCGAGATACTGAGGGGAAAATACGCAATTTAGACCAAATGTGCGAGGGACTCGCTGAAACCCATGTCTGTAAAAGCTGTGAGCAGGGAGGGAGATTGCGTGGGCTGTAAAAGACAGATTGCCCCCAGGACGTGGCTGGGGAGAGCTGCTGCCAGCACAGCACTGGGACACGGGCAGGTCTGTGGCACCGCTCCCCGCAGCCTGCACAGCCTCGTCTTTCTGTAATTGGTACTTCCTAACCCAAACGGATAAAATGCGCTTTCTCCATAAAACTCTCATTAATCTCATGCATCAAGTGTATTTTTTTTAAGTTTATTGTAAACAACAGAGTTCTTCGGGCTTTTTACTATCCCGAGTGCTGCAGCCCCAGCACATTCAATAAATGTCATGTTATTGTATGTCTGAAGTTAAAAAAAAAAAAAACAAAAGAAAGAAAAGGCG
>VXBA01001983.1:805913-817558 GCA_013399895.1 Serilophus lunatus | reverse complement strand
GGGGGGGGGGGGGGGGGGTGGCCTGCGGGTTGGTTGCAATCTGTAATTAAATCCAGCGGGAAGTATTTCCTGAATGGCAGAGACCTTTCACACTCTGTTACCTAATTCTTTACAGGTGATTTTTAGCCCCTCTCCCAAGCCCCCTTCTTTTTTGGCATTGGGAAGTGGTAGTCATAGCAAAACTGGCTGGATTTCAGAGCAAGAAAATGCTCTCTGCCTTCTCGTAGTGAAATTGGTAAATGTAATAGCTCATGCTCAGAGTGAGAAAAAGTAATTTCACATTTATTTTTTTCCTCCACAACAAGAAAAATATGACTGAAATAACGGGGAGAGAATTATTTTTCTTCCTAAATAACCCTTTTTTGGTTGAAAAAGCACTTGGCACAAAATTGAATGCTCCCCTTTTGTGTCAGAAATGGGCAGCGTGGGGAAGGAGCTGTTCCCCTACCTCTGTTTTGCATCCCTTGGGTAGCTCCAGCTCCGTGGAGCAGGGGAGGCTTTACCAGGGCTGGGGTCCCTGGCCCATGTAAACCCTCACACTGGCACAATAAGGGAGTGCCCCGTGACTGGACGCCCTTTTCTCTCCTGAGGAAGAATCCGTCTCTCCCTCCAACCTGCTTTGCTGGAAGAAGGGCTTTCCTAGGCAAAATAATTTACTTACATTGGGAGGAGCCTTTTTGTAGCCTTACTTTCATATTGTTCTTTGAAAAAGTGGCCCTTTTTTCCCCCTCTCCCTGAAGAATAAAGCGATGCAAAGAAATACAAATGGCACAGCAATGACTTGGGCTGTTATGTGCGGGTCCGATTTGATACATGAGATCAGTGCCTATAGTGTAATTCTCCTCTGGTTTCCTTCCAAGCTTTGTGCTGAGCTTCTCAACCAGTGTTTTGATAATATCTTCTGAAAAGTGAGCGACTCAAGAGTCAGTTAAAACCATATTTCTTCCAGGCAAATAAATGTATAAGTGCTCCCCAAACGCGCTTGCAAGCAGAAATGTCAGCTAGTGTTCTCCAGATATTTTGATGTTGATGAAATAACATTTTGAATTGACAAAGATGGAAATTTAAAGTAATAACTTGATGCAACACCCTTCAAATGAGTAGATAAAAATTCAGTAAAATTTCTTCACTGTTGATAGAAAAGACTGTTTAAATTTTAAATTATCTAAATGAAAAAAACCCACATTTGAACTGAGTTTAGTGGTGATCTTGATCTCTTGGTAGCATCCCTTGTGCCAGGGTTTCACTGCCAGATCTTTGAGGTTGTGGTTGTCCCAATTGCTTCTCCTTTGTGTTGGCCACCCAAACCAATCACGTGGAGGTTACTGCAGCTCCCTGGCTTGGATGTCTCAAGAGCAAATTTAGGAGCAAATCCGCCTCTCTGAAGTCAACAGCTCTTGGGGAAACTGTCACACATGTTTTTTCATAATAAATAGTGCAGAAATTCCTTCTTGCCTCAACACCAGCATTACCACTCACTCCATGGCTGTATCTGTGGATGCTGCTGCTAAAACAGGACCAGGGCTTTGGAGAAGGGAGAGACCTAATGTTCATCACTTCCCACATGGAAAATGGGAAAACTACCACTCTAGCATTGCCACAGCTGAGGTAATTTGCCTCTTGGAATGCTGGTGAGTCCTTGAGCTTTGTGAGATCACGCGAGGAATAGAATGTCAGTGCTGAGCAGGGAACTGCTTTACATTGACCACTGCCTGAGCAAAAGAGTGGCTCATTCATACCAACAGGGGCATGTACGCACAGGAGGTCTCAGGGGAGCTCTCACAGGGTGGGACACAGACGGACACCACTTTCCCTGCTCTTGCAGCTCTGAAGTGGTTATTGTGGTGTGCAGGAGTGAAGCTCATAGTGTGTCCCCATCTCTTCCACATGGCTTCGTGCCTTCTGGATGGTACATCAGAGCTGTCATGTGGTGTTTTGCCCCATGAATAGTCCGTGCCCTGCAGGAGGTTTTGCCTGCAGGTTAGGCTGAAGATTAGCCGATAACAAACAACATCGGTGCTGTACGAGTGGAAACAAACGATGGTCACAAATCTCAAATGAAGGTGACTTCTCTCAACCATGATTTGAGTAAACAGTACTTCCTTCTGGCTCCCCAAAATACATCTGCTTCCCACCCTTTTCCTTGTTGGCTCCAAACCAGGGTGCCTGCTCTCTGAGGAGAAGCTGATCTCTTTGTTGTAACTGCAGAGTTGAAACAGCCCAACTAACAAACGTAGGATTGGAAAATACAGTCAAGGAGGTCGGATACTTTGCGATTATCTGTTGTCAGCACAAAGTGGGAGTACCTCATCTACACCAAACCTCGCTCATTTACACTTCGCTTATCTGCAAATTCCATAATTTACATACACAAAACAGCGATTTTTCCTCTTTTATTAGCAGCGATTAATAGCAGAACGCCGCAGTGAGCCCTCCTCTTACTCCAACTTCATTACTTTTACAAAATAGACTACAGCCCACTTACTCGAAGACGCTTTGCTCAGAAGAATTATCGATGATTAAAACCAAGCTACACTTGTCAAAATAAATTACTCGAGTGCATTTTGAGAGGCAGCAGCCTTCCTCCTTACGGCGGTTGCCTGCCTTGCTAATTTGCACCGCGCAGAGACTTGTGGTGGGACGGCGGCGCTGATGGAGGCCATGGGATGCCACGTGGCGGCTCTGCAGCACAGGAGGGGTGTGTGAGAGCAATTTGGATTCTCCTGTGTTTCCTCATACTTCAACCAATATTATATCAGCTGTGAGTGTAATCAAAATTCAGCGATGGGGGAGGTTGATTTTCTCATCTGTTTGCTGAGCTTGGGTTCTCCAGAATTGCCTCCAACACGCCTGATGTCTTTGGCTGCTGGGTTTTGCATGTGGATGTGGGAGTCATCTGGGATCTGGATGGAGATGTGGGGAGCTCCCTGTTGACTGGGAGATGAGGTGGCACAGACGTGCATTTATTTGCATCACTGATGTGGAATGAATTATGCTCATGAAACTTGCTCCAGATCTTCCCCTTTCACAGGATGATATGTAAACAAATGGTTGCACTCGGTGATCCTAGAGATCTTTTCCAATCTTAATGATTCTGTGGTTCTGTAGAGAAGCAGAAAGCAGCTGGAAACATCTAGTGAGGGTGTTCAGAGACATGTATTTGGGGACATTCCAGAGCTCCTCCTGTGGGTGTACCTGGCTCACTCACTTTGCTTGGTGTGGGATAATCCTCACATACCTGACAGCATAGAATTGTTGGAAAAGACCTCCAAGGCCATTGAGTTCAACATCAACGCAGCACTACATCATCATTAAACCATCCCCAAGTGCCACATCTACACTTCTTTTAAATACCTCCAAGGACAGTGACTCCACCACTACCCTGGGCAGCCTGTTTGAATGCTTGACACCCCTCTCTGTGAAGAAATACTCCCAACATATAATCCAAACCTCCCCACATGCCATCTTTTATCTACATGGCTCATCAGAAGTGTTTTTTTGAGGGAGCATTTGTTTTGATTCCCAGGTACAGTGGTGGCAATACTGAGACAAATGTGTAAAGGACTTGTTTCTCAACTAGCAGCAGTGTGCTCACAGCAGTGGGGACAATATTATAGGCAAAGAAGAAATTTCCAGACCAAGCTGCTTTTTTGCACTAACACCTGTGTGCATTAACACCCGCAGGTATTAATTACACTTTCAGTGGCTTTTCTTGAGCACAGACTGAAAGCACAGAATATCTCATAACCTGAACTGGGCCAGCAGGAAATAGGGGCCAAATCTGAAATATCTTCTGATGCTTAAGAGTTTAAAGCATTGGTGGAGGAGGAAGAAGATAAAAATCACTATCACTTCAACAAAAGGTAAAAAAAGGGTAGGCAGAGAGATATTTTGGCATTTTTTCTGTGTGCAGGGAAATGTTAAATTGCTGTGGAAGATTGCTGCAGGATACAGTGGGTTCAGTAAAGGGAGCTTGGTTTTTGGCTGTGGATTAGATCCTTGGCTAGAATGCTGTTCCTCACTGTCAGGCTCACAGTAGGTAAGAGTCTGTTTTCTAACTGCCCTAGTAACTTGCTGTTGGGGTTGATGGCATTTTCTTGAGGAAGGATCTGTGGCAGGCAGCAGATCCTCAGCTGTGAGATCTTGAGGGACCCCAGAATGGGAAGTCCTGAGGTTTCACTTCTTGATGAGAAGACTCTCATTCCCTTGCAGAGAAATGCCTCTGGAGGGTTCCTGCGTGTATGGAATTCAGCAGCTTCCATCTCGCTGCAAAGTTCAAACCCTGAGAATTTCAAATTGCCCATCTTGATGTGGAGCACCTAAAGCAACTAATGGATATAGCAACTCTAAATAGAAATAAATAGCAGATTGCAACTGTTTAGAGGAACCGTGTTTTATCAGGCAAAATTAAGACCTTTTTTAAAAAGTAGAAAAAGAGGAGTAATGCAAACACCATGGAGAATGGAGTAGAGGTAATGCAATAGCTTAATTGACAAATTAACTTGAGTTGGTGGAGATATGACTGCTGCTCTCTGGACTGAAAACTAGCTGGAAGAATGTAAACAAAGGACAACGAGAAACAGGATTTGGTTGAGGAGAGGCTCCGTGTTGCTGCCAACACACAAATGGTGTATCCCCTCTGAGGAGCACACCGACAGCAGTACGGGGTGGAGAGCAAGAGACACAAAAAACCACATTCTTAGGAAAATTTGGCTAATACATTAAAGAAAACCAGGCCTTCATTCGTGTGTTCTCTAGGAGGAAGGCAATAGAGGAGATGGGAGCCTTTGGAAGTGGTAGACAGGATATGGGAGTGTAAGGGCAGTGTAAGGGTGTAGAGTGAAGGTGTGAGGGGTGGCCAAAGCCCTCCCAAAATACCCACCTTGGTGAACCAGCCAGCCAGCCACACCAGGACCCTTCTCTTGAAGAGGTGGGATTTCACCGAAATGCCAGTAATGCCCATGAACCACCAGGTCGAACGAACCTTTCTTTTTCCTCCCTCCCAAACCCCAGTTATCTATTGGAACCAGATGCATTTTTTTCCGCAGGAATTTCCAAGCAGGGAAGGTCAGGCTACCTTGTTGCAGTCAGAGAGGTAACAGTCTCCCTCAGAATTTTTGGGTTTTCAGGCATATGGAAAAGCAGCCTTTTTTGCTTGAGATGAGAAAGGTTTGCTTGGAGAAGTGCTCAGCAGACACTTGTTGAGCAGAGCTGGGCTCACTTTGAGGGGCTGTGGTACAATGCCCTGCAAACTTCACCCACTGTATTCACTGAGACATTGCAAATCCATACACTGAATTATTTTCATGTTCTCCTTTTTGTACCTTAGTCACATTTATTTTCTTTTAATTATATATGGGTTTACCTTTTTTTTTTTTTTTTTTAATAATGTTTATTTCATTTGGAGCTGTATTGAAGTGATAGACACCTTTCTAGGTAGTGGCTTCTTACAACGTATAAGCCCGTTTATCAAAGGCAGGATTTGCTGCTGTTGTTTTTCTATTAGGGAGGAATTACACTAAGCCTGTAGCAGACATTTTGTGTTACCATGGCAGCCCATATTTCCTACAGGGTTGTGACCTCTAATGACTACAGTGGAAAGCTAGGAAAAATGGGGACTCTTTGAAGATTAGTAAATAAATGCATACTTATGCAAACTATCCAAGAGATGGCTAAACTATGAGAGAGGGAGTGGCACGATTCTGAACATTGAGTAAATGGCTCTTTGTAAATACCTGTGTTTTTTAAAAATCACCTTTCATTTCTCCATGCTTTTAAAAAGCTGTTTTGTTTCCATCAAAGTGGCACAGTGAACACATTTTCTGCATAGGGCCCGTATTATTTTTCATGTAATGAAACAGAAATACAGAGTTCACAATTTCAGCAAAAGATGTTTCTTACCATCTAAATCATTCTTTTTTTATAGCCTTTTCAAATATTATTGCCGTCATGATTGAATTTTCAGTGTTCTTTTAGTTCATCATTGCTAGATAAAATAAGGCAGCAGAATGTACTGAACTTTTAAACAGACGTCTCAGTGGGAGCTGTCTTTATTCTTTTAAAATAACGTAGTAAAAAAAAAGTCTCCGTTTTTAAAAAGAACAGATTGATTTTTACGTATGGGATTTAGTAAAAAGGAAAAATTGCACCTATCGAGTAGTACACAGCACTTGTTTTGGACCATTAAAATACCTACAAAGGTATTTTATAGTATTTGTTTGTGAATTTTAAATGATCCTGCATTGTACTCTGCAGTGATCTCCTAAATTGTATAAAGCCTCAGTAGACATGCTGGTACTCTGTGCATCTTCAGTTAATGACCCTTTTCATGTAAGCACAGCTGTTGCAATGTAAAAAAATAAATTAGCAAAATGTGCCTTTTCTCCCTGCATCTTCCCTTTACTTTTCTGTGGATTTCAGCATTTTTCCTCTTCAGTCAGTAACTTTCCAGACTCCTGCAGCCCAGATATATGGTACCAAACTCTCTCCCATCGATGCTGTCAGCAGAAAAGTAACAGATCAAGGTCTTACAAAACAAAACCAACATTGGCCAGATACTGAATCTCTTCCTCTCCCATCAGGAGTACTGGGGTTGAGACAATGCTACTGCTCCTTACGATGGAGGTTGTTTTAACCCTTTTCTTTTAAGGAATAATACAAGCCCCTTTGCAGGTAACCCCACAGCATTGGCTTTCACAGAGAGTACAGGAGTCCCTTGTGTTGAAGCCACATCTAATGATGGTTGCAATTCTGCCATACTTGAGTCCCCCCATTGCTGGGTAGGATGGATTGGGGTAGAATCTACCCACTGTGTGAAGTCCTCTTTCCTTGGCAATTGTGGAGGCTTGAGGACACCGGGATGGACTGGGGAGCAGTTTTGTTGTGCCCTGGAAGGCACTAAACTGGTAACCACCAGGATATTTGCTGTTCAGTACAGGCTTGGCTCCCTGTCGTGTTGGGTGCCCACACAGGATGGGAAAGCCTGGGTGGTTTTGTGATCCATCCTTGCATCAGCATCTAATACTGGTAGTGAATTTCAACAAGGTTTTAGGATGGCTGCTTGGCAGGAGCACATGCAAAGCTCTTGTGCTGCCCATTCAGTGTTACCATGTCCTGAAGGTCCTTCTCAGAGAAGTACTCAGACAAATGACTATTATTTCTTGCTTTAACAGCAGTATGAGGTGCCTTGCTGTTTCCTGAGGTGACATTACTCAGGGGATCACAGAAACAACGTGCGTGGTGTGAGGAATTGCTGTCTCTCTGGAGCATGGGAAAATGATGGAGACTGGAGGCAGATGGAGAAAAAGCAGCGGTTTTGATGTTGGCTTTGGTTTCTTTGCATATGATTTTGCTTCTTGGTAACTGCATTAGCAACACAAACTTACAGACCCTTTCTATGGACGTGGGACACCAAAGAAAACCACGGGCTGGTTTGTATTGCTGAAAAGTCGTGTTACTAATTTTCTTGGAAGAATTGGAAAATTTTGTTCAAAATGAGATGTTGCCATTATCCTACTTTTCATGCACAACTTCACAACATGCTTATGGGTCAAGCTATTTTATGTTCTCCTTTCTTCTCTTCCTGGTAGCTTTGAGTTCTGTGTTAGTTGACAGTGATCCAAGGGCCACCTGGGGGGGGTGCCTTCTCCTCATGCACTCCTCCTCTCTCTTCTATCAGTAATGAACCCCTCAGTGCAGGGATGGGGCTGCACAGTCCCACCTCCTGAACTCCTGACCTCCTCACCCAGGGACAGTCCTGCTCCTCTCACTTTCTGCATGGCTCTTAAAGCTTTTTCTGGCAGTTGGAGATCTTCCAGCACAAAGGCTTGCCCACTAACCAGCCTCACCTGAGGTATGGGGTGTACACACAGATCTGCCCTTTATTTGATCCCAGACTCTACGGAAATCCCACTGTTGGCTTCTTGGGCTCCCACAGGATGTGTTCTACTTTTTAAAGCTCACGAAAAGTCCTTAAAGAGAGGGGCTGAGTGCACAGCCCCCAGCTGTGTGCTGTGGGTCACGTGCCTCAACCATGGAGGAGCCTTATCCCCCCCCCATCCTCGAACACATAGTTTTCAGTCCAAACTGTTTGACAAATCTGACCCAGACTAGCTAATAGTTTCAGAATGACCAAAACCACGTGTCTGATGAATTTACAATTCAACTGAAAACTCCTACTTTAGTGAAGTCCAGACATAGAGGGGAAGCCAGTGGTTAAGGCAGCAGGGAGGAAGAGAGGAAAAGAAAATCGGTGAGGAATGCTGGGGAGACTGAAACGGGATCCTGATGTGAACTATGAGGCTGACAGAGCTCTTTGGGAAGGGGGTCTCCCTGGTGGAGGATCCCCAGGTCTTGGTTAAGGGGAGATCCCCCACCCCTTCCAGTAGCATCATGAAACTACTGTGTACTTCCTTTGGTTAATATTTTTCTTTCTGTTTTGTTTTGAAAGGGACTTTTCAGTAGTCTTTGAAAGCAAAATTTTTTTGTCCCTGCTGACGTGAGGTCAGAGGGATGCTTGTGTTAAATGAAAAGGACAGTGTGCACTTCTGAGAACAAAGTGGAGTGATTTTACATCTGGTGGGGTGGAGCAGCACTAAATCACTACTGGTTTTGTAGTGTGCCAGCTGAGCAGACCAGTCTGTGATTTCCCACTCCTAAGCCACATTCATTTAGAGCTACTGCCACCCCCAGCACCCTCGTGGGCTCTCTGCACCTACACCTTCTGCAGAGCTGCCTATTGGGCAGCGGCAGTTCAGAGATGTGGTGGGACCGTCAGGAGGGCAAAGTGAGGACCTTTTGGAAATGCAGTGACCTCTGTGTGTCCTGCTCCCGGTTTCTGCTAGCTGAGAGCTTGCAGGTGAAACAGGTGGGGTTTGGCACTTACCTGAGCTGAGTGTTCACTGTTCCAAGAAACAATACAATTCTGAAAGACAGCAAAGTTGCACTTTTTGCACCTTTAGGAGGTTGAATTTCTGCCTCTCCCAGGGCAAGCCTCCTCCAAGAGAACATCTCGATGTTTTACATCAAATGGACCAGAAAAGCCCTGTATTGGCCCAGAGCTGTGTTTCTTATGCTGTGTTTCTCCTAGGGAAGCTGGTTATCATGGATTTGGTTGCAAACAGGATTAGAAATCCAGGTGAAGAATAGACGAGCTGATGTTTTGCAGTCTTAAGTATAAAAGAAAATGGGAATGTTGGCTCCAAACATGGCTGCACTCAAAAAAACCACCTTTCTCAGGTCTTTTCCACACAGCTCTGTGGCAGTGAGAGACACATTTGGCTGCTGCTGGTGTTGCTGGTCATGACTGGAGCAGTTCTGGAAGTCAGCAAAAGAACAACATTCCTCAGCCCAGTTTGAAAGATTGAATGCAAATGCATTATCTTTTGTTTCCCAGAGTGCAGAGGAGACCACAGCCCAGCTGTGGCAAAGCTTTCTGCCTTCCCAAGTCCTGCAGAGATTGAGGAGAGCAAGTTTCTGAACACCAGTGGGATTTAGGTGGTTCATTGCCATTTCAGCCTTTGAAAGTTTCTCTCTGATCTAGCCAAGTAAACTGTGAAATTATCTCACAGAAGTTTAAAAAGCCACAGAAAACTCAATATATCAGGGACTTGTGCTGCTGTGAGGACAATTCTGTAAATCTCTTTAAAACAATGGAAATGGATTAAGGTCTCTCTCTGTATAGAGATATATATCTTGGAAGATGTATCTGTAGCTATAGATAGATATAAATATAAAAATTCTATCACATGTAAAATGTATAGATATAAAATATGTACAAATGGTACTGAACATGTATTCCAATGGCCTTCACTTTGTTCTTGTAGGAAATCATGTCGTGCTGCAGTTCCCTGATAGTATTGCATTTAATATTTTGCTAAGGAAGTTCTCTCATTCAGGGAAGAAACATGATTTTTAACTGGGGCCATGGCTTTTAAATGGAGCTGGCTTGTACCAGGACAACTGAATGTGCCAGAGGTGACCTGACATTGTGGAGAAAGGAAAGATACCCCCAGGTTGTCTGGAAGGTCTTCTTTGTGCTTGCTGCAGTTTCTAGATAAAGTGCTTCAGCAGGTTGCTGGCATTGCCATGCTCTCCTATGATTCCAGAGGTGAGAAGCATTTAAAAACCCCAAATGCAATAATTCAGAATGTCCCCAGCATTTTGATCCATCCATCCTCACATCTTCAGTTACCACCCACACTCCTTTCCCACTCAGGCTCATCCCAACACTGCACCCTGTGGTGGCTGGTGCTGCTGCTGGGGGTGACTCGCCTGCTTTTCCTTTTTTCTGAAGCTTATTGGTTTGTCAGTTCTCCCTGACTGAAAATCAAATATGTATGTCCAGTGTGCTTTTTATCTAGTTAACTAAACACAAATAATGCGTTCTGCCTCTTCACTTTGAAAGCTTTCAACCCTTTCTCTTTTATCTCTGCCTGTATTGTTCTTTAGCAACCTGACAGTTGATTATTAAATGATTTCTCTTTCTCCTTTATCCTCTGCCCATAATATTTAGTGATTTTTCTCTGGGCATCACTTCCTAAAGTGCCTTTGTATATTCAGAGCTAGGCAGTGTTGGAGGTTGATATGATTCTGTGATTCTGAAACAACACAGGTAGTTGAGAAGGTGTTTCTTCTTCAGCAGGGCAGTTCATTTGATCTGATGACTTGAGACTCGTCTCCAGCCCTGCTGTAGAGAAGTTTTGGAAAAATGTAATCAAGCTGAAGTGACATATGCTTACTTCCAGCCTGTTTTTTGGCATATTCTGCTTTCTGTTCCCCTGTCACCAAAACCCCATTGCTCTTCTGTGCTGCCTGATGAGGTTTAAATTGCTTTAACGTGGTTTATTATCTGCTGTGTGTGGGGTGTTTTGCCTGCCCCTGCCTGTGACAGGAGGGTCCCCATTCACAAAGTCACCTCGTGTACAGCAGTGCTCTGGTCTACGCTCCCATACACCCAGCAGGACACTGTAGAGGGCATTTCTGGAGCTGCACTTTCTAATGTGGGAGTTTTGACAAAAAATGGTGATATTCCTCCTAGACCTTTATGCCTGGTCACACTGCAGGCTGGTGTATATCTCCTTGCTTTTGCCCAAATTAGGATAAAGCCAAGCATTCTGCCTGAAATACTTGTGAATAGAGCAAAAAAAATTTATTTCTCTATTTTATATGTTTTAGTCTTCATATTTTTCTTCTTATGTCTGTGTGGCTATTCTCCAGCTTTTTCTGCTGGGATGGGCGCGTTCGTTTGAACAGTCCTTTCTTGCCATTCATTCTCAGTGAACAGTTGTGCTATGGTTATTGATTTGCTGATAAAACTGTAATTTTGATGACTAATAGCCTTTTGCACATTAGACCTTGAATCTGAACTGAAGTAGAAGCCATAGTCCAAAGAAACGACTTTGTGAAGATGAGGCTCTTTTTCAGCCATCTCAGCTACCGCATGTCAAATGTGGACAGAAATATTTGTAGCAACGATGGGAGCTGGAATGATGTTATGGAATTCCTGCTATGCTGAGACACTAAAATATGTTTTAAATTAAAACTGAGGCTAAGCGTGTTATTTACTTGATGAGGTTTGTTCCACTCCTCCTCTTGGGATACCTAAAAGCAGGCTGCTATTTCTTTTTCTTCTTCTTTTTTTTTTT
>VXBA01001983.1:742463-805877 GCA_013399895.1 Serilophus lunatus | reverse complement strand
TTTTTTTTTTTTAATTCCTCTGAGATGACTGATGTCCTCTGAATTGAAATGCTACTCCATATTCGAGTTGTATTTGGTCATGCAAATGACACAGGGATGTTGCTTCGGTTCCTTGAATGACCATGCATTGTTTCTTGTAACTGGGAAAGGGCAAGAAGAACCCACGGGGAAGTTCAGCCTCTCAAGGAGATGTGATACCCAGAACAAGGTCTTTAGAAAACATTAGCATTTACTCCCTTGATGGAGCAGTGCAGCATTCCTAGAGGCATCTTGACTGCCAGGTAAGACTGGCAGTTGGAGAGTTCCTAACCTGACAGTGGAATCTGGATTTAATTTTCTCTCCTTTCAAATGTATGCAGCAATTGGGCACTTGTAAGTGCCTTAGGTAGTAAAAAGTATCATTGCATCTCAGTCTGGTTTCTTTAGGAGGATTTTTTAAGGCTAGAACTAGACCTTCTGACTTTCCAGTCTAGTATGAGGCACAGCAGAGGCTTCATCCAGAAGACTTCATCGGCTTCAGCTCCACTGTTGTAAAAGGGAAGTGGTCCTTAGAGAGTCAACATTACAAATAATTTTGCATGGTCCCTCCAGAAGCTGATTCACTGCTCAGTTGCCTTCTCTTGCAGATGAACAGTTTTTTTCCAGTTTACAACTGCCATGACCTTTGAGGCTGAGCTGTCTGTGCAGGACTGCCCAAGCAGAGATGGGTGGGCGTGCAGGGTGGACCATGGGTGCGAGGAGTCAATGAAGTTTTTCACTTTGCTGTGCACTGATTTTGTGCAAAATGTTCAGTGAATGAGTATTCCTGGGTGTCAGATCCGAGAGTCTTGCTAGGCTCACTCTGATGCAATATATCTGCAGGAATCACCCCTAGGTCTTCCTGATGTCTACTGTTGTGTCTTGACAAAAATTTGAAGTATATAGACATGTCATGTTGTCAAACTTGGACGTACTGTGCCCTTGCTCTGCCTAATGGAGAAATAACTTTTTGTTCTGGCTCTTGTATTGTTAAGCATATGGATACATGGTGTGAAAGGATTTTATGGGCAAGGGTGAACCTGTTTTATATCATATTTCAGCCTAGAAATGGTGCAGTTTCTGCCTGCATGAAGCTGTGCAGTGATGGTCATGAACTGTCTGTGTTAAACTTCTCCCTGGCGCATTGTTAGGCTTTATTTTGGATGGTACTGCAAGTCTTCATTCACTTTCTGGTCTCAGACCAAGCAGAGAAAAACATATGGCTTTCTTCTGCATGTTGCTGGAGAAAAAAAATCAACATGTTTGACGTGAAATCACTGGGCTATTGAAAAACAAAGCAGAAGATCTTGGTCTTGCCAAATCATGTCTTGTAAACAGAAATTATTACTCTCTCTCTTGTAGCTGCAGAACAGAGAGAAGGCAATCCAAGCTGTAAATAAGTTATGACCAACCTGGGGTTTAAGTGAGACTTAATACGTAAGGACTTGCCATTCTTGGCCAACCCTGAGTCCTCTCAGAGACTCCAAAACAAACCTGCTGGAAAAGCCTGACTAGAGGCCTTGGCACTCACCAGGTTGATTTGAGAGCCAGAAAAGGCCACTTCAGAGTGTACAAAATGCCTGGTTGATGTGTTTTTGGGCAAGGGAAGGGCTGGGGTTTGAGGCCGAGCTCTGTTGCCGATGGTGGATTTGGGGTTCCCTGACCCCCTCTGTTACCCGCAGCAGGGCAGTACCCCCTGCTCCAAGGCGCCCCAATTCCCAGATGGGCTGTGTCACACCAGGGACACCTCCCTGCTGGGAACTGTGCCCAAAATACCAGTGGTAGCCCTGCCAAAGTGAGAAACCAAGAAGCAGCAGTGTCTTCTGCTTCAGGCAAGTATTTGATGTGGTTTTATGAGGGAATGGAGCCGTAGTTGCTGGAGGTGGTGACGCCCTTGTCATGGAATGGGCTGTGTCCATAGTCCTTTGCTTTGTCTGTCTATCTGCACTCAGCAGTCTTCCTTCAGCATATCGACTAAAAATTTAAAATTTGTGTTTTAAAATATCCAGACTATGGTGTATACATTTCTTTCACCTTCCAATGATGTTTCTAATCCCGTGGCTGCTGCGTGTTGGTTAATAACAAAGTTTTCCAAGTTCATTCAGAACAATGGTACTTTTTTATTTCGTTCCTTCCCTTTCACACACCAGCTTGCTCAGTGGGGCTCTCTGCTGCCTGCATTGCTTGTAGCAAAGGTGACAAACCCACACCTTGAGCAAAATGGAAATGTTTATCATGGAGGACAAATCTGTAGCAAGGGACTACAGTCATGGCTGCATGTAACTTGGTCCGGAAAAAATTCAGAACTACCATCACCAACACCAGGGAGAAGAAAAATAAGTAGAAATATTTTCCTGTGAAACTAAAACTTTTTTCCAGACTTGATAATTTTGCAAGGAGGTACATTTGTAATTCTACCTGGAAGCCAAAGAAGAAGTTAGTGCATCACCAAACCCAAAGCTGTAGAAAAAAGAATTGCCAAGATCAAGAAACATGAATATCAAAGAAACATAAAGGTTGTGCCCAGGGGTCCTGTTCTAGCTTGGAATATTTGTTCTTTGGGTGCAGGGCACAATTGCTCTCCTCCCCTCTGCCCTGTGCTGGGTGTACATGTAGAGCAATCCCTGCTCCTGACAGGCAGCCAGGGCAGAATATCCAGACAAGAGCTGATTGCAGACAGAGGGGATGTTTTGCCCCAAATATAACAGAAAAAGACAAAATTTAAAACAAAGACTTTTTTCTTTTTGTTGGTTCACAACAACTTATTGCCAATGAGTTCCAGCATGCAAACTAGTTGTGGGAAGCAGGAAGATACAGATATTTGCTTTCTGGATCTCTTCATTTATTTTCCATGACCTTGTGCCATTCACTGTTTTCAGAGGATGGGGCTTTCAAGTTCGTAAAGTTGTTTCGTTATCTGTGTCTCCTCAACTTTCTGTGTGGAAGGAAAAACATCCATCCAAGAATTGATGGAGGCTCATTCACATAATTGCCTGAAGACCTGACCTTTGGTTAATAACTATCCTAATTAGATGCCCTTCATGTTCTCCCAAGAGCTTGTCAGCCAGAGTTTTGACAATGAATCACAGACACGGCTAAAGCAACATAGAGGCCCCCCAAGAGCCTTGCCTTATCTTGGGCTCCAGAGCAGAGGAACTGAATCTGAGACATCATCTCTTTCTTAATCTGTAGTTGGGCAGAGGCTGAGCTTTGGAGAAGATGCCTTAAACTGGGATCATTGCTATCAGCAGTTTCTGTCAACCCTAGCAACAGTTTTCATTCTCATCAGAGAAAGTCCTTCACTGTGCTGAGGACAGGTCTTTGTGGGTCACCTGGAATTATTTGCAAGGAGAAATCTATGAAAATTTCTTCTGAACAGTATGATCTCTTTCTCCTTCTCTGCTAGATCTGAATATGTCTTTTGAGAATCTTATCAGAGAGCCTTGGCTCTATTTTTGAATCTCTATGCAAGAGCAGAAGCAGTGATGTGTTGTGGGATGCCCAATATACCTTGTCCTCCCTGAGGATCACTTATCTAGTTGAGGATCTCAGTCAGGAAGAGACTGTCCAGGAGCCATGAAGGACTAACACCCTTCTATTCTCACCGGAAAACTGTAAGGCAGCTTTTTTCCATCTACCAAGATGCTTTCTTTATGAACAGAGGAACTGTGGAGAGAAAGGAGGAGCAAGACATCAAGCCCATGGAAAACAGAATGGAAATCAATCAGCCCCTGAACTTCTGGGATAAGATGTGTTTGTATGGATGGGCTCATATCTGAGGACCAGTGGTCCCTGTGATACTGCTAGAAGTCACTAACACTTCCAAAAGTTGTGAGAATTCCACAGAAGTTAATGCCTCCTCCAAATTTCTTTACACTTTAGCCAAGGCAGCCTAGGGTCTGAGCCTCCCTTTCGTTGGGTATTTATGAGATGCTCCCTGTTCTCCCAGGTAGTCTGTCTGAGTTCAAAGGCACTGCTGCAGTTGCCTGGGTAAGGGTTATTCTCAGGAATAAATCTCTACAGGATCAGACCCTAGGTGTGCATGATAACATATTTACACTTTGATTTATTTCTGTTTTAAATGCCTTCAGTTTAAGCCTGTAGGTACATTTACTCAACAAATGCTGCCTGCTAATATTTCTTTGGCAAGGGCTACTTTGAAAGGAAAAACCTCAACCTCCAAAACCCACAGAAATAGTTGGGTGCCACAATAAAAAGGATCACCTGGAAGACAACCTCTTCAGCCAGAGCTGTCCTGGGAGCCCTTTCTCTGTCCAAGCATGAGATAAAAGCCTCCACGGCTCCACACGGGCTCCGGCTGTGCCTGTGAGAGGGGAAAAACCTGGATCTACTGGATCAAAAGGGACTGGAATCTCTGAGCAGCAGACAGCCTCTAAACCCAAACTTACTTGTGCTCCAGTGCTGGCAACGTCATATGCAGCTGTGGGCAACTGATCTCCCACCTCCCTTGCTGTCCATCCAGGGATGAAGCTCCTTGCAGGGCTGTGTCACTTTTGTTGGGACCTGCTGTCCCAGGAGCCCTTCAGTCCATCCAGTGGCAGGTAATCCTATAACTGGGAACTAAAGAGGCTACTTCCCACATGTGGGACTGGATTCCAAGTCAGCTTCCCAAAGCTCTTGACTGCAGTAATAGCACCCCAGGCAACTAGGCTGGGAACAGCTGGGCCAGTGGCATCTGGAACAGCAAAGAAGCATTCACAGGCTCAGGAGAAGAGGCAAAATGCCTGGAGTGCTTGAGTTTCTGAGTACTTCCCTTATGATAAAATATGGTAAAATATATCTTCTCTTTTTCAAGCTGTATTGTGTACAGTGACGGAAGGCCTTTTTTTTTTTAAAGGGAAGCTGTGTTTTCTGAAGCCATTTTTATGTTGAGATGTGTTGCATCAGCTGAGAACAAATTCTCTGGGTTATGGCTTCTGATGTGGCTGGTGTGACCAATGTAACCGCATGAGCTGGCTGGGGACTGAGACAGAAGCAAAAGAGCACTCTGAAAGCCCAGGGAAGTCAAAAATCGTTTTTGAAGGGACACAAAAATAAAGCTGGCATGTGTCTATCTGTCTGGTTTTAATCTGCTTCCCAAAATGAGACCCTGGTTTATGATTTTGGGTTGCTTTTTTTCTGCTCAGCACATTTTCTGGGGGATTAAAAAAGCAGTCAGAAAGAGATCTGTTTCACAATAGTTATTCCTTTTCTTTGTGAGTTAGAGTTTGCTGAGAGTTTATACTTTGATTTTAATGGGAAAAAGTGTTCAAAAATCAAACTTTGTTGGTTATTTTAGCAACTTATTATTTTCCAGACAACTCACCTGTATATTACCCGGTCTGGTTAAGGAAAAGTAAGCATCTTGGGGGTTAAAAAAAAATGATAACTGACAGTTCATAAATACTTTTTTTGGTAAGAATGTATTTTCTGTAGAAAATATTATTGACAAAAAGAAAACAGTAAAATCCACATGGAATTTTTTTATTTGCCCTTCTTATGTACATGCAGCTGTCTTCTTGTGTGTCAAATATACATGATCATTTTGGATGGAGTTGATTTATTTAACGTAGGCAACAGAGAGGTTAAGGAATTTTTAAAGCTGGTACCCACGTCAGTATTTTGGCTTCTAAACAAGAGGCCTCGCTGTTTCGATGTGCACACATTTTCCACATTTTCTCATCATGTTTTGTCTTCTGTTAATAGTCAGCTTCTGTTATTGATGGGAGGCACCATGGGCAGCACCCTTATAGTCTGGCTCTTTATTTGGTTGTGTAACTCCAGGCACTGCAACTTTGGCTGTGAATGTTTGGCTGTCACCCATGTTGTGCAGTGAGCAGGAATCTGAAATTATGGTGATGGGTATTTATTGTTTGTATTATGACATTTTTTAGGGATCCAGCTGAGTGCTATGCTTGCTCCTTCCAGGCATGGCTTGTACATATGGGAAGAAATGGAGTTTGCCCTCTGCATTCTTTGGCCAGAGAAGACGTAGGATGGAAAAGGGAATCAGCTGGACCAACCCTGCCCTGGCTGCCCAGCACAGGCTGGCCAGAGAGGTGCATAGATTTTAGGGAATGAGTCAAACATTACTCTTTAAAAGGAGGAGCCCGAGCAGGGAGTTTGAAGAGTTCATTATGGACAAAAGGAGAGCAGTTCTGGAGTTTGTTTGAGTTAGAACAGCTCGCTTTCCTGGGCAGGGATCCCGGCAGGGTCCCCTGGGCATGGACTGTGGGGTGAGACCTGCCTTGTTCTGTGCTGCTCTCTGATAAGCTCTGTCCCAGCTGGTTTCTTTCACAAGAGTTATTTTCAACCAAGCAAGAATATTAGGCAGCCAGATTAGGGTCTAAGGTTTGGCTATTGTATCTAGAGCAATTAAAGCAATTTTGTTCTGCGGATGTTACGGGAGAACAGCCTTTTGGCTTTATCCGGAGCTGTGCCTATGTAAGGAATCCCAAGCTTTTGTGGGTTTGATTTGGTTTATTGCTTCTCTGCCCCCTACTTAGACGTCCTCAAATCCTGTGTTTGCAAAGTATTCACAGCTCAAGTCTCTTGCTGTTGTCCTCTGGCCAGCACCGGTGCTGACTGAGGAGTTTCCAAGGTTTGGAAGCAAACACAAGGGCCTTGGATTAGAGTTACACTCTCCTGTTCAGTCTCTGGAAAGGACATAGCCCACCAGCTATTTGTATTTTAATGCTAAAGAATACAAACCTGGAAGACCACCTCCTGGCATTTCTTCTTCTAACCTCCCTCTTGGCTTTCAGTCCTGCTTCTGAGGAAAAAGTGTGCCTAAGTCCTGGTGTAAGCAGGTGCCTTTTGTTTTGGGCTGGCAGCCCTCCTAAGAGGGCTTGGATTCAACGTGCGATCCCTAGTTTTGGAAGGGTTACCCTGAAAGTCCTTGTTATTTCTAATAGCTGGGCAGCTATAGACCAGGTAGAATGACACCTCTTTAGAAATGTCCTACGTTCATGCTTTTATGTGCAGTGCTATTGTAGAAATACCTATGGCTGCCATGAAGAAGGAGCAGGAGAAGCCCATGTGCAGACTTCAATTTAATGAAGCAGCATCTGGGGCAGAGCATGGCCCAGGCTCGGTCCTGCATGCCATCCCCATGGTCCTGTGTGCCATTCCCATGGTCTTGCCTGCCATCCCCATGGTCCTGCATGCCATCCCTGCTCGCTGCTGCATGACTGTACCACGGCTTTTGGTATGTGTAAGTGAACCCATAGCCATGGAAAATACCTCTCTTTAAAATTAATCTCAGCTTAGGGGTGGTCTCCCTGCACACACCTTGTGCTTGGGACGAAGCCTGATTTCCCCCCTGTGCTGGGATATTTATACCTTTCAAAACTGGTGCTGTTTCAACCACCTCCTGAAACGCAGCTTTAGCTTTCAAAGGCTGACTGCTGGGGAGGTTGTTTTGGTTTCCTCAGCACACAGTGCTCTGTCTGCCTCTGCTTTGTCTACCCCTCTGCTGCCGTCCCCAAACTCAACCTTGCCATGTGGCCAGGGATTCGTGCCTTGGTTGGAGTTCTCTCATTTAATTTTCATGCATCATTTATAGCTTTCTGCAGTGATTTCATAAAGTGAATGTATGTGGTTAATGCAGAGGGCTGACTGGGAGCCGGTCATGCAGCTGTGACAGAATGGTTGCTCCCTGCCTTTGTCATTATTTTCGGTACTTGGAGTGTGTTGGTGAGAAACTGCTAGCGGATCAAATATTCAGACTTGCAACTTGATTGCTTTCCTGAGGAAAAAAAGTAGAATTGCCTTCCTTTTCCTGGAAATCTGGAAAATTTTCCACATGCGACTTCTGCTCTTCAGACAGACATCATCACAGGGTGAAACCAAGCAGGGAGACCCAGAGGTGACTAATTTAAGAGGAGTGCAGGGCCCTACTCCTGTGAAATGATAGTGAGTCCTGAAGCCAAGCCAAAAAACAACATGCAGCTGCCAGCAGGAATTTACACAGGAAACCTGCCTTCTGGCATGGACAGCTGTGCTCACAGCCCTTGTGCTGCCCTCTCTTTGGGGCATGTTGTGTGGCCACTTTGTGTTGTGTGGCCAATTTTGCCCGACTTTTCATGGGCAAAAGTAGGCTTGGAGGGGAGTTAATGGAGGGATTTTGAAATATAGTTAAGAGGAGGTGTCCTCCCTTTCTTACCCTTTTCCCGTTCTTGGACCAGCCCGATCATTTCACAATTTGATATATTTAATAGATTTTCTTAGGCTGAGTAAGAGCATGCGGTGTCTGCATTTCTGATTGCTTCTTTTCAGTTGTTTGCTGGGTTGATGTGGATCATATCGGGCTAGAAATAACTAATAAAGGAAAGAAAACGAGCCTGTCCTTATTGATTTCCATCTGTTTTGACTGGCAGTGCTTGGGAATGGCACAGGAGCTGTGTCCAGTTTGAAATGTCACACATTTATGGGCTTATGCCACCAGTGAGAAGTTGACAGAGCAGCAGCATGGATGGCCTTGAGCAGGGGTGGCCAACCAACAACTATGGACTTCAAAACAAGGACTATATATGAGTAGACAAGTTTTGTTTATTGATTTCATTGGACCAGTTCAGTGCAAGTCCCACCCCTGGGGTTCATGCAGGTTGAGCACCTCTTCCAAAATGGACCTTCATGCTTGATGGGCTGGAGCTCCAGCAAGGATGTGCAGAGTATAATGTGGTGAAAGATAAAGACAGCAAGTCCCTGTGAGCCAGGATGGAAGCTAGAAGTGATACTTAGAATGTGGTTTGCACCCAGGACAATGCCTAGCTGGAAGGTTTAAACCCAGACATGCAGTAGTGGCTTTGAAGACAACCCAGAGGTGGGGCTTCAGACATGAGATTTGGGAATAAGAATCCTTTTGGGAAGGCAAGAGGTTAGCAAGTACATCCAATCTCTCTGCTGGATGCAGTAAAAGCTGGACTGGGATCCAGAACATAAAGCAGTGATAAAGAGACATGTTATGACCTTGTCTGCTGTTAGCAGCTTACACAGCCTGCCAAGGAAAAACCAGCCTGCATTACAAGAGCCATATGGTATTTTACTAACTAAGTGTATAAATCCCTAATACAATTAGAAGATCCAACTTCCATGCAGAATTAGAGCCTTTGTGCTACTTTATCTGGAGGAATTTCTGAATTGCTCAAGATTGTTGATATCAGGAAGAAATAAAACGTATATGGATGGACAAAGGACAGAGGATCATCAGTTAGCTGTGTAGAGAAGTCACTTTCCTGGCCTCTGCTGTGAGAAATCTTCTCTTTCTGGCCCTGGAGCTGGCCCCTGGGAGCTGATTGTTCAACCTCACAGTAGCAGATGTCTGTTTTATCAGAGAGAGTTTGTGCAGGATTCCTGAGCATGGTCAGGATTTCCGTAGGAGGCCATCATGAGCTATTGCTACCAGGGTAGAGTCAGGAGAAAAGAAGCCTTGTACTCTCATCCTCCTCTTCCCTGTCAGATTTTGGCTGGATCAGACGTGTGAGTGCAGTCAAAGCAAGAAAATAGACAGGCTTGATCAAGTTTTTCTCCAAATCTGACTTTCACTGGTAGGGAAATAACACTGCAGAACCAGACTTGTTTTATTTGCAGCCTTTTTGGTTCCCCATATCTCTGCTATTCCTCCCCAGGCTTTGCTCTTCTCCAGCACGAGCTAATGAATGGTGTCTGAATGAGAAGCTCCCAGACACAGGGCTCTTCCAAGCTGCCTTGGAAAGCTGCCTCCATGTCCCTCAGCATCTCAGTCCTTCACCGCCTCTGTATTTCTCTTTGACTCTTTTACCTGTGTTGGAGGGAATGTGGCTCTTGTCTGGATGGTTATAGATGTTTAAGCTGATCAGGTGTCTTGTATGACTACACAAAGCCTGGTGTTTGGCTGTGCTGTCTCTCCTTTCCATACCTATTTCCAAGCAAACCACTCCTGTGCTGGAGCATGTAATTGCAAAGTATGCCCACCTGCTGGAGGAGACCATGAGATGGGAATGATTTACCAAGGGGCTTGTCAGGTGATGGTTACTATCAATTTAGAGCCTGAAGGAGAGAAGTGCCATGGAGTGATGTGTGTGAATAAGAAATACGCTTTAGCAAGAGCTGGATGCTGCAGGTGATAACAGCCCAGACCTCAGCCCAGCAAGTCCTGTGTCCCCACATCCCTGCTGCCAGTGGGGATGGGCTCATCTTGCTGGGATGTGAGACACTGTCATGCCTTCTGGGTGCCCATGGCAGCCCATGTTGTGGTGGGGCAAGGGAAGTGCCAGACCACTTTCCCCCACGCCCTCCAAATCTGTGCATGGCAGGCACAGGCACTGGATTAGAGGCAGTGACTTCTTTCTTGCTGTGACCATCTGGCAGCAGGTTTCTGTGCACAACCTGCATTTGTTTAACGGCTGGAACTGAAATAATGCATTAGTTACCTGAAGTTTTCATTGAGATGAGACTTCAGAAAATTATTTGTTGGTCACTCCTATAGTAATTACTGCGTGCTCAGAGCTTGGCCTCTGAGCTCATAGTCAGACTGTCTCACTTTTTTATTTAAAAAAACCTGGAGAAGTTCCTAAGTGGTTTACAAGCCCGGAGCAATTTTAACATGAGTACAAGTATATACACATTTCATCAGAGGTGAAATTGTTGAAAGCTCCTTCAATGAAATGGCCAATACGGTGGCAATAAATTCAGAGGAAATGGACATTATCTGCTGATTGACCTTCTTGGAACGTTAAACAGCTTTTGCTTTTGCCTTGAGGCATCTGGCTGCCTGACATGGCCAATTATCCTATGATAACATCAACTTCATTGGGTCTTATTGCTTCATTATGAAACTGCTTTAGCTGATAATGCATTGCGATTAGCAGGCAAATATTCTTGGGAAGGGAGATTACTCCTCACCCACTGTTTGGCCTCGGAGTGGTGCAGTTTGTCTGCCTGCAGTGCAGAAGGCAATGGTGTGGGCAAAGTCCTTTCCAGCTCCCAGGAGCTGCTCTGGCAGCCGTGGTGCTGCTTCCCCTGCTTCCCTCTCTCAGCTTCCCATTGACTCCCTGGATGTTTGGAACTTCTTCTTGCCTGAGTGAAATAATGTGTAAATATCTTTATTTATGGCAGGAAAAGCGCCAGCATGTAGCCACCTCTGGAGGAACAAAAACACCAGTGCTTGGTCCTTGCTTGTCTGAAGCACCAGATTCTTTTCCATGGTAATCAGAGGTGTGCATAATGCTTTGTGCCGCAATCTAACCTGGCATGCTGTCACAATCCAACCTGGTATGCTCTTCCCTTTTTGTCCACATCACTAGGAAGGAAGAGAGCCTCTCCACAGAAGCTCTTTATCTTTACACCTATCTCTCCTCCTGGCCCGTGGTGGGTCAGAGCTTATAGCCATGACAGTGATGGGTGGCAGTGCAGATCCTGCCCAGTGCCCCATTGCTGGAGTCCTGTGGATGTGAGAGACTTGCTGCTTCCATTGAAAAAGGGACAGTAGTCCCTGGAGAGGGTGAAAAAGCATGAAAATACTGATTATGTTTTGCAAATAAAAATTATTTTCTCCTTGTAATGGCCAGATAAATGGAGGACTCTGGTGGAGGTGCAGCTTCTCTTGAGGAGCCTGTCCTCCTCCTGTCACCCACTGCAAGTGTATGAGCACATTATGGGTTTCACTGTCCATGTGGACAAATTACAGGGTCCAAAGAATGCATGCACGATGCCTGTAGGAGTTAACAGGGAAATTTTAGGGACACAAACACCCATACATGGTGAATATACTTCAAGTGCCTGTGTTTGCTGAGCATCCTCCTTGTGTGCAAGCCCCTGGGACCTGGCATGGACATAGACTTACCCAATAGGAGGGTCCTGTCCAGGCTGGGAGTCTGCCTGTACCCCCATCCCTGCATGCTGCCCAGCTCCTGGCAGCACCTACCCTGCAGGTGGGGCCAGGCAGGAGCCATTTTGCAGTTGGGGCTTTGTCCGTGGCTGGAGGACAGTGAGGATCCAGATGGGAGCTGCTGAGAGTGGAAGATCAGAGGCTTAAGGAAGCCAAGGGAAATCAGCAGGCCTGGCGCAGCTGAAGAGGGAAGATCAGAGTCCTGGAGCAGCTGAGGGGGGAGATTGGATTAGTAGTTGAGAGATCAGAAGCCCAGGCTGGCTGGGGAGGGTGGATCAGACAGGCGAGAAGCGAGGAGATCAGAAACCCGCTAACCCATGGAAGGGTTCAGGTGGGTCAGGACAGCTCACAGGGGTGAGAGCAGATGGGGTGAGTGGTTTGCCAGTGCTGCCTCTGTCTGCTGGGCTTTAACGTGCATCATGGAGTTGGGTTCTCAGCCCCCCAGGGCTGCACTGTGCCCCCAGCTCTACAGCAGGAGCTCCCGCCCTCCCGAATCCATGCAATGCCAAGTGTGACATGGGTGATAACACGGCGGCTCTTCCCAGGGATGCCATCTGGGTGAGTGGCTGTTTGCAGCGGGAAGACACCACAGCAATTACACTGTATTTCAGTCGAGAGTTCCCAAGAGCTGCTAAAATGCTGCAATCCCTGCTAAGACCCCGACTACATCACTGCGAAATGTTCCCTCCCACCTGCAGGCACCATCCAACAAAGGCTGTGTTTGGCTAAATAGAGCCTTGACACCCTGCTCCTGATCCATCCAAGCATGGAAATGCAGCAACTGTAAGAGAGAAGGAGCTATTTAAGACAGATAACTGATAAAACAGCAGCTGTGCTGTTTCAGCTCATATGTGTCTTCAGAGATGACACACCAGCATCACAGTGCAGGTCCACCACCCCTGGAGCTCATCCCTGGTCTCATTTCTGCACCAATTCCTGGAGCACCAGCTCCAGAGAAACCTCCCTACTACCTGTGCTGGCAGCTGTCCCCCTCCTGCTGTGATTTCGGGTTTTCCCAAAGGAGAAATAGGAGTGAAGATGGAAGGAAGGACTTTCTAGAGAAGAGAGAACCAATCACTTTCTCTGGGCATGTGCTGTCCTGACATTATTAGCCTATTAATATTCCCTTTCTCTTGCTTCTTCTCCTCTTTCCCTCGAGGCTTCACTTCCCAGTGCTGCTTGCTGTGGTGACAATGCCTGAATTTGATGCAGAGGTGTTGGGTCACCTTCCAGAGTTTAGGTATACCTGAGGAAGAAATGACTCGGGGGAGATGGAGGGTGTCACTCAGTGCTGCTTCTAAACCCACTGACCCCAGTTTCAGTTTTTCTTGCTGATGACATCATTAAAGGGATGGAGCTCTGGTTGCCTGGTGCTCTCACATTTGGAGATGTCATCTTGGACCTTTGCAATGTGGACCTTTGCCACTGCAGCTGGGGAGGACAGTCTGTGCTGGGCTCCTTCCAGCCCAGACTTTGATGTCCTCCAGGTGCTGGACAGAGCTGTGGGTGGCTGGATGGAGGCAGCTTTATAGAGTGTGACTAATTGTTTTGTTATGCCTTTCAGGCCCTGGAGGTGGGCTCAGACACTGAGGACACAGGGTCCAAAGGAAAGGGAGTGGAGCAAGACCATTCAGAGCAAACTTGGGTTTGGTTTTGTGGTCACAGGCAAGACATGGATGAACCTTGTATGGAACTTCTAGATGTTTTCCTGTTTTCTCTCACGCTTTCTTCCGTTTTCAGTTTGGGTTTGTGATGTTGTAATGTTTCGCTGACAGGGGAGTTGTGCCTCTCTGGGCTGGAGGGCACTGCAGCAGCACAAGCTGAGCATCCCTGCCCCAGTGCCATGAGGTACATTGGAGCCACACACTGAGTGTCTCCCTACTCGGGAGGCAAACACAGCTCCATTCCACATGCATGGAGTTCCTAAGGCCACAGCAGATCCTGTCCCATGGAAGCTGCAAGTGCCAACTGCTGGGGCTTGGGATGTGCCTGCCACATGGCTTAAAGGGAAACCTAAGACAAGCTCATGCAAAAATGTAACAGCAGAGGAAGCGGAAACCTGTAAAACCTTTGAGCCATGTTATTTGCTAAGCTGATAAAAGGTAGAGTATATAAATTTGTGAAAAAGGGAAATCCCTGCTGTATTCATATGGGCTGCTCATGGTTTCACAGTTAAGTAAATATGGTTCAGAATAAAACCAGTTTAAAGGGAATCTGAGAACATAATGAATCTCAGAGAATTAACTGAATAGCTTTCAATTGAGATTACAAAAACACAGTGTAATATAATGTTGAAATACCAATGTGGCTTCAGTATTACATAAAATAACCAAACAGAGATAAAACCACTGTTCTGTCCTAACATCGGCTGGTAATCTTATTACTGAGTTAATACAACCACATATATTATGATTACCATTTTTCCCTAACTTGAAAGGCTAAGTGAGGGAATGAAAAAATGTCAGAAAAAGAGCACACATTAATTTTGAAGCCCATCAAGCTGCAAAGCCTGATTCAAAGCAAAGCCTGATGACCCAGGCTACACTGTGCTGCCAAAATGCTGCCACTCCAGCATTGGATGGGACAGAAGGGAGGCCTAGATTCTGGGGGGTGTTGAAGAGGCTGGGAAGAGGCTTTACGTACTGCTGTCAGCCTTCATATAGTATGAGAAAGACTTTGTGTTTCTGGGTAGGGAACATGAGGTTAAACTATGGAATTCATTGTAGGAGGGAAGGGAGGTGAGAGGGTTGAAAGTGTATAGTGGCTGCTGGTTTCCAGAGGGAAAGCCAAGGTTTTCCAGTGCACATGGCTTTTGGGCTGAGGCAGAACATCTCACAGGCCATTGGTACGGAGACTACCCATTAGGACACGATGTATCCCATGATGGATTAATTTGACGCTTCTTTGCATCCTTTCACATGGTCTGAAGGGAAAAAAGTGAAATGTTTGCTGTGGTTTTGTGGCTTTGGTCTATCAGTTGTAGTATTGGGAGACTGAAGAATCTCTCGTTTGGCCACCAGCTTTCCCTGTGCAATGCACACTGCTAACACAGCCATTCTTGCTGTGACATCCTGTAAGGGTGGAGAGGAACATGCAGGAGGAGTGAATGCTCCTCAGACCCATCCATATCCATCCACAGCATCTCTGAGGGCAGCACAGTCCCAGCATGTGGGAGACAGAAGGAAGCAATGAGCAAGGAGCACCAGGAGGTCAGGGGGAAACCAGTTATAAATGAGTAACAATAATAAAAATTAACTATGTGCATTTTCAGTGGAGTTTCCGCCCAAATCTCTACTACTTATGTCTATTATTTGGAGTAAGAAACATTTTGGTCAAAACAGGGTCTGCTATGGCTACAGTTGGGAAAAGGGACCAGGGATACTTGTTCATGGCACCTGTCGATGTGTTGCAATCAGGATGATGCCATGGCTCCTTTGGGACCAATTTTTTTCATGTTGTGTAGGAACAATGGCCAATATTTTCAGTGTTTTGGTGACTTCAAGGTCTCCCACTGGTACACACATTTTCTGGCTGCCTTGGTGGAGGCTCAGTGATAAAGGACAGGGGAGCCTCTGGTCACACACCTAGGGGTGTTGCAGATCTCATGGTGTTATTTGTGAAAAATGCCAAGATGGCTTGGCCCAGGGAAAACAAATACCTTCACATCCGTGTTCAGAGCCAAAATGATTTGCTCAGCTTTGAATTATAGTCCAAATGTTTTGAACTCTGGGATAATGCTGCTCACCAAGCCCAGTACCTGAAAGGCCTCTTTTATGTGACTATTACTTTGGTGACCAAAGTGCCAGGGTTTTACAAGAGCTGCTTATCCTTTGATAAAACAAAATCAGTGAATTTATGCTGACAGCTTCAGATGCCGTGGAAACCTGAGCAACCTTTCACCAGCATATGTTGCTTGCTGGATCCTTCCTTAAGAAACAAACCACAGAAGCATCTTTAGTAATTTAATGAGCAATAAAGAAGACTATAAAAAACCAAGGATAATTAAATGCAATGATAGATTTTAGCACCGTAAATGGTTACCAGAAGTGCTTAATCAAAACTAAGGTTTCTGCTAGGCAGAATGAATGGCTCTTTGTTGCCCCATAATAGAAAACATTTAAAAATTAAATGCAAAGAAAGATTTGGGATAACACTGGAATAACAGAATCGTTAAAAATCATCACAGCCTACAGCCTGATGCCCCTCTGATGTTTGAGCAAAACAGATAAAACAAAGCAAAATTAGGGAGCTGTTTTATATATTACTTTGATCTTTGCTTCACATTTTGAAAATGTTTATGAAGAATACTTTAATAAAATTTGACTGGTAAGTTTTTGATTGGGAAAGGAACAAATAGATTGACAGCATTAAAGGTTAATCAGGGATGTGATTTTTTTTCTTTACCTCTTCAGCCTCCTGATTCCGGAGGTAAATCCTAGAGCATGAAACATTGGCTACCTAGGCAGAATGAAGGGTAATGTGCATGTGTGTGCGTGCTGTCAGAATGGAATGTACATGTACTCCAGCCTTCCTGCTGCTTGCTTTTCAACGGCACAAATAAGAAATGAAGGAAGGCACTAGCATTGCCACAAATTCTTTGTTAGTACAGTAGTCTCCAGGAAAACCTGTGAATTAATTACACATTTTCATGCAATAACATGATGTTAATTGTTTACACTAAACCAAATTTGCCTATGTAAATTATCTTAATTGGAAAATTCCTCGGTTTATAATTGTGCAAGGAGGTTTTGTCTGGACGTTTGAAGGAATTTCTTTGCAGAAAGGGTGATTAGACATTGCAACAAGCTGTCCAGAGAGTTGGTGGACTCACCATCCCTGGAGGTGTTTAAGGCAAGTCTGGACCTGGAACTCAGTGCTCTGGTCTAGTTGACATGGTGGTGGTTGGGTCAAATGTCAGACTCGATAATTTCAGAAGTCTTTTCCGTTCTGATTGATTCTTTGATTCTGGGAACCCACAGAAGGTGCATCTCTCTGTCCTCATGCAATGTGCAGAAGAGCTCAGCAGCCCCGTCTTGGCAGCCACCGTTGCACACCATCACCAGGCTGGGGAGAGGCTTGGGCGGGTGGAGACCTGAGTGACCCCAGGAAGGGCTCCCTTGGTGCAGCCCTGACAGCTGTGGGTGTATGCTTTGGTGCTGAGGTGGGTGCAGCGTGGTGCAGGCACAGGGGTGTGAAGGACGTGGAGCGGCTCGGGTGCGACGCGGGCAGAAGGTGCCGTGGGGTCGCGGCCGCCTGCTTTGTTGGAGGTGCAGGGTGGGACCAATGCTCACGACTTCAAAGCTCCCCTGTGTCATCCAGCCCGGGGCCGCCGTGCCGCAGCCTTTTTCACCAGCGATTAGATACGTGGGTAGGTGGATGAGCGGAAATGCCGGGCCGTGCCCCCCTCGCCCCCTACCAGCCCCTTTGTGCTCCCTGCCACAGCCACGGCCAAGGGCAGCCCGGCCTTTTTGGCCGTATTATTCTCACCATCTCCCTGACAGGCGTAGTAATATACTGAGCTATCTCAAGCTGGGACTGTTTGAATGAGGAGAGATTAAAAAAAAAGAAAATTATTGAGAATGAGATTTGAAGGGTTTCACCGGAGCTTCGTGTCGCAAACTGCTGCTGCGGGAGGGTGTGGGGATGGAGGAGCCAAAAGTGCAGCCAAGGAGAGGGAGGCTGCCTGGGCTGCCCACAGGAGCAGGCAGAGCTGAGCCGCATTGCTGTGTATGTGTTGTCATCACTTAATACACACTATCCAGGAGAGTGGAGTGTGTTAGTGATGAGGTGGGACTCCGCTATACTGCTGCATTTAACATGATTTTTTTTTTACTTTGACTCAGCAACTCTTCTAGCGGGAGGATGAGGATCCCCCTTTAGGAGCTGAGATCTAGTTAAATGTTTTCAGCATAAAAACCCCGGGCAATGTCTTTGTAGTCCACTGCAATGATATTTCACTGTATCATATGCCCAGAAGAGTAACATCCAGGATCACTATCACTGGTCACAACTTAGCCATATTTAAAGGAGGGGGAAAAAAGAAAATATCTTTTTTTTCTTTTTAAATAAAATTATTCACAATGTATCACAAGAGCATCTCACCTTAATGGTATGTAAAGATTGTCAGTCTAGGGCATCATAAAGGAAATATATCTGAAACACTTGCGCAGTGCAGTCTCAGAGGCACTAGGCTGTCCAAAAGTGTTAATGCAGGCAGGCTGCTACTAAAGGAGCTTTTGCAGCTCCATCAGACGTATTAATTTTGAAGGGTGTTTCTTTGAGCATTAAGCCTTTCTCATGCTACATGCTGTTGGCACTCTTTTGTCTTACAACCCTTTTAAAATTTATCCCAGGATACTTCAAGTTGAGGCTTTCTCTTTTTTGGAGGTTGGATTTATTTTTTTTTTGACACTGCCTGTTTTCTGTCTTAGCTCAGTAAACTAAGAGTGGATGAAGGGCTGTGTGAGAATTTCAAACTCCCTGCAGGATAGTTTGGGAAAAGATGATATGGAAAGAGGAAAAACAAAAGCACATGTTGCCAAAAGTATGCATACGTTTTGTACAGTAAAAGGGACTGTTTGTGTGTATTTTAAAGATGTAAAGGGAATAAAAATATTCAAGTACTTTGGCAACTCCAGCATGCTTTCTTTTTTTTTTTTTTTTCTGTCATAAAGCACTTGTTCTGTAACTTGGTAGGACAGTTATTAAAGAGTAATGGGTTTACCAGTTACCGTGAATGATTTCTGTGATTACCAAGGTGGTGTTACTAGCAAATTCAAAATACATTGCAAAGCAAGTTTCTCTGAAAGGAAAGCAGAGGTGTATACTGGGAAAGTGCTGTTTAAGTATATGGCTTTAGGAAGGTTAGGACTTGCTCTGGTACTGCAGTGAGCAGGTCCAGTGGCACTGCAGCCAGGGATGCTCATGGCACCATATCTCCTTATGGCTGGGAGGGGAAACTGTCCTTTGGCTCAAACATTGTCCATTCGCAACCCACATCTCAGCACAACCCTCTGAGGATATGAACATCCATTCAAACCCTGCCAGACCGCTTGCCCTTGTGAATGGTTGTATGTGCCCAGTGGAGGACATTGGAGTCAGCTGGAGCTGCTGATTTTATGGTGCTTCAGATTCAACATCTAGACCAATGCAAATATTTCTGGCTTGGATCATCATGAATTCTGAATGTATTTTCTGTTTCTGCCACTAGCAATGGCAAATATCACTTATACATATATGCATACATTCAACAAAAGAAAGAAAACTGGTTTCTTATATGCAACTTGAGAAATGGGTTATGATATGGTAACTCATTGGTGAGTTTAAACTGAAGGAACAGAGGTTTAGACTAGGTATCAGGAAAAATTTATTTACTGTGAGGGTGATGAAGCTCTGGCACAGGTTTCTCAGAGAAGCTGTGGGTGCCACATACCTGGAATGTTCAAGACCAGGCTGGATGGGACTTTGAGCAACTTAATCTAGTGGAAGGTGACCCTGCCCATGGCAGAGGGTTGGAATAAGATGATCCTTAAGATCCCAACCCATTCTATGATTCTGTGATATTGCCAATCTTTGAGTTTTTTTTGGGGTTACCATAAAGTTCTGGGCCATAGATTAGAATTTCCACTTTCAGGGTCAAAAACATGATTTGGCAAAGCAAAAAGCCAGAAACTTTTAAAATGATTAGATACATTCTTCAGAAAGAGCTATGTGATTTCTAAGCTTGCCTTATCAATTAGGAGATGAGAACTTAACATTCCCTAGACCTGAACTCCCCAACTTCCCCGGTGTCTCAGGCACATCAGGCAGTGGCTGCTGTAGATGGATGAAGACTGAGGCTGCTTCCATGGGCTTTTCTCTTAGAGGGAAAATCTCGGCCTTCAGTGTGGCAATTCGTGTCTGAGAGGACCTGGAGGAGCTGACATGGAAAGGCTGCCTGTTCAGTGTCTGCTCTATAAATAGTGCTATTAAATCTGACTTTTAAAAGCACTGAAAAGTCCTGTGAGATGAGATGTGCAGCCAGGAAGCACTTATGGCCGGAGTGTGTCTGCCTACCAAGGTGAGATGCTGAAGCATCTGCTCCTCAGCTGCTCTGAAGGTGCTGTAAAGCCCAAAGAAATCACAAAACCCCTCATCCCAGTAGCAGGACCTCTCCTGCCTGTCTGCTGGGACAGCTTGGGAGGGCTGGCAGGCACCCGCTCACATATGGGCTGTATCTTCAGCGTTCAGGTTCCGGCCTCCCAGAAGTTGGTGTATCCACACTAATCAGCAACACCTTGGTTTAATATATACTGAAACAGGTTTTCCATGATTTACATATGAAGTGCTACATGAAGAACGTATTAATGTTCTTAAGCAAAATCTATTTGGTCAGGAGAATGCCAATGAAGTGTGACTGAATCCATGTGAAAAGGAAGTAATTCCTTTCTTTCCACCTCAGCAAAGCTGTCCCAAGGCCAGCACTGTGAGGACCGTTGAAGGAATTACGGCAAGGCTAAAATATTCAAGTTCACTAATTGGAAACATTATTACATCTCTCTGGCAGTGAAATAGCAAGTGTCAATTTCTGCTCCTTTTTTTCACAGGCCCTGCGATACCTTCAGGGGATCGAGAGGATCCATGGACTACAATGTAACGGAGAGAGAATGCAGAGAACTTCCGATGTGAGTATGAGACTGAGTAATTAACTTAAGTAAATATAAAAACATCAGCAGTATAAAATGTCATATAGTAGCATAAATGTCATATTTCAACCAGAGATAGCCCTGCCTGTTTGGAATTGGCAGTCTTCTTTCCAACTTGGTTTACACCTTGTTTTTCTCAGAATTGTATCTTGAGTATTTGGAGCTGCAGGACCAAGTCCTCTGCATCTTCTCTAGTGAACACCCCTGCATGAGGTGGCAAAAGATATTAGAGGGAGGGAGAGACTTGTTAACCTTCATGCCTTCCCCTTTAAAATGGGAAAAATTCCGAGTTTCTTCCAACAGGAAATGCTCGTAGGTGGAACAATTGTTAATATACCATTTTCTGAGGGTAAACAGTTTCTTGATGTTCACCTGGAATTCTCCTTTATCTCACTGTTTTGCTTCTTTCTCCCCCCTGGGGAGCATACACGGGTTTCGGTGTTTATCTTCTCTGAGCTGAGCTCCTGAGGGGTTGTTGAAGGCTGATTTTGCTGTAAAGGGCCCGAGGGGATGAGTGCAGGCTGCGAGTGCTGGAACAGTCCTATCCCCACCAGCCGAGCTTCATGGGAGCAGCGGCCAGAGGTGCTGAGCCTTTGGGTTTGGGTGCCCCTGTGGGCAGATGGAGAAGGGAGGAGCTGCGCCCCCACAGAGCACAAGGGTAGGGGAAAACTTGGGGCTGCCTCCAAGCCCCCTCAGCAGCCCATGCAGAGGGACACGGTGCCCTATGCTGTCCCGCTACAGCGCTGCAGAGGGGCACCTGTGCGGACAAAGGTTTTTGGAGTGACAGCGCAGCAGAGCTGTCCCAAGGGCAGCATGGTGGGAACATTGCTGCTGGGACCCTGCTGCTCTCCTTGGGGAAGTACAGAGGACTTTCCCCTCTCTTGTGGAAGCACAGACACAGCCTGTGGTGGCTTTGGCTGCCACCACGTGTTGTCACCTCCTGCTCCATCTTCTGTGCAGCTCAGCAGAATGAAGGGATGAGCCCAGGCTGGTCCCAGCCCCGTTGCTAGCTCCTGCCTGGGAGGTGGACGTTTCTGTCCTTGCAGGATCTCGTAAACTGAGGGGGCGAAGCCATTTCTTTCCTCTCCATTCCTGTGCCGCTTCCGGAGGCCCTTTTTTTCCAGGAGTCGGCTCCTCCTGCCCCCCTCTTTCGCTGCTCTCTGGCAACTGTGTGGCTTTACAACGGCAACAAAAAGCAGTCCCCAGATAACTATTTGGTATAAGCAAACCATGCGGCTTTAATGGAATTACCTCAGCCCTGCTAGTAAATAATTTATAGGAGGCAGTAAATAAAATATGTTTCTGTGTTCCTAAAAAACAAAACAAACAAAAAACCCCCCCCAAAAAACCCCAAAACCAGTTGTCAGGCAGCAATGCCCGCCAAGGGGGAGTTAACCCAGAACTTGCCCCACGACAGAGATCTTGACCAGGAATGGGACCTCGTGGGCAAAGCATCCGAGCACAGAAGAGCTGGGGGGAAAGGGGTTCAGAAAGACAGTGCTCTGGGCAGGAGTCCCAAGGGACTCCTTGCTGTTTGACTGCCTGTGAGCATCCGCCTGACTGTCTGTCTGTCCATCCATCCAGTGGGACATTTCCGAAGTTGACTCTCGGTAGCCTTGACCGTGAAACCCGAGCCCGCACCGCTTGACCTGAATTTCCGAGGCACCCGCTGCAGCCCCGCAGTGTCACCGAGCCCCGATTGAAACCCGACCTCTGTCACTAATGGCATTAACGGGAGCTGCGGGGCCGGGGCAGGCGGCAGCATGGGGGTGCCCGGAGGGCCCGAAGAGGGATGTTCGGAGGGGGATGCGAGATGCCTGGCGCGGGAGGATGAAGCATACTCAGAGCGGGATGGATGGAGGGGTAGTGGCATGTACAGAGGGGAGGATGAAGGGTGTCTGAAGGGATATGGACAGAGAAGTGCAAGAGGGGTATGAGAAATGCCTGGATAGGAGGATGAAGGGCACCCAGAGTAGGATGTGCGGAGGAGTACCTGGGTGGGTACACCGAGAAGGATGAGGGGTGCTTGGTGGGGCAGAATGAAGGGTACCTGGAGCAGTATGGATGGAGGAGACCCTGGAGGGATACACTGCTGGGGATGCAGAATACTTAGCGGGGGAGGATGAAGGGTACCCAGAGGGTGGATGAACGGCGGGGGTCCCGGGGTGGACTAGGCGTGCACGGGGAGGGTTTCAGGAACAGCTGCCGTGCCTGCCCCCACTTCTCGTGACTGCCCCCACTTCTCGTGACTGCGGACCCTCCAGCCCCGGGGATGCGCCGCCCGGCGGCGCCACGGACGCGACTTGTCCCGGTCCCGGCCGGTCCAGCCCGGCCCTGCCCGGGGGGAGCCGCAGCCGGTCCCCCGCTGGCGTGGGGGAGTTCGGGCCGGGGAAGGCGGCAGCAGAGATTTACGATGCAGGAGGACAGAGCGTGAAAGCAGTATATCATCATCAGGTTGGGCTGAAAGAAAGAAAACATATCTTCAACAAAAAGCGGGGCTTCGCAATTCAGCTGCGTTGTTAGGACAACGCAAACTATCCTTGAAATGATTAGTTCCACTTCAAAGGCATTTACATTCAACAGGGGCAGACGCAGCCTCTTTTTATGTCGCCAGAGGAGGAGGAAAAAAAATAATAATAAAAAAAAGGCAGGGAGGAGGTGGGGAGGCTTTGTGCTAAAGAGAGTCATATGTTTGCTTCTTCTATTTATTTTTCCTCATTCAAGGGACACTTGTGTAAGACAAACAGAGTGGTAGCGACCGTGGGGCTCTGAGGCTACTGGCTGGGGAGGTGGGCAAGGAGTGGTCAGGCAGGCAGCTCAGGGACTATGCTTGGATTCCCCCACCCCTTCCAAATGGGAAGCCAAAAGACAACAGAGGAAAAAAAAAGAAGAGAAAAAGAAAAAAATTCCCTGACCTCGAGAGCCATCTTTCCCGGGACATCTATTATTAACTGGAGGAAGCGTGACATATGTTTGGTTGGATCACAAAGACTCAGGGGTATCCTGGCAGAGTTTGGGAAAGATTTGGAGACTGAGATGTCTCCACTCTGCTTGGGAATTGCCTCCCATGTGATGGCCTAGGCTGGGAAGAAGCTTTTGCGTCTGAAATCAGGTATCTAAACTGCTTCCCAGAGGCCTCTGCATGGGAAAAACCATTTGGTGTGTTGCAGGTTATCCTGAATGGATAACAGGAAAGCATGTGAAAGAGGTGAAAGAGTCTGGGATTAGTCCAAAGGCAACATTTACCATACCCCTACCATTTCCCCAAAACCCAACCCAACCATCTCCCCTTCCCCTGATTCTTACATCCAAATCAACCAAGCACATGAGTTATTATAGCTTCCAAATTACCTACTGGTAGTTTCCTCATCATGCTTAGTGTTGGAAGCAAAAAACCAAGCATAAGAAAAGTAAAATACAAACTATAGAGCCTACGTGGAGAGTTATCTGTATTAATGGAGGAATTCTTCATCACCTGAAATGTGTTGCTCTCTCCCTCTGTTTCTGTTGCTGCTTTCTGCTTGACATTTTGTAGCTCATCCTTGGGTTAGTCCTTGTCATTCCATTGGAGAAGGAAATTGAAATTGTAAAAGATCCTGGGCAACAGTTTTCTGAAATATTTTGTCTCCCACTGCTATCTCAACACATATGAACTGAATTATTCTCAGTACTGGTGCTGATCAAAAATCTTTCTTTCAAGTCACTTTTGTGGGAAGGTTAACACTTTGCACATTTGAAATCTAACAACTATATTTGGTTTTCTAAAAAACCCCACATTTTTAAAGGTGTTGTGAACATTTTAATGCCTGCCCCCACTAATTCTCTGCTCTAGCCCTACTAGGAAGCCAGAGATGATGTCGGCCCCACCTTTATGAAATAAATAGCAATGTGTAGGTTAGTATTTGAAAATGAAACCCTTGTTCCAGTCAAATTGTAGCTAAATTCAAGGTTTAACTGCTCCATGATCCTTGTTTTAGGTTGTGAACATGCACATGAGTAATTTCTGATCAGTCCAAGAAACTCCCTTCTTTTATTTTTTGCCTCTATCCCCTTTCTCTTTCTTATTTTTCATCAATCTTTTTCTCACAGGCACAGGGACTCTCCTCAAAAGAGGAGAGCTGGAGATATCAGCACTCACTTCCAGTTAGTTTCATCCAGGTTTTGGTCTGGAGAGCTGTGGCCCAAGAAGGACCAGTTCAGTGCTGTATCTTTTTTAGATTGGGTGGGTTGAGAGATCATGTGCTGGAGCAACCAGCACACAGAGATTAGAAGTGGGCCTTTCTGTGACATCAGTTGGTGTTGGTAACCAAGAGGAATGTGGCCAAAAATGTGGCAGTGTCTTTAGAAAGAGAAGTGGTAATGTTTTTTTTTTATTTTAGAGAGTGAATGCCAGAGACCCGGTGCTCTGGAAGAAGAAAGAAATGAAACTACAAAAATCCTAATAAAAAGAAGGTAGTCTTGAAAAATTAATAAAAAAGAGATGGTTTCGAAAATAGTATTGAATTGAGGAGGGAGATGGCAGAAGTGCTGAGTTGCTGTGCTGTGTGAGGGGCACCACATCTCAGACATGAAGCTGCCAGCATTGCCAGCCTGAGACATTTTAGTCAGTGGTGTTAGTTTTCATTCCTAAAGATAAAGATATGTTTTCAGTCAGAAAAATGCATTTTTATTGAATTCCCTGCAAGCTCATACTTTTAAAATGTGTTTTCCATTTCTGACTTTCTTGTTTTATGAAACATTGGAAACACGAGAGCTTTTCAAATATCTTCAAGAATGATGGGAGCTTTACATTTGTTCTGTCATTTACTCTGTCATGTATAGAGGCATTATCAGGAAACAAATGCTGATGTGTGTTTTAGCTCTACAGCATCTTCTGATGTGGACCTTTCCCTTCTTTCAATTTTTATTGTTATTCTGCTACCCATCCCTAAAATGTTGGTGAGGTTGCTCGGATCACTTGGCTGAAGGACGGAGAGGAGCATCTTCTCTTGGGACTCCCAGGTTTGGTGGGTGCTTGTAAAAGAGATACATGCCACATGGAGAGGGATTTTGGGGAGGCTGGTAGCTCAATGGTATGAGGCTGAGCAGCATTTTGTGTTCCCTGGGCTCAAGATAGTAATTTTGGCTTATTTACTTCAGCTGATCCACGCCTGCCCATGGTGTTAACTAGGACCATCTTTTGGTTTTGCAGGCAGATGCTAGTGGCTGTGGCAACATCCAGTGTCATTTTTTGGGAACAGGAGTGAGGCATATAGCTGTTGGTGAGAAACTCACCCAGCTCCTCCAGATCCCTTTCCAAATCCTCTGGTCACAACCTTACCAGTAGTGATGCAAAGCTTGGGTGAACAGGGAAATCCTCTTGGATTTGGGGGCTCAACTCAAAGGCCTGATGCTCTGCTCTGGTGTCCTTGCACAGGAGAAGCAAAGAATGAGAGGACCAGCATAGAGAGGGAGTGGGCCAGGTGAGGAACGCCCTTCCCCATGTGGTCTCTTCCCCTCTTGTTATCCCCTTGTCTTTCCCTTTCTCTGATTTTTGTGTGCGTGTGTGTCTCCCTCCCCTCCTTCTTGTCCATGTGGCTCCTCTCCCATTCTTGTCTCGCTCCACCCTCCGTTTCTCTTGTCTGTCTGCCCCCCACCCCTTTTGTCCTGCTCGGCTGCTCAGCATCGCTTTTGTGTGCTAATAGCAACCGACTGCCACGGACTCAAAGGATCCCAACGCTGCTGCCATCGCCCCCCAGCTTTTAATGCAGCTCCTGAGGGCCAAGGAGGCTCCTCTGTACCGGCCCCCTCCCCATGTGGCGTGGCTGATGCCCACTCCTGGCATTTGTGTTTCGGTCCCCTCTCGATGGTTGCAGCATCTCGGCCGTGACTGCCATGGCCTGAAGGGGACCATCCTGGCAGCCAGTGCACTGTCCCCTCCCAGCTACCTTGGAGAACCCGTGGAAAGCGTGATGGCAAGGCGAAGCTCCTTACTGGAGCTGAATTAAGGTTTTACAGGCTGCTCTGCACCACAGTGGGTCTTCCTGGAGGCACTGAAACCCATGTGGCAAGAGCCAGGGGATGTAGGTACCCCTCTCTTCTGAGAGCAGCTCCATACCCATCTGAAGCGTTTCTTATTTTGTTCAACTTAAGCATTTGGGGAGATGGTTTCCAGTGGAAGCTCCTGTGGGAGCTTTTTGTTTAAGTAGATGGAGTTTGCTCTTTATTGTATGGCAGGAACTGGTGGCTCAGAGCCTTTCCTGTCTCCAGAGCACATCCCCATGAGGTGTGCAGGGGGCTCATATTTGGGCTCCCTGGGGAGCTGCATCCGTTTGGGAATTCGGTGCTGGTGGGGCAGCAGCTGACAGTGTGCATCCATGGCTCATTCCCACCATTGTTTGCCCCTCACATTCCCAGTACTCACCTGGCAGCAATTCTGCTAGGTGCTCCTCCCTGAATCCCACAAAGTGTAATTCTCACAGGAGCCATAGTTGCCCCTTTTCCCCCCACGGTGACAGCATGCCACATGCTTTATTGCTCCTGTCCCTCCTGGGAAGTCTCTGATTGCTCTCGGGAGCCGCCACGCTCGGCCGAGCGCATCCCACTTCCATGCCGGTGTGCGGGAGGGCGGGTTCCCCCTCTCGGAGCAGGGACTGGGGCAGGGACGCAGGGGTCTGGCTTGCACGGCAGCGTTTTCGTGGCTGGATAATGTTTGTTGCAATTGGGTGTCACATTTGTTTTTCTGAGAGCCACATTCTTTGCCCTGGTTTTGTCCTGGGGAGCTCCAGGCTGTGGCTGTGCGTCTGTACCAAGGTCGGCAGAAACATGTCTCGACCTCCCAGCCCTGGGAGTGCCGGGATGCTGTGTGGGGATGCTGCATGTCAGCCAGGCAGTGCTGAGACCTTTAGCAGTGGCTGCGAGGAAAGCAGCAAGGGGTGATGGAACCTGCCTCTGGTAAATGCAAAAGACTGGTAGAAAATTCTAGGGAGGCTAAAAAAAAGCAGTCAGAATTATTACCAGAATAATTATTTCTAAAGAAATAAACCAATGTTGCTTCTAAAAGGAATATCTGGAAAGTCAAGTTGTGTTTCTCTGCGGCCACATATTTCCTCTGAAACTGTGTAGGGTCATTTCTAACTAGCCTGTGCACTGCAGCTGTGCTTATATTTAAAGGGAGCAAGAATGAGTGAATGCATTTTTCCTAATCACTCACCCTTTTCGAATTTCCCTGACACTATGTTTTCTTTCCTCTGAAGACAACAAGTAAAAAAAAAAAAAAAGGCTGAGAGAGAGGGAATAAATGCTAATGAGATGTTAAATGAAGTATTTATATTACACACTGGTGGATCTCATTTGGACACCTGAGATAAACATAGGGCAAAAGTAAAAATATATAGTTTATAAATGTATGTATACAGGTACAGACTGGGATATAGGTTGCTTGAAATCTTGTGGATGTGCAGATACGTGTTTGCATGCACAGATAGATGAGAGAGACAGAAATCCACCTGTGCACTGCCATAGCTTTGCTTTGTAGATGGCTGGGCTGGAGTGAGCAAGCCCCTCTGTCCCTGATACACCCCTCAGGTTGCTCTTTATTTAAAAAAATAAACGGGCTCCCTTAAAACCCACTGTAGGCTGAGATAAAACCAGTCAGATGCTAATGAACACCAAGAGGTTTGAGCCCCCCGAGGAGGAGCTGTGTGCAGGTTTCCACAGCACACTGACCTTTTGTGTGAGTGCTTCACCCTGCCACAGAGTCAGCCTGCGTGACCTTCTGCAGCGTGCAGGAGTTACAATGTCCTGGAGAGAAATCCTGTCCCTGCTGAATCCACCGTAGCATCCCAATGCCAGGCGGAGCCAGAGCCGATGCCGGCAGTACTCGCGTTTCTGGAGATCACACACCATCACTGCTGTCAGAGAGGAATATAAAAAGCCTGGTTTATTAATCTAGTACAGCCTTCTACGTATTAAAAAATAGTTGTGCTATTAATAATGAATTTGTCACATTTCTCTGTCACTTCCAATTTGTGTTACTTCCCAGCTGGCAGCAGGCTTTGTCAGCAGTGCAGTGTGAGCTGGCAGGGCTCTTACCTGGCACCTCAGCACCTCTACTCTGCCCTGTGCCCTGTGGGCAGCTCCCAGGGCACCTGGATGTTGCTTACCAGGTGCTCCATCCCTTCCACCTTCCGGAAAAGTGCCCTGGTTCTTAATACCATAAGGAAGGGAAGACTGGCTTAGCTGGCAAATGTAGTCTGAAAAGTGTTTTCTATTCCTTGGGAGAATGAAAAGAGTCAGAATGTTAATACATAGGTTTTTAAATTAAATGACCAAGTAAGCTTTTTTCACTCTGAGCAGTTAAGCAGTTGAGTATGGATGTCATTGGGTAACTGGTAAGGCAGTTACTTAAAGATTCCCAAATAAATCTGCTTTTCCTCCCAGAAGACCAGATTTGGCTTGGAAGTGGTGGAGGACAGGGAATTGCATTAAATACCTGTTATGGCCACCAGTATCTTTTGGCAGCAGCCGTTCTGGCAGTGGGAATAGTGAGCTCCAGCCTATGACTTCCAGGGCACACCTATTACTGCACTCCAGCATTATCCCTTGACACAGAGAGGGTATAGCAGGGTATACAAGGCACCATTAAACAGATACTATAGACCTCACTTCAGTACAAGATTGGGAAAACAATTGAAAGTGTCAGTGTAAATAAATACTGAGAGTGTTTAGGATGATGTGGTAGACAAGGATTTTGAAGGAAACTTCTGTTACTGAGAGTATTTGTTTATTTTCTCAAATGTCATTGCTTGCTTGCTTGTCGAAGTCCTTAATCAAAACACTTGCTTATCCAGAGAATAGGCTCGTGACTGCCTCAATGGGGAGTGTGGCAGTGGGTGGTGCTGCAGGGTCCTGTGTCCCTCAGTGTGGGGAGCTTGTGGAGCACTGGTGGGTGCTGCTGTGACAGGTGTCCCTGACCACACTGGAACCCTGGCAGGGAATTCTGCAGTGAACATGATGGACTATAGATTATCTGGGCAGTTTCAGCCCTTCTCCCCTGCTGTTTGCAGCTCTACTTGTTGAGAGGCTATGGCTCCCTGCTCAGCTTTGGGGGACAAGGAGATGGCCTGGGGGCTCCATGTGAAGTCATGGGTGGGGGAAATCATCCCCTGAGCCTCCCTGGGGCTGGCAGCACCTGGAACACTCATGATGTTGTTGTCTCCCACCCTCGTGGAGCAGGAAGGGGAGGGGTGAAGTCCTTAGAGCTGTCATTGCTGTGTTTTTCAAAGGACTAAATTTTTTTTTGCAATGCTGTTCTGTGTACGAGGTTTCTTTTCCCTCCTTAGCTGTGAGCTTTGTGAGCTTTGCTGCTATTGCCTGCGCCACACGCTTTTAAATTATTCCTGGTGCCCCTGTGTTTATAGCCTTTGCTCTGACTCTGTGCTGATATAAAACCTTTTGTTAAACCCAAAATTCTACTTGCTGGCAAGCACAGGTTCCAAGGCATCCATCGACTGCACCACCAAGTATCCACCCCATTCAGCCCACTGGGCACAAGGGGAAGAGGCAAAATTTCCCCTTGTTTTTAGAGAGGAGTTACTGAAAAAGGAGGAGGAAACTAGTGAGCTGTAATTATAAAGTGTTTGTTTGTTTGTGTACACATGCCTGTATGTTGAACAATGGGCACCAGCCAAACTGCTCTCACAAAGTTCAGCACAAGACAGGCCAGTTTGGAGCCACTTGAAACTGGCATCATCAAAGAGCTGTGGGACTGTATAAGCATATGATAGAAAATTATTATTCTAAATTATTAACCTGAGATTGAGATGAAAATGTGGTAGAGGTGTCTCCAGGCTGTACCACACACTGTGTGTTCACAACATTTTTGCTTAACCCTTGTAATGGCACAGGAGTTATGGCTACACTGAGAGAGGATCCTGGCAGTGATGCTGCTGCACCTCTGGGCTCACGGGATATAAAGAAGAAAAAGTTGGAGAATTGTTTTTTAGATCAACTGTTAAGTGAGACCTGGGTGCTTTTAGTGAGCCATCTGTGATAAACCTCTTTGGTGAAGACCTAGACCATAACAAAAGATTCTTCTTGAATGCTGGGTTCAAAGTTACTTTTGTTTGGGGAAAAAAAATCCATAAAACATTTGTGTGTCTGTGTATGCATATCCACCCACAAAAAGCACAAAGCTTGTCTATAATTTGCTGGAGAAATATAAATATGATGGTTGATCTTTCTTTTTAACTGAATTGAATATTAGCATTCTGGTCTTGACTTTTCCATCTATGTCCTGGAAAAGATTACACAGGAACCATTCCTGACTGCAATATGAGTGAGCCTAATGAATGTGTGTGTTCAGTCTAATAAATTAATGAAAATTTATTTTAAAAAATATGTGTTTTTCAGGAGCTCAGACTGAAGCACTCAGAAATTCTTATTAATCTATCACAGTTAGCTTTCTAATTAGTGTGTGATTGCTGTTTTATAGGAAGTGCCAGTTAAATATTATGGTGTTTTTTTCCCCAAGAATTACTCCTGGGCACTCACAGACACTTATTCAGAATGTATAGGAAGAATTTATCCCCAAAACACCAATTTTCAGAAAGGAAAAGCAAAGAAGGTTCTGAGAAGTGGTGCAAGATGCTACTTTAAAATTCAGTTATTGTCCCAGTGATTGACTGCACTAACTGTATCCTGCCACTAACTGCTGGCTTTTAAAATATATATTTGTGATTAGTTTAATTCATGGAGCCTTTTTGCTCTGAATTGATTTGATGAAATGAACTAGGCAAATAATAAATTTTTCACTGAAATGAATCTGCTTAATCAATTTAGACAATCAGTTTGTTCTTTGCTTAATAACATTTGCAAAAAGAAAACAGAATCTTTCATTAACAAGGGCGGTTAGACATTCATAATGAGAGGTGGCATCTAACATGAGGTTATGTCTTCTGTAGGAGCAGAAAACAGGATTAAACATCTGGTACAAGTACCTGGCTCTAAAATGCCTCTCCTGCTATTCAGCATGTGATTTAACATTACATAGCAGTGAAGGAAACCCTGGCATGAGTCCCATTTTCATCCCTGGACATTTTGCCAGGGCAGGAGTTAATGACAGGTACACGGGTCCAAATCTGAACCTGCCCAAACCCATGGAGGTTTCCAGTCTGCTTTCAATGGAAGCTTAGGGAATAACACAGAGGCCAAATGTGGTGTCAAAAGCTTGCATTCAATAAAGTTCTCTCATTTGCTTTTTAGAGGAGGAATTTAGTACGGAGAGTTATTAAATATCTGCTTCCTACAATGGGCTGCAAAATAACAGCTCGCCTGGGAAGCCTGGGAGTTCAAAGCATCCCTGTGCAGGGAAAACAAACACCACTAGCCAGGGAGTGATTATGCTTGTACCGCAGTGCAGAGGACTGTTTGGTCTAGTAATTTTAAAGACATTATCTCTTAATGTTTTATTTTCACTGTGTTCTGGATTTTATGTTGATTTTAATTATACCTCTTAGGAATAATATCTGGTAAACTAATTTTGGCAAATGGCAATCAAAAAGCATTATCCATCTACGGTAATTACACATATTTCTTAGTCCCTAGATAAAATAGTTTTACTTAAACCCCACTATAGAATTTATAAACTCCTTTTTACAGAGTCTGCCAGTGAAGTTTCAGATAATAGAAATCTACAATACTAATCTCAGCATCCCAGATGGCCGCCTCCAGGAGCAGCATAAACTGTTTTCCCCAACAAATTTCCTTTTGCAGCTTTCTCAGAAAAACAATGCAAGCTATAGCAAGGTATTCAATATTTTCTCTCATGGTTGCTATTAATTTAACAACTTTGGCATTAATCCTTCTGTCTTTGAAATCAAAAGGGTTTTTTTCTTGGCCACTGAGTTTTGCTGTTGGGTTTTGCCAGTCTGATTGCTCTCCCAGAGTGTGGTGGAAATGCCCAACTGTCTAGTGATGGGCATTTTCTGATGCTGCTCAGTGTACAGGAGAATTTTAATCATCCCATCTTACATCCAATATAGCAATACACTGACACTTTGGGTTCTCTTTATTAAGCTCAATGTCCTATTTAATAAGCAGAATGCACAAAAACATTATTTCTAATGTTTTATTGTGAAAAACATTAACAAATAGCATCCTTTCCCCATGTTTTCTTTGCATTTGGAAAGAGAAGCTGATGATGAGCAGTTGATTTCACCTGTGGTTGATGCCTGATGACTGATAGCATCCTCCTGGGACGTCCTCCACCTCTCTCCACAATTGCCTTCTCCTTCCAACCTCTCCTCAAAGCACAACTTTCCCCCAGCACTTTGCAGGTGGATGCATGTGGAAGTCCTGGGCTAAAATGAGTTAAAAAATGGATTCCTGGTGCCTTCAGGATAGGACAACCTTTCCTGCTCCTGAATGACTGGTGTGCCTCTCTCAGCTCTCACCTGCTTCCAAATGCATCATGGGTGTCTGAGATGAGAGGTAAGGGGTTTGGGATGATACACCAACAAAAAGGTTATTTGGTTCCGGAATTTCTTCTTGTTTGGTTTTGCATCACAAAAATTAGCAGGAGCCAAAGGCAGCAACACCTAGAGAGAAAAGAGGGGGTCTTGTGCTAGCAAGGATATCCCAACAGATTTCTGTGTTAAGCCCATCTTGGGGGAAATCCTTCTGGCTCTTTAGCTGGACCCAGATCTCCACAGCCTCTGCTGCAGGTTAAGGTACATTTACATGTTGTCTAAACTGGCAACCTGTAGCTGACCACCTCTACTGAGGGTTTTACTCTTAGCATTGATTAATACTAAAGTCAAAGTTTGAAGTGTTTTTAAATTGTTCTGTGCAAATTCACTTTGCAGTCAGATTTTACCCCACTCTTGCAAGCTGTGGCAATAACCTGGGAGTCAGTGCCTATGTGGGTTCCAATCGAGCTGTTCCAATCTGCTGTTTTATTTGTCATCTCTGCTGTGTGTGGGAAAAGTGAAAAGCAGGGACACAATACCTCAGAATCAGATTCCTTATTTAGCACTGTATAGGCACCATTTATGTTTTAGGCTAAACTTGGACTATTATATGGTGGCAACACCTGCCCTTTCACGAGACAGGGCTTTTGTAGTCTGGGAGATCAAGCAGTGAAAAAGCACCGCTCCTAATTCTTGCCTCTGAAAAGTCCCCATCGGCTCACATTGTACCTTCTTCAGCAGAAAGAATGCTGTGCAATGATCCATCTGGAGTCTTTCCCCTCATCTTTAAGCTCATCTTTACCCTGGAAGTGGCAATGCTGGCAATGGAAAGTCCTCTTTGTCCATTCCAGTGGTGTCAGGGCTGGGCATTCATGGGGGTTTTGGGAAAGCTGGGAAGATGTGACTGTGAGTGTTTCTGGGACATCCAAGGATCTTCTCTAAAGCCTGATTTTTACCCTACTGGACCCAGTAAAAGGCTGCTCTTGATTGAAATGGGAGAATGACCAGGTCTGTGCTTTTAATAGGCATTTTCTATAGTGATTTCTATTAGATATGAATCTGAAAAGGTGCCACATTTACCTACTTGTCATCAGTGATCTGCAGTACCTGATGGTCTGAAATAAGATACTGGACTGACTGGAATGACTTCTTGCACGATGGATGCTTCATCTGCTCAGCCAAGGACTTCCAGTAAAGAAAAGAATTGTGGGATTTTAATTTTGTGGAGTTTTGTCCTTATGAAATCTGTTAGACTTTTCTTGAGATTTTTCTGCAGTCTATTAATATTATTTTTTTAATAATAGTCGAACTATCAAATGTAAAAATATATATGAGAAAAAGAAAGATCAAGAAATCTCTGAGATGTCTAACAGATGTCTTATGAATTACTGAAATCATTTTTGTATCACTTTAGTAATTAATTTTGCAATATTTATTAGTAGGATTAATGTAGAAATAAAGATAGCAACTAATTGTTAAACAGACCTTACAAAAAGTATGTTCCATTACTGAATTATGTGCTTTCAGAAGAGGAGAATGCAGCAAATCTACAGCATGTACAAATCAAACTGGTTTTAAAGGTTTTGTTCCAGTTGTTGACTCTGAAAGAAATAAATAAGGAATTTTAAGTGTGTGCTGTGCTCTAAAGAGATTATATAAAATTTAATTTTGAAGGTAATTTGTGCTGTCAGGAAGAACTACTGTTAGGTGTTATCCTGCTTCTTTTTGGTTGGAAAATTAAGTTGTTTATAATAATCCATTTCTTGTATACTATATTGAAAGTAATATTTAAACTCGAAGCTGAATAGAGAACAAGATTCTCCATGGACAGAAATTAATTTAATTTTGTGGTTGGTCTCTTGTTAAGAGTGAGGAATCTGTTCCCAGTCCCAGGGACTTGGAACTTGTTCAGTGTTTAGGCTCAGCTTTAGGGTAGCTTTACTTTGTATGGGAGCAGAAAAAATGTACAAACAACAAAGACCAAACTCTCTTCTGCCTGATCTGCATTAACTGTCATCCCTGGAATGCCACACCCACCTTCTTTCCTGTCATCCTCCAGGCATGCCTTTCAAAAAGTCAATGTATTTAGGCAGCAATTTGGTGTAACATGGGCTATTTAAGAGCAGCTAATTGAGCGTTTCTGCCTTTCTCAGCCACTGTAACGCTTCTCATAATATACTAGAAAAGATATTGATCCCCTTGTGTGTTGAACATGTGTCCAGTTACCTGCTCTTGGTGACTTTGGATGAGCCAGTCGTGAAAAAAAATCAGAACTGTGGACTTGCCATATTGTAGGAGAAATGTAAATTCTAACATCAATATTTTGCATCTCTGTACCTTGTGACTGCAATGTTAATCATCTGTTATATTATTATATTCTTTCTATTGTGAGTTTTTTTGTGGTGGTGGTTTTTTTTGTGTTTGTTTAAGCACCCAGAAATCAAATATTAACCTGATTAAGAATTCAGCACTACTGTAAGGCGGAGAAGAGCTGCAGGTGGTGACAGGCAACTGGATTGTGTTTGATCTGGCAGTTTTCATCTATGCCACCATTTTATTCCTGCTGTGGGACTGCAGCAAAATGGTGGCTCACTTGTTCGGTACCTTGGTGATGAATAGGGTGTGTGAAATCCCAGCTCTCGCGTGCCAGGGACTGCACTCGCTCTGGAAAAGAGCTTGCTGAAAGATGTACCCTTGCTAGTGTGTAATGTACAATAGGATCTCCTACTGGGGAGATCCTGGGATTGGTGCAGGGAAAGAGCTGCTCTAATTCTTCTCATGGGGCGAGGATTTAGGAATTTCATCGTCCAGTGAGTTTTTTCCCCCACTCTCGTATTTTCTTTGGGTAAGGGAGGGAGTTAATCTCCTTGGAGTATATGCGCAGAGATGCCTTATCGTGATATTTCTAAGACAGCCAAGTGCCATGAATGGCTCCACATCTTTAGGCAACCCAAATCCTTCCTCCTGTAGGCTCTGAAATGAGTTTTACTTGGGGATTTTGCTTGGAAAGGGCTGGGTGTGGAGGGAGAGGTAGTGGAGAGCCTGGCTCACCCAGGGGCTATTACTGGCATAGCCATGGTCTGGCAGACTGAGAAAAGAGACACCCCAAAACTAACTGGGACTCCAGTTTTGGAAACCTTTTCCAAGCAGAGACTTCTGCAGTTCCTCTGCTGACTCAGGGGTGTGTCAGCCCTTCCTTGGCTGGTGCTGCAATCCCTTGAGAAGGTGGCAGCAAAGTTTTGTGTTTCACAGAATCACAGAATGGGTCAGCTTGGAAGGGACTACAGTCATCTGGTCCCATCTCCCTGCTCTTGTTCTAGAGCACATTGCACAAGGTTGCATTCAGACGATTCTTGAATACCTCCCTCACCCTCTGGGCAGCCTGTTCCAGTGCACAGTCACCAGCAAAGCAAAGACATTCTTCCTCGTGTTCAGATGGAACTTCCTGGGCACCAGTTTCTGCCAATTGCCCTCCCATCTTATCGATCACCAGCACCAAGAAGAACCTGGCTTCATCCCCTCTACCCCAAAGAGCTGTGCTCAGTGCTGGTTTCTTTGTCTGACCATCTACTGGGGATCTCCAAGAGCTACCTCAAAATCCTAAACCAGCAATCTCTCTAATGACCTCCAGGTTGGAACTGGGGCACTTTGTACCTTTTGGGGAGTCAGGCTGGGCTATGGGATCATGTATCCTGAAGGCCTCTGCTATTTTTGTGGCCAAAAGCTCAAGCTGGTCCTGGCATCTTCTCTTTCATCATCCTACTGAAAAAGAAACCTTTCTCTTGAATGGCTGTGGTAACTCCCATGTAGAAGGAGGACCAGCTATAGAGTTTCATGGCCATCACTGGACAAAAAGGGACCTTCTGGTCCAACTGAAGTGTCTTTTGGGGGAATTCTGATCCTTGTTGGGTCCTGAGACAAATACAACTATGGGCCAATAGTGCTCGGATCCCACTGTGTCCTGCCCAAGCACTTCTGTAGGAGTCACATGGGATGTGTTGTGTGCATTCATTTATACAGTGAGCTGGATGGATTGGGCATGGATTTGCTGTCTTCCAAGTTTAGAAAGTACCTTGGACTGGCTGACATAATAATCCAGTGGGATTTCTTGTTCACTAGTAACTTAAAAAGAGATTTTTGTACTGGGATGAACTTCAGAGGAGAAGCTATTTCAGCAAGTATTTTTTTTTGGCTTCAAGTTTTCTGCATGCTTCAGCCTCACAGTTGTGCTCAAAACTGTTGTGTATCGATAAGAGTTTCCTTCTACCCATAATCTCTTCTCTCCTTCTGTTCCCTGCAGTAAACAAGCCATTAAAAATGTGTTTATGACATCACAGTTGGTGACCATGGAAATGACTTTGATGTTAGAAAGACAAATATAGCATCATGATTTCACGGCAGGATCAAGGCAGGAGAAGACCCTTGTTCAAATGGTGGGTAATTAACGAAGGTGATGGAGGGGAAATTTGAAAAAAAAATAAATAAAAAAATTTGAAGAGCCAATTGACTCAATGTGATACACTTTAAAGTTATTTCCAAGTGGAAAAAAAATAAAATAAATTTCAAAAATCGCTTTCAAATGAAAAAATGCAGTGTTCTGACTGTACTATTTCAAATAAAAGCCTATAGGGTAAACAGAGCACCAGAGGGGGGAAGCTTTGGAATAAGAGTGATACATATGCAAGAGCTCCAGAAGGCAGCTTTCAAGCTGGAGTGGTCTGTGCTTAAATCAGGCTTGGAGCGTTGAGGCCAAGATGGACCATGGGGCCAACCTTACTCCAGTTTACACCAGTAACGGAGTCTTGCAGGTTTTCAGTACAAATGGATGGAGCTGAAAGCTTTATCTTATAAAATCCCCGACCCTTGCTGTGTAATTGTCATGGTCATGCCTGCCTGCAGCCAGACACCTTGAAGGAGTCAGGGGAGCCAAGTCTGGCAGCCAAACAAAAGTCTTTGGCTCCTGATTTTGCTGTGACTCCAACTCCTCAATCCATTAGGTCAATGCTCCTGGCATAGCTGCATCCATCATTTACACAGGCTGTTGAAAATAAGCCCTTGTTTTCACATACATTTTATTAAATCGTTAGCATTACACGCTTCAGAGGCAGCAGGACCAAGCCTGCTAGGAAAGTATTGTCAGAATCATTTCTGGGCTCACTTTCTGAGCAGTTGTTCCAACATATGTAATTATGAATAAAATAGCCTCTGAAAAGACCTCCTTGGATTCAGAGAGAGATGAGAACAATAGAGTAGAGATTAAAAAAGATGTTTTTTCTCAGCTAATTGTTTTTAATAAAATGGTAAAAGTGAAGAAAACACCAGGAAACTATAATTAGGATGATAATGCTTTGTTCTGCAGGAATATGTGCCCTGTTGCCTCTCCTATTACAGAGCAACAAAGGGAATGAAGTGGAAGGGAAGGGGAAAGTGGGGATGAATGGGGGTTATTAAATACTGGATAGGAAAGGTCAATAATCATGTCTTGAAGGTAAAGCTGATATAAAAAAGCCCTACAGCAAGGCTGCCCTGAGTGCTGCCCAGCCTGCTCAAATGGTTACCCAAAGTGTTGGGGCTGCTGGGTCTCCCTGGCTGCCCCTTGCCTTTTGTCCAGGCAAGGTTTATAAATGCTGTCCAATGTTTCCAGGTTCAGCCCAGCAGACAGAGAGGAGGACGCAGTCCCTCCATCATGGGTCCCAGTGCTGCCATCTCTCTTGGGTCTGCCTGATTGTATGTGCCCTCTCCACCTCCCAAAACGTTCCTGATCCTATTGCCATAGAGCTGCCCATAACTGTTTAGAGCAGTTAGCACATATGCCCAAACTAGCCCCTTTCTTGGCTTTGAGCAATGTGCAAACTTCACTTGTCCAGTGACAGTGTGTGACAGTCCTGAGCTAGTCAGTCTCTTCCCAAATTATTAGGGATTCAGTACATCGTTGTGAGCAGGTTTGGTGTGTGAGTCACTCTCCAAGCCACCGGGAAGTGGTTTTGCTTATGAAAGTGATGTTGTTTTGTCTTTCCTCTAATTATGGGCATTTTAGGCTGTCCAGCACAGGCCCCTTGGTGTGGGTGCTTGTGCCTGTGCTCTTGTGGCTGCTCTTTGCTTTTGATGAGTTTCCTTATGAGTGAAAACTTGTGTGCAGCTATTAGAAAGGTTTTGTCATGCTAGTGTTTTGTTTTATTATCTCTTCTTTTACTACTTTGGGATATGAAACCTGCTGTTTTGGGATGGGAGAGAATGGATTTGTCATTTTAGTGTGGGCTGGGAGCAGATGGGTCCTTGGTAGTAATGCATTTGTCTTTCCTGCACCCTGGGATGGTAGCAAACTGCTACCCATGTGCTGCCCCATGTATGTGTTTGTGGTCTTCACCTGTGGGAAAAAAGCTGGGGCTGCTGTCTTTAATTGGACTTCCCAGGGGAGGCTGTTATGCCCCAAATTAACCCATTGCATAATTAACTGTGGAAATAAGAAGCCTGACCCTCAGATGGAGGAAAGGCACTGCTGGCCAGTAGCTGTCCTTTGCTTTAGATGGGCAGGCTGTGTCTCCCTTTGGGGACAGCCACTGTGATCAGGGGAGCAGGGGCACCTCTGCTGTAGGGTGACAAGAAAGGCACAAGGGCAGGAGATCCCCAGGGAGATTAATATGCAAGAATAGAGAAATTCATTTTTCCTGGGCTAGAGGACTCTGCGGTACTTGGGCAGCAGAAATTCATAAAGGAGCAAAAGCTGAGTTACTGAAGGGGAAAGGAAAGCTTTGGACATGTCTGGGGTTTCTTTTTGTTACACTCATGTCTGGTGTCTAATTAACACTTCGGACAAGGAAAACATTTCTTGTCCAACAGCCCCCCTGCTTCACCTCCTCTAGTCAGACCACATTTTATGCCTATGAAATCAGTAAAGTACGTCAGCAAATAGTAACTTTCCCTAAAGAAGAGTGAATCCTTTCAGCCTCATACCAAGAAGCAAGAAAGGTCATAAAATTGAAACATTTTAAAGTACTCCTGGATCACATTTAGCAGCTGTCACAGAGCAGCAGGGGAGTGCAAAGTGTAGTTATTGCTTATTTTAGGTACTTTATTTTGTTTGTTTTGTTTCTTCCAGACTCTGACTAGAAAATGATGCAAGTTTGCCTTGTGAGAAAGGAAGAAAATTTATATTGGTGGGTTGCTGAGGTACACCTGAGAAGCCAAACTGATGGGGGGAGAGCTACAGTCTTTTCCTATGTTGATAATCTTTCTTGCCTGAGTCCTGTAAGAGTATGAAACCCCTTGGTCCTCTGCCAGCAAAGTGCTGGTGATTTCAGATATATTGTTTGAACGTACTAGTCAGAGGACGGGAAGAGACCACCAACATTCTTGTCCCAAACAGCCTTTTTCAAAGGGAAAAATGTTGGTGGATTCTCACCACGGTGATTATAGGGGATTATTCTAGGATTCTCAGAAGAATCTGAAAACCAATCTTTCTAAGTTATTTTTGAATAGCTATTGAATGGATAATTTCCATACCCATTATCAAAACGGTGTGCTGGTGGTGAAATTTAGCTGTATTGTATTTGATCAGTAATTGGTGAAATGTTTTCCTAATGCTAAAAGTAGTGTTGGCAACAGCTCTGTGTAGGGATTTACAAGGTGTTTAGACACATTTTTATGTATTCAGTTGCTTTATGCTATCCAAATGGTTTGATGGTGTGGAGAAAGCTAATGGGAATTATCAGAGTATTTAAAGAAAAATTGGAAAGAATTTTACCTTCTGAGCCCCAGGTTCAGAGTTGCATTGCTTCTGGGAGCTGTTGATGACACAAATAACATTTTAAATAAAGTACAATGTTAAACTCTTGATCTTTAGTAACTTGCAGGTTTGAGAATAGAGCAAGCTCAAAAGCAATCAATGCAAATGCACCAGAGTAAATAATAAACAAAACATCAAGGACAAAAGAGTGAAAACTTTCCTTAGCTTAGATTTTCTTTCAGTCCATGGCAGTAATAACTAAGATTATGTTCTGTCTTTGGTTTTATCTTGGATCATGCAAAGTAAGAATTTGGTAAAATGTCCCCTACTTTTTCAGTTGAAACAAAGAGCATAGATTAAGACTAGCAGAAAGTAAAAAAAGTATGTAAGGAAGGGAAAAACCCCACCTAACTTTGAGTCATTTAACCCTGGTGTTCCATTTCAGTACTGTGACAAGCACACAGTGGATATGAGCGCATCGAGGCAGGGACAGGCAGGAGACAGGCAGAACATCGGCCTGAGCTTTAAAAATGTTTCTGTGTTGCAGTAGGTAGCTGGGGTCAAAAACAATTTTCTGGAATTACGTTTCCCCTGTGAGGTGCTGGCAAAGGGACAGAGCCGGGCTGCCTCAGGGCTGAAGAGGGCAAGAAGACAAAATCAACAAATCCATCACAGCACAGGGATCCCTCCACGTTCTCAGTGGAAGCGAAATAACTTTCCTTTAATCTCTGCATTGCCAATGTGTCTCTGCATTTTGGATCCAACACTGCTGGCTCATGCTGGTGTCTAAAGCCATGACATGTCACTGTGTGGATGGAAGCTCCAGGTTCTGGAAATGTCAGAGCGCCCCAAGTTCTCCACCTGAGGCATCTCTATGACTCTTCTTCTGAAAAGAGATGATTCTTAGAGGAATATTTAAATATTCCAAGTTGTCTCTACCTGCTGACAAAAAGCCCCTCTGATTGTTTAAGTGATGTTTTATTTTAGGGCAGTTTGTTTGTTCTGGGGTCCTGTGTCTCCCTGTAAGCTCTGGGTGGCTGAGTCCTTCTACAGCTGGAGGGGATGATGCAAAGAGACTATGTGACTTGTCTGAGGTCAGAAAGTCTGTAGTTCAGGAAGGAATTGGAACCTGGTTGCTCAGTTCTTGGTCTGGAAAGCTGGACTGTCCTTCCTTTTTGAGCAACAAGACAATTTAGTCTATTTAAAAATAACCAAAGAGAAAGGAAGAAAAATATTTTAATTTTCCTGTTATAATATATAGCTCTTGAAGCCAGTGTAAGCAATGAAGCCAGATATTATAGATTAATGGAAGCTTACCTTCCTAATTTACCACCAGGCTAGATAATGTAAAAGAAAGCTTTGCATTAGCTATACAGTGACATTAAAAATGTTTCACACTGGTATCAACACCCTATTATTGCATTTTTGAGGTGAGCTCCCTTAGATTCAAAACGCTGTATCTGCAGATTCTTCATTGTCTTATTTTAAGCTGTTTTTAGTGATGACATTTCCTGTGGCAAATCTTCTATCTTTGGTGGCTCTCTTTTATACTGCTCTGCTTTCCTTTACTCAGCAGCTGGTGATCTCCGTAGACATCCCTGTGCCAGGGCTGCGGAAATCTGGCACCTGCAGAAAATAGTTGGAAAGGAGAGGAGGGAAAAAATGCAACCCATCCATCTTGGATACCTCGAAACACATATAGCTGAGAGGAGCTGCCAAGGGGAAGGATTTCCATACGCTCTCCTTGTCAGAAGAGTAAGCAGGCTGAAAAAGTTGGATGTGCACAGTAAGTGGAATCTGACCCGGGCAGCCTTGATTTACATAGTGCACACTTGGGACCTGCTCATTACCACAACATCCCCCTAATCATCACCTCTGCATGATGGGCACATGGATGTGAATATGCCCCGGGATCCCCAGCGTTTCATTTTTCTGAGCAGCACCCAGCCTTTTGCAGTTATTGTGATATGACAGATGCACATATCATTGAAAGCAGGTCTTGCATGGCATTACACAATGTAAATCAATAATGTGAAAATACAGCCGTTAACACAATGTACAGTTTTGCCTATTACTACAATGCCCTGCTTGTTCCAAAGGAAAAGCAATTTTATGCTCCACTGAAGCATGGTTTGCTTAGCCTTCAACTAGCGGCAAATGCCAGATACTGCAAAATGTTATTGTTACGCAAGCAGTGTCCTGGATTTATTTATATGTATCCATGCAAAGACTAATTTCAACAAGGACTAGGACTGGAGCCCCTCTGAATGCGGGGCTGAACTGCTCTGACCCTGCATTTCCAGCTCTGCTCCCTCTTCCTGGCATCCAGGTCCTAACCCAGGAAAGCTGCATGGTCCTGTGCTCCTCTTTGTGGCTGCCCTTGTTTTGAGCTGAGATTAAATTCTCCCAGGTTTTAGAGTATCCTAGTACACAGTGTCACCTCTCAGCCCAAAAATCAGACACCCCAAGTGCAGGACTAGGTGCTTGGCTCACATGCTGCTCCAGTTGCTTTTCTTTTACCTTCACCATCGTATTCCCTTCCTTGGATATGGGGCTTAATTGCCTTGCTGCATGGCAGGAAAGTCAGCACTTCTTGGACACTTTTTATCTTCGTTGGCTGAGATGTAGGGAAACAGTAGCATGAAGCCTCTGAACCCCTAATTATCAATACGGGCCTCATTGGCTGCTCCTGGAAGAAGTTAATTCCCTTTTGCTGAGGACACAAAAGAAAGAACTGTAACGACAAAAAGAGAGATCTACTCAGATCACCGGGGTAGCAGGGAAGAGGAGCAGTGTTGCTGTGTAAAGGCAACCCCTTCCGACCCTCTCTCAAGGCAGAAGTTGCTCCATGCTCACTTCTGAGCCTTAAATACAGCCTTGCTGTATTTAAGTTGTGGTAGAAACAAAGATCCTAGAAAAACATGCTGTTGAGGTGGAAAAGCCATAATTCCTGATCTTATCAGCTCAGCATAGTGGGGCACTTATTCACTGTCTGTGGAGCCATCTCTGGGTATGAAAACTGCCCTGTGCTCAGCCCGGGGTGGGATTTGGATTGTCCCATTGTGAAGCAGCAGCTCACAGCTTGCAGCTCACCTTCCATGTTTTCTTGCAGAACTGTTGTCCACTGGAAAAAATCAGACTTGCCAGAGATAGGCTTTTTAGCAGAGTCAGATTCATTATCCTGAGAGTGTGAACAGGAACATAGGGGTCCCCATCCATTTCCATTTTCCATATGGGCTCATGTTGTACAAGCTCTTTGTACTCTAGGTCTCCCGTATGGAATCAGTTGAGTAGCTCCAAGAGAAATTTTCCTGTTCATGTCTGGGGTAATTTCTGGGTCTTGACTTATCCCTGAGTTGGATGGAAAGTGTGTCTCAAAATGTTTAATTTTTGCATAGAATAGAAATTCTGGCATTGCTCAGTTCTTTCTTCTGCCTGTAAGGTGAAGCTGGGGAACAATTCAAAGCTCCTGCCAGTTGCACTGTGCTGGTATCCAGCCACTGTAGGTGCAGTTCTTAATAAGAGCTTAATTAGGAATCGAGGGGTTTGCTGGTGATGGCAGGATGCACGTGCGGACTTCTTTCAATAAAGTGGTGGCTGAGACTCTACATGCCCATGCTGTGTATGGAAGGGCTGTGGCATGGCCTGCTGCGTACAGAGGAGACAAAGGCACAGCCCCATTCCTCCTCTTAGCAGCATGGCAATAACTTGAAAATTAGGTGGTTTTTTTGTGTGAGGTATTGTGTGGGTTTCATCCAGGAGAAACTAAGCTTTGGAGTTTATCCCTGGGTTCTTCTAAACCTTTTTCTTTTTCTCATTTGGTCTGATGTCAATTTGAAATGCAAATACAGCCTTGAAGTGGGAATTAGGAGTTTGTCTTTGAAATGACCACAAAAAATATCTCTTTTATTAAAATACATCCTGTTTTTTTAATCTCCAGAAACATTTGCCATGTTTGGCCCAAATGCAGGAGTTTTTTGGTGCATGTCTCTCTCCCTTTGCTGTTGTATATTGATTGCTAAGGGGGAAAACATGCCCTTCTGCTGAGCCTCCTTGGTCCTCCCCTTCCACCATGCTCTCAGTGGGGCTTGGTCAGCAGCCGCTGCCTCTTGCCTTCCCCTCTGCCTGCACCTTTGCTGTTCCAGCCCCCTGTCCCACACCTCTGTTTGGGCATTGCCCTGCCACAACATGAAGGTGTAGGCCATTGTGATTGCTCCTGGGATTTCATCCAGGCCATGCTGTGGTACATCAGTGCTTCTGTCAAGCCACGTCTTTGCATACAGAGGGAAGAGGGAATCCTCCTTCCCCCGAGGCTGAAGCTGCCCCTCCATGCCTGGGGGCTCTTGCTCGCAGAGAAGAATGAAACAGATCCCCTTGGCTTTAATATTTCTATTTTACAGCCTAGATCAATTTCGATTTTCTCTTTTGACTCCTTTGTTGTGTTTATTTCAAGAGATTTCTGTCACCTCCCTTCTGCACTTCAATGTGCCTGAAAAATTTCTATCAGGAGTGATTGTGTGTGACTTGGAGAAAGTGCAATTTTTAAGACCCGAATGTACTTTAAAATCCCCACNCCCCAAATTAGCGCCTCTCAACACTGAAGCTTCCCCGTCTGACAACGCTGTATATGTTATTACTGCCACAAGACCTTTCCACCACTGGGTTACTCTCTTTTTCATTTTTTGCTATGAATATGAGATTCGCAGGGAATTGCTGTGTACTGAATATTTGCATTATGGCCTGGGATGCTTTGAGTAAGACTTCAGGAAACTGAAAAGAGCCTTGATATCAAACTGAAACACTCCAGAGAAAATTCCCCTAAGCCATAGAAAAATAATTCCAAACATGAATATTTCCACCCTGGCAATTCTCTTTAAATATATTATTGTGAGAGACAGCTGGACAGACAGACAGGCAGACACTTATGGATGGCTGACATTAGCATGTAGCTTCTGCTGTCACCCACAGACAGGCTGCGTGGCTGGAATGATGATTTCTCTGTCCTGACTTTGGGGAATTTTACATATTAGACAATACTAAAAGAATTTTTAATTGGACTCATTTTACTTTTTTTTTTTCTTTTTATCAGAAATGAGACAATGTGTGTGAACCCCTGTGGTTACTGTAGTCTCAATCAGCTGCCAAATAATATTATAGAACTTGTGATTGGATTAATGAAAAGCTTGTAACAAAATTATGGTTGTGAGGAAATTATCCTATTGGGGGCTTTAATTTAAACTGGTGGGACAAAATTAGTTCTAAATTAAAGAAAACTACTAATTGTCTAGATATCGCTTGGTTGATAAATGCACCAGTAGGATCGTGTTCCCAGGGTATCACTCTGCTGTTCATAGGGTTTTTGAGGGAAAATGCACTTGGCAGCCTTGTTCCATTCCCTTTCTTCTTTTTCCATGAGTGTCCTGGTCTGCTGTGGATGGTGAGCTCCTCCTCAGCCCTGTTTCTGAGGTCACTGACTCCTGGAGTTCCCAAAGGAGAGGGATGATTTGGGCCAGCCCAGTGGTGTCCTCTACTTCCTTGGGGATCCCAACCCCTCAGCAGGGATGATGCAGCACACACATGGGTGGGACATATAGACACCACTGGGACATATAAATGTGGTGAGGACTCATTCCTCGTGTCCTATCTGGTGCTTCTCTTTGGTCTTTGCAATGGAGTCATCTCAGCCGTGTTCTCCCTTAGCTTCCCTGTGCCATGGATTTGGGAAGTTGCCTGCAGGGCAATGTTTTGCTGCTGGGTCAGACTGCATTGCTGGATCTGTTGTCAAAGAGAAAAAAAAGCTCCATTTCCTTCTGAAATTTTCCCTGTCCTTTAGGAAAACATTTCTGTCACTTGCCTCTATCATTAGCTTTCAAGTGGTAAATCCCAGGCAAATAAGTCTGCATTTAAAGCAATAAATTCAGTGCCTTTCCTCTGAGGCTTTATTTTCTCATTTAGTGACCTCTTGTTCCCCATGTCTTTGACACTTCTCCGATGTGCATTAAGCAAATATGCAATCATCCTTTCATTCTCTATCTTTGCTTTCATTATGATTTTTTACACTTCATTACATTTCCCTCTATAATTGCAACTCTTTGTTGTCCCAAAGTTTTATGGCTCTTTCCTCTCTTCTCTCACTTCTTGTGCTTCTTTGTTATTCACGTTAGCTTTTCTTGACACTGTGTTCCTAGTACATTTTCTAGATGTCAAGCAAACTCTTAGGCCTAAACTCATTTATCTTTGAACACTTTCCATTTCCACTTCAGTGCTCTACCCCAATGAATTCCATCCAGAACTTCCTTTTCTTCTAAAATTGGCTGTGCTGCTTTTATTCAGCGTTCTTCCCTTTTTAGGCCTAATTATAAATCCAATTGTTCGGTCCTGAATGCTTCCACGAGCTCCATTCATTTCCGAGCGCGGTTCTGCCATAACTGCCGGGGGAAGTTGCGTGACTGCCCTTTCAAAATCCTAATATGATCTAGATGAGAAAGAGATGTTATTTCTAACTTAAATTAAACCCCAGCGCAAGATCAGGCTGTTAAGTCTCTCCGCTCTGCTCTCCTGTCGCCGCATTTGCCCACCCTGGAGAGTTTAGAGGATGCTCTGCAGAGGGTTTATGGAGTTTTCCCAGCCCCTTGCAGGGTCCAGAGAGCTGCTGGGAGAGCTGGTGGGCACCGCTGTGCCTCCTGCTGGCATCAGGTGCAGAGGTCTGTTGAAATCCATCAAAAGCAGTTCAAAGCGGCAAATGGCTGATTCCCACAAACATACACCACCTCTTTCCTTAGGAATTTTTACTGGCTACTTGAGTAATTGGATGTTAATTTGTAAGCAGAAAGTGCCAACCTCACTGGCTTAATTTTGAGCTTTTTGGGATAAGTGGTCAGTGGGAAACGCTTGGGGTTTTGCTGTAGCTCTCCACCTGGGGATTAATTAGCGGTTTTGGTTGGATTTTGGCTCTGTAGCTGGGCAGAGGTTGGCACAGCATAGCTGAGGCCTGTGTGTGGACAAACCACCCGTGGTTTGTGAAGCTCACTGTGCTCCCAGACTCTGTGAAGCTCAGCTGCTCAATCTCAAGGCAAACCATGACCACTATTCCATACCCAAGTTGCCTAACTCAAGTCTGAAGTCTTACACACTCAGATTTTAGGAGCAGCTACATGACATGATGGGTTTGATGCATCTCCAGATACCCTCTAGCAATGTTTTCCTTTAAGTATGTTCAGGTGTTTAGGTGTTTCTTAGGTAACTTCATCTGGGTTGAATGTTCTCAGAAGGGGAACACACAGAGCTGGGAGCACAGTCTGAAATAGAGAACACATGGGAACCTGATGATCTACCAGTGGAATTACTGGCAGGATTTGCTAAGCTTTCAAATGGGCAAGGCTGCTCTCTTTCTCCTCCAAAATTGCCCTTGGAGGGAGGTGATGACAAAGAGAATTGCTCTTTTCCACTTACTTACTGATTTAACCTGATTTCTTCCTATTCTTTGAGCATCTGGAAAAAAACATGAGTAATGTGATGACAAAGTTCATCCTTTGTTCTGAGGTGAAGAGGAGAATGTCAGTGACTTTGCAGACCTGGGGCACTCTGTCATCCCTAGCTAACATGGGAGCTGCTCTGCTCTCTAAGCATTGCTTTCTCTTGAAAGCCTGAGAAAAAACAACCACTGCTGCCTGACCTGCCTTCTTGTGACCTTTCAAATAGGTGCTCAAGCAGTGTCAGCAGGCTCAGACGATGCACAGTGATGGTCCTGCAGGAACGTGGGTGATAGCAGTGACACTGAAGCGTGTCTATAGGTATGGTTGTGCACATCCTTGTGAGTCAGTGATGTGGAGATCTATCCATTTTTTGTGGCTGAAAGCAGGCAAACTGTTTGGGCTCTACTTCCCACCTGTAAAGCAGAGCAGATAGTGCTGGCAGCAGAGTATACATGGCGATATTTCTGTATGAAGCTTTATCTGCTGAAGGTTTTATGGAGCCTTAAGTTGCTCTGTGTTGAGCTCAGTGACTCCAGGAGGACATGCCTTTGGTTCAGCTTTGAAGGGGCAGAGCAGAGCTGTCATGAGGGGAGAGAGGACAGACATAATCAAGATGCACAAACACCCATGTCACGGTTTGCCATGCCACTGTGTGTCAGTGCCATGTAGCACGAAGTGATGGGGAGCTTGTGAATAAAGCTCCTTTGGCCTCAGAGGAACCCCATCATCTACCTTGTTCATTGCATTGGGCTTCTGCTTTTTGTGGAAGAGGGATTCAGACTACACAGACACCAGACAAAGTCTTACAAATTAGCTGACCTTAGAGCCTGAGCCCTTTTGATATCTGTACATTGATTTGTTTGGGGATTTTTTAAAGAACTTTCCTAGACAAAGCCGTTGAATTATTTGCTTTCACCAATAGTTACTTAGTTATGTTGTGGCAACTGCCCCCAGAGGCTGCAGGGGCATGACTGGGATATTTAAGTTTTGTCTGAATTTTTTATCCCAATTTGCAAAATCATTCATTTTTTGGAAGCTTTAGCACATTCGTATATAGTAAAGGCATTTTTTTCCTCTTAAAATATCTGACAGAGTGAGAAAGAAAGACCTCTTGCAGCAACTTCTCTGTATCAGACCGATCACAGGAGATGACGTGAAAAAACTAGCTATCATATAGCATATCATGTAAATAAATACATCTTGCTGTATTTCTAAGCAGCTACAGTTGGCTGTGTGTGCTGGGTGGATATGACTGGATTATTATAGTCTGTCATTTCAGCATGAATTCAGATTCTATGTTAAGTGAGTATTATTTAATAGTCTGGAAGAAGCCTTTGGAGCTGTTATTATCTCTCATGTAAATGCATGTTAAAGCAATTTGAACAGAGAAATCATCTTGCTGATGGACTGTACCCCTCCAGTGGAAAGGCTGAGATGTTTGTACTGTGCTATGCCAGAGCCACTTGCCCTCTGGAATGGTAACTGGGAGGTGTATGGACCCCCAGGATGGCCAAACAAGTTTAACACAAACTTTAGAGCTGCTGTGAGCAAACCTTCATGGGCTGAACATATGAATTGTCTCATTGCAGAGTGACACAGCTGTGCTGCCTGCAGGTTGCAGATGTGTTGGGAACTGGGAGCCCACTGGGGAAGGAAAAGTTTCAAGGTCCAAAGAGCAACCTCTGGGAAACCACTGGCTTTGGTGGGTCAGGAGCCATGGGGAGGGACTGCACAGCTGCAGTTAGCAGACAGCAGTGAGCCATGGAGAGCAAGTGGGGAGGAGGGATAAAATCCCACACAGCACAAAGCCGCTTGGTGGGGATGCTGCAGAGCAAAACAGGCCTTTAAATTTCCATAGGAGTAGGTTACATTTATGCTCATGTTCCGTCCCTGCATCCTGTGCTGTGCCCAGCTCTGGTTGCCTCAGAAGCCGGCAGCAGTCCCCAGCAGCCTCGTGATATTATTATTTTTTTATTCACCTCAATAAAAATCTGTGATTCATTAAGTGCTTGTCATGTTTTGGTACATGGATCAGGAACTGATCAATAGCCAGCCAAATTTAATAAAAAGGAGCTCTATTCTTGGGAAATGAGCTTGTTACCATGCCAACTATCGATCTATCCTGACAGGCTCTGTAAGTCACCAAATGAGGTCCTGATAGGTAGGTTGCTCTCCCTCCTTGCCTGCCAGGAAGGGTGTTGGTTTCAATCTCTGTATTTAAAAGACTTTGGAGAAAACCCTATTTTTTAATGCTGTCTCTATGTAATCCTCTGGCAAAGGTTCTAGATTGCCCAGAGCTAGCAGAAGTCATCCAAAGGCTTTCTTTTTATCTCTAAGGTGCTGGAAATATAACACAAAGGTAGCAGAGCTCTAGTTCTGCCCCAGAGCCTCACAGCTTGAGAAGAAATGGAGCCCAACGCCAGCCCACACACCCACCTTGCTGATGTATCACCCTGCAACCAACATCCCAACATTTCTTCTTTCAATATTAACAACTTAACATGGACTAAATGGTGTTAAATGGCACTGAAACAATGCCCAGGCAGGTGGATTTCTTCAGCTGACCATGGTAAGCAAGACAGATTTGCATCCTGAGGAAAAGAGATGCTCTACAGATTCCTGCAGGTCCTAGAGTCACTCCACTGAGCTTCCCTTGTTGATTCTAAGTCCCTAAATTCCAAGCTTTGGCATTGCAGCTGTTCTCTGGTATGGATGACCTGAAGGATTTGGGAGAAAAAACTGAACATGGACAAGGAGGGAGGCGTTTGTCAAATGGAATTAACATATCCTCAGAGTTTTGATTTGCCTGATCTCTTCACCATGTCCCTAGATTTTTATTGTCACTTTTTTTCTCCTTTTATTTCTCAGAAGGAGGGTGGGCAGGGCTAGCTGTGGGGAGACCCTGGTAATGTCTTTACCCCTGCCAGGGGCTGTGTGACAGCCTGGCACAAAGAGGCAGCTCTCTTCAAGTCCAAAACTCACCATTAGTTTTCTCTCCTACTTCAGGGCTTCGCCCAAAGCACGCTGGGATCAGTGGACGCAGATTTTGGTATGATCTGGCCCTTTCCCAGTCCAAACCCTTTAAATACAGAGGCCCACATCCTTCTCCAGGACAGCCACTTAGGTCAGTGTTTGAAATTTTAAGAATGTGTGGTGAATTTACTTGTGGCAGCAAAAGCATTACAGGCTTAGAAAATCCAATTCTGTGCTCAGTACAGTTTATCCAGCCAAAAGTGAGACAAAGAGAGAATTTGATGTGGAAGATCTCACCAAGTCACCTGGGGAGAGGGAGATCAATGTAATTCCTTCATGGTTTTTCCAGGTTGCGAACTGTAAAAAGCTTATTATTATTTGACCTTGACATTAGTCCTGCTTTGAGTGGGAGGCTGGACTTAAGACCTCCAGAGGTCCCTTCCAGCCAATGTTTTTCTATGATTTCATCTCAGAGGTGTGATGTAAGGTCTAACCTCAAAATGAATATGCAACTAGCTTTTTTGGGTGTTATCAGAAAGGTTGCCAGCAGCCAGCACCTGTCCTCATGTCTGCTCTTGGCATGCCTTCTCCTTGAGTGTAGCTCACATCAAATTCCTTGTTTCAGGTTTCCTTCTTTCAGAGATTTTTCTCTAGTAAAATTCTCAGACATCTCCATAGAGTTTGTTAACATGAGTTGTTTAATGGAAATGTCTTTTCAATATATGACAAAAGTGAAAGACTTCAGTAATGTCTGACAGAACCATAGAATTATTTAGGTTGAAAAACCCTGTAAGATCATCAAGTCCAACTGTTAACCCAGCACTTCTAAGCCCACCACTGAACCATGTTCCCAAGTGTTGTATTTAGGTCTTTTTTATACCTTCAGGGATTGTGATTCCACCACTGCCCTGGGCAGCCTGTGATAGGGATTGACAACCCTTTAATTGAAGAAATTTTTCCTCATATCCAATCTAAACTGCCCTTGGCAGAATTTGGGGCTGTTTCCTCTCACTTGTTACCTGGGAGAAGAGGCTGACCCCCAAGTGGCTATAACCTCCTTTCAAGTAGTTTTAGAGAGTGAAAAAGTCCCTGCTGACCCTCCTTTTCTCCAGGCTGAGCACCTCCAGCTCCCTCAGCGGCTCCTCATCAGACTTTTGCTCCAGAACTGTCCCCAGCTCCGTTGCCCTGCTCTGGACATCATGGCAGTGAGTGCAGAGTAGGGGCAGGGTGGAGCAGTCCTTTCTGTTAAACGTGTGTGCCAGATTGAGCCTGAAACAAAAGTCTTGTTAAAATCAAGTGAAAGTTGTTTCTGGGAATGTATTGCCGGATCATATCCCGGCTACCTTGGGCAGAACCTGGCAAAGTTTGAACTCAGTACTGACTGTATATTCTGTTTTTCTTGCAGTTTGCTCTGGAGCCTTGAAGACAAATGAGATCAGTTGGGTGCCAACAGCAGTGAGGGCGGATGAGAGAGAAGGGCCCCTGGGAAGCTGCAGGGGGAGGAAGGCCGGCAGTGTTCCTGGCGGTTTGCAGGAACAGGGATGGGATTCCTGCAGCCCCTGCTCCGCCAGCCCAGCTTTCTCCTCTCCAGCAGCAGACATACAAACAGCCTGCCAGGCTCAAGAGGAATACAAGCAAAGAGACAACCGGCTTGGAACACACCTTTTGCTTAGGAGAGAAGGCTGCCAAAAGCAAAGCCCAGCTGGCCAGCATTAGCTCTGCGGGCAGCTGCCTCCCCTGCCTGCCGGGAGCGAGAGGCTCCGTGTCAGCACGAACCCCGGCGAGGGGAGAGAGACGGAGCTCGGGGCTGCCAGAGGGTTTGTGTTTTCCCATACTGGAGAAGCCTGCTCTGCAGTTTTTAAGATGTATCAACAGCCTCACATCACATCGTGATTTGGCTGCGAGTTGAGCCGAATGTGTGTTATCTCGGCAGGCTCATGGTGTGCCTCTCCTCCCCATTTAATATATACGAACTTACAGCGAGAGTTTTACCAACTAGAGAATGTGTTTTGGCTGCATGAAATAGTTATGTTATTCCTGTAGGAGAAAAATTTAATTTTGCTCTGAATTCCACTATAACCAGAGAGCTCCTCATTTATATCCTGGGTAATAAATCAAAGCAACATGAAGTCTCGTGCACAGAACTGAAGTGGTTTCTTAAAGCAAATTTGGCAGGAAATAAGTCATCATCTTAAAAAGCCAGTCCACCCCTCTTAGACAGTACACTACCAACTCTTTGCTAAAATCCTCAAACAGGCACGAAAATTCATTTTGTGAAAGATAGAAGTCTGTAAGCTTTAGTGATGCTCTGTGAGACAGGCCATATGATTCTGTTATCAAAGTCACACAATATCTTTCTTAGAAAAACCACCCTGTGAGCTCCCTTCAGCTCAGGGGTTTGCAGTGTGTGTCCAGGTACTCTAATATCACGAGGGCCATAAGTATGGCTTCAGATAAAAATAAGGTCATGTTGCTATCACATCTTCCCTCTGTGTTTTCCCTTTTTTCTTGCCTCCTCAACTGATGTTGTTATTTTTCTCTTAAGAGTTTTTTTTTTTTCCAACTTACCTTTCTAGTTTCTATTTCTATCGTGCAAACATGCCACGGCAAAGCAATGTAAGCAATGCATAATATATTTGGAGTAATGTATGATTCATTTACTAGCTTTCATAATTAATGTGGCTGTGTTTTACATACACTGTACTTCCTGCATGCATTTTATGATGTGAACACTCTTCAAAATCTAATAAAATGTTATCCGTTAAAAACAATAGTACTAGTCCTGTGATGAGATTTGTGTGCAGTTTTACAGCAGCTGTAGAAAGAACTTGGTGCCAAGTTTCTATTCTAAACTCCAATTTTATGCTGCTGTTATATGCAGCTCCTAATTCTCAAGGTGGAAATTATTATAATTATATGTATTATTATAGTGATACCACAGTTGTTCTGGATATCATCTGCTTTCATACCCGGAAAATTTTCCAACCCAAATAATTTTTCTATCTGCTCTCTGGAGTTTAATAACAAATGCAAAATAATATTGAATTTATGAGGAAACGTATACGAACTATACAGAGCATCTGTAAAATATCAGCTAAATAATGGCAACATCTGCATCCCCAAAAAATTCACCCTTGCCTGTGGTTTGGTGAAGCTGAGAGCACACACAGCTTTGTCCTCTGGGCCCTAGGACACTGTTTCCAAAGATATTTATACATCTAATTGCCATCAATATCAACAAGAGTCGAGAACTGCTGGTGAACTCGGGCCAGGCACTTTATTTACACATTATTCTCTTCCTAGTAAGGACTTGAGGACCCAAAATTATTTTGCACCCCATGGAGAAGAAAGCCAGCACAGCCATTTGTGTGCTGTTCCTGGAGACACTGTTCCAGGCAGATGGATTTGGAAGCTCTTAGTTTCCTATCTTCACAACAAAAATGTGTGCAAAACGATTTCCAGCAACAAAATCTACACTTATGAACAAAGCAATCTAACGTGAATACATTGAAAAGACAAAATTGATATGAAAAATGGATATAATTTTCAGTGTAAAGCTAGAAATCCTGTTTCCATCTTTCCAGATATGAGGCTGATATTTTGCCTGCTTTCCTCCATCTGAATCCTCATTAAACCCAACAGGCACAAATCATCCCAGCTCAGTGGCAGTGTGGGGTTGGGGGATTTATTTTTGCCTAGCCTTTGACTCCTGGGTTGGATGAGGGCAGTCAAATCAGCCTTGTGCTGCTGGTATGTTACCACTTCACACCTACACAGCACCTCAGTGCGGCCTCAGCTGCCAGCAGGTGAGGAGCATCACTGGCTTGAGTAAGTTAAGCCTGAGTTTGGGACTTGTGGGGTGAGTTTTACAGGGAGTGGTTGTGTGTAGTAGGAACATGCAGTGTTTTTTGAATGCTGCTGGTTGGAACAGCAAGGAACTTCTAGAATGACTCCAACCTACTGGTTTTGCTGGACTCACATCAAGCTTTCTCTGAGGTATTTGACGTGCAGATTTTTAAAAGGTATTTAAGCTCTGCTTTTGGGCTTTTCTGTGTCCCTCCTGGCGAATGGTTCCCTGCTGGGGCAGCTGTCTGTGCTGCACAGGCAGCTTTGGTGTTTTTCCAGGAGTGGGATTTGTGCAAACCTGTAGGTAACTTGTGCAGTGGCTGACACTGCTTGAAGATGAGGAATGTGCGCTCCTGGGAGTGGCACTTTGCAGAGAGTGCTGCCGTGCTGGGAGCTGCTTCCCTTCCCCAGTGTGGCACTAGAGGAAAGGTGTATAACTTTCCACCTGGAAAAATGAGGTAAAGACCTTAAGGCCCCAAATCCTGCCTTTTAGAAAAACCAATAGTGCTGTTGATGTTGGGAAGAGAAATACTGCACTGCAGCAGTACAAATCGGATGTGCTGCATCCCTGTCTAGGGTGAACATCCTGCCTGTTGTGTTGGCTCTAGGACTGGGTTTGGAGACCTACTCCAATACACTCTGCAAGATGCAGGGAGGTGTTACAGCAGTGGCAAGGGACACCTTCACAGTGCCCTCCTGGCAGCTTGGGAGGAAGCTGATAAAACTGGTAATTTCTAATGCTTTCTAGTTCTGATTGTGGAGCTGGATTCATCCCCCCCACCCCACCTCCTGCATTTATGGAGGTTTATTTCAGTGTTGTGTGTACTGCTTGGATCTTTGAGCTAGAGGTTTTCTTATATTTTTTGCCCCATCTTGGGTTAGTTTTTTGTGCATATTTTTACTGACCGGGGATGATTCATGCCTGTTTGCTTTAATGAGGATTCAGCTGGAGGAAAGCAGGCAAAATATCAGCCTGGTATCTAGAAACAGGATTTCTAGCTTTACACAAGAAATTATATCCATTTTTCATATTTATTTTGGATTTTCAATTTAGTTTTGGGTGGGGGTTTTGGTTTTGTTTGTTTGTTTATTTTTTAACAGCAGCTAAATTCATTACTTAGAGAAGAAAAGCCATGCAAATATATCTCTGTTCCCTATAAAGATTCAAGAAATGTAAGGTCATGGAGGTGAAAGGGATCGAGCAACGGTACTATTTTGAAACACCAGTGTTTGAAAACTGTGTTTCAAACAAATCTTTTCAATATTTGTGACCTGGTAGTGACTTCCACCTTTGGCAGGCTTGTGCAGGTGATGTTAAAGCTTTCCTGGCACTTGCATCTGTACCTGTTTTGCTGCAATCCCAGCAGGTGCTTCTGCCACAGGGTCCTTTCTCCTTCTACCAATAGAGCTACAGGGGGGGCTATTCCCCTGAACAGGCAAAGCGCCTACATCGTATCTGTGCAGAGCCCCTGGGAGTGGCAGTATTTCTGACACAGAGCATGTGGCAATGGAAGCTTGCCCTGGCACAGGAGTGAGACTTGACCTCGGTGTGGGGAGCTGCCTCTCAGCCCCAGCCTGCCAAGTGCCACATCATTCCCTGTTTTCAGGGCCTGTGGTGCCCTAAATGGGTGATAACCCCCTGGGACACGTGCCTACCCAGGTGGCCTCCTGTCCCCAGCGACTGACCTCCAGCTGGGAGGTCTCTGCCCCTGCGGCCACCTCCTCTCAGCATGGTCCCTACCCAAGCCTCCAGAGAGCATCGGCTCCAATTCTGCCTTCTGGCAGTTGGGTGAAGAGGCAGAAAGTCCCCTTTGGGGGAGGTTCAGGGAGGGAGGAACAGTGAGAGTCTCCCAGGAATGCAATAGCAGCTCAGGCACACGTGGGGGGCTCTGCATAGTCCTATTGCTTGACCCGACACTGCGGCCAGAAAGAGTGAGACCTTCTCAAAGCATCGGTTTTAAGGAAGGTCAAAGGGATAAATTTGGGGGGAAAGGGGAAATGCAGGACAAATGCTGGACGCGGAAGACACTACTGATGTGGAAGAAAACTTCCAGGGGCATTCAAAGAAAACGGTTAATTACTGCTCATATGGCAGGGGAGCACGATACGATGAGCGAAGCTGGAAGCTGCGGAACCCTTTGCGGGGTGAGGGGGAGCCGAGAAGGACAAGGAGCTGGGGCACCGCCGGCAGCACTCCCTGCCCACCCCCTGCCTCCAACAAGCGCCGTACCGGGGGTCCTGGGATGGAGCGACTCTGGGGCCAGGGGATTCTCCAGTCACGCTCCGGGGGTGCTGGGATGGCTGCAGGGACTTTCCACGGGCGCTGGGCGACAGTGCGGATGCCCAAGCGCTTCTTCCTGCAGAGTAAATGGGGCGGCATGGCGTGGCACCCAGCGCCCGAAGTGCCAGGTATTGAAAGGTTTTCAAATATATATATTTTTAAATATTTTTTTCCCCTGCACCAATAAGCCATGGGTTCATTTGCACCTGTAACTCTCGTTTCAGGGCGGATGGGATGCAGCATCCACTACCGACTCTGAGTCAAACGAGAAATAAAACACAAATAAAAGCCCGCATCTATGCTGCTTTTAAGGCAAACGACTAAATAATTTCGTATCTCCCGGTCCGACCAGATCCACACGAGGACTGTGAGGAGACCCCAACGTCTAGGGAAAACTTGCAACCCTCTCCCGCAAACGAGAGGCGCGAAATCTTGAGAGATAAAATTATGGAACAAAGTGGGAGATCTCTGTAAATAGGCTGAGCATCGAGAGCCTTTGTGCCCAGGTCACCTTGGAAGACGAAGGGGCGTCAGGGATGCCTGTCCCTTTCAGCTGCCCTTTCTGTGGTCCCTGACATGGTCACATCAAAGGACCCGCGGGGGAAATCTGTACACAACAGTCATCGAAATTTTAGCCTGGGAAAAGAGAAAAAACCAGACGATATTGATACGTTTCTGAGAGGCAAAATATTGGATGTATCGGTACGTGCGCGACGCCAGAGGTTTTGCAGTTTGTCTGGAAACGCTCGGAGTTGGAGGCGGAGGAAATGGAGGGGGGGGTTAATAAAAACCATTTGCCACTTGTCTTCAATTAGAGGCTAGAGATTTAACAAAAATAAGAAATGCCTATTTTTTTTTCTCACTTGCTGTCGGGATCAAGAAGTAAACGCCGTACCCCTGCAACGATTTTGGGGCTTCGCGACGAAGGGAAATACAGACGGCGTTGTCGCGATCCGTGTCGGCGTGGCTCATGTCCCGGCACACACCTCGCCGCTCTCGCCGCTCTCTGCCGCTTCTCCGCCTGGAGCCGGACCCCCGACGGGCCGCGGGACCCCCGCGGGGCTCAGAAACGGCGAGACGGGGAGATCCGGCTCTGGGGGCCCGGGAGCGGCTCCCCTCAGCCTGGCGTGCAGAGGCCGCCCGCGCACGTTATAAGGAGGGATGTCCTCATGTTTTTGTTTTGTTTTGTTTTGTTTTTCCCAGTGCCATCGGGGAAGCACCAAGCCGTCGAGGCTTCTCCCTACCCGGGGCTGGACAGTCACGGAACATCCTGTCACCCTGGGACATCCACGTCCCAGGCACGTGACGGGCACCTCGGAAGGCAATGCCACCCCCCTCGCACCCGATATTCCCCGCATCTTCGTGTCCATGACAAATAGAGGCAACGTGAGACAGGAAAGAGGGAGGAGGGAAAGACACGCACACAATAGCCAGGCAAATTGTTAGCGACTCCGGCGTTTGGGGAAGCCGGTACTGTAACTGCGCTCTCATCAGTCACCGCTCCTGAAGTGATAGTAAAAATGCATCTAAACATGCTGCGGTGTGATATATAAAAGCACAGCGGGATGAGCTGCTTTCCAAAAAGGGACTTGGTGATTGGATATGCCTTGGCATGATTGACAAGAGCTTAGTTTGGTAAAGAGAAGACACGCAAGCTTTCACAGCGGGATTTCTTTTCTAAAATATATCACACTAGCCTTTGAAAAGCGCCGCACACTATAAGGGAAATAAGGTTGCTTTATAGTGCTCTGACATTTCTTTAAAACACAACTAAGATCAAAAAAAGAAATAAAATGTGTTCCAAACACAATGTTTTAATTAGTTTATTCTGTGCATTTGCTTTTATCTGGTGTATATATCACGGATCCCCACCCTTTAATTAAAACAACTGGCTGCCTATACAACAGCAGAGACAAACGCTTAACTTTCTCCTTTGTAGCTACAAGCAAACTCAATTTACTACGGCTCTCAGAAGAGTTTTTAAAATAAACGTGGATGCCTTGAAAGCTATCAGGGAATGGGCGAAGGTAGCGGGAAATGACTGTTTCCTGGCTTTGAAAACTTGAGAGGATGTGGAGTCCCGCGGGCAACCCTGCCCGCAGCCTGCCCGCAGCGCTCACCCGCCGGCCCTGCGGGCTCAGCTCCACCGAGGGAATTGAAACGCTTCGAGGGCACAGAGCTGCCTTCATCTGGGAGCCGCAGCTGAAGGGCTGCAATGGGGCTTTCCAGTTTGCTTGGTTGCGTTTTGGATTTCTTTTTGTTTCTCTTTCTTGTTTTCTCTCTTATTTAATTTTTTTTTCATTTTAATTTTGGTGCGGTCCTCATCGAAGCCCAGGTTGCCGCCAGCTCTCCTTCCCCCAGCACTGCCCGCTCCGGGGATTGATCACTTGAGGCACCTTTTCCACCGCCGTCTCCCCCGCCTCTGCCCGACAAGGTTCTTGTTACGGAATTGATCCTCCGGGCAGAGGAATAAAGGTTCTTTAAAAGGCATCGACTCCTTCCCCCCACGGCAAACACGTTGTTTACAGGCGGGTTAATCGTACCGCGGGCCCGCCGCTGTCCCCCGCGCTGGGGGTGCGCTCCTTGCGCGCCGCGTCCCGCAGCGAGGGGCCTAGGGGCATTCGATAGCAAAAATACAGAAGGGGGGTCAGACCCGCGAGCAGTCGTCTATTGGCCCGAAATGTAGGGATCTCGGCAGAAAGAGGGAAGCTGGCTCTCCCCGAAGCCCCGGGGGCACAGGCAGGGGGTGAATCACCCCGATGCCAACGCGGCCATCCGGGCAGAAGCCCTCTTCTCGCTCCCCGCAGATGTGATTCACTCGCTTTGGCCCCAAAGCTTCAAGCTGATGAAGCGACTCCCATTGCGGGATGGTTTAACCCAGGGAAGCGTGTGGGGGCTGAGCCCGGTCTCTCCCGGGAGCCGTATCACGGCGCGCCGGGATGGCCGGAGCCCGTCGGGGCTGCGGGCTGAAGGCACCGTCGGAGCGCTGCGTTCCCCTCGGTCGCCAAGGGCGTGGGGCAGTGGCGAAAGAAGCAGGAACGGGTCAGATCCCGCAGCTCTGCGGCGGCATCGCTTGTCCCGAGGAGTTAAAAAACATAAGGGAAAAAAGAAAGGCGTATCATCCCCACGGGGACCGGCGTGGAAGTGTTCCGGGCAGGAGGACAAAGGTGACCTTGGTCCATTCCCCAGTACCTTGGAGAAAAACCCCGGCTGTTGAGGGGGCAGTCGCTGGGAGATGCTGCCGGAAGGACATTGACAAAAGGCGAGCAGTGGAAAATAGCCGTTTTAATTGTTTTAAATACTTCAAATCGTTCGACACCTTGCTCCAACACACCTATGGGTCTGGCAAAATCGCGTCCCCGTCTTTACGGGGTGCTGGCTCCGGGAGATACCTTCGCGGTGCCCGCTAGCGGTGTGCCCGTCGGTGCGCGGGAGCCGACACTGAGTGCATGACCCGACCTCTCGGCCTCCCTGTGCTGGAGCCCACCTGCGGCCCCTCCCTGGACCCCTGGTCCGCTGAGCCGCCCCGCAGTCGGCCACTGGGGCGGCTCTAAGCGGCTTTGCCACGGGAAGTCTCGGCCGGTCGCATCTCCGAGCCCGGGGCCGCGAGGAGCGGCGAGTCCTGTTGCCAACACTCCAACTCCGGGCCGAGGCTGCGCCCAGTGCTGGGGGAGATGATCTGGAGGCGAGAATAAATGCCATATTCCCCGCTGGGGCTCTCAGCAATGGGAAGAGCGTCAGAGCCCCGGCACAGCCCTGGGTGTCCCCGCAGTGACCCCGGGGACCTGCTGCAGGCTGAGGAGTGTTCCCAGGAGGGGCTTGATTCTGCTTCCCTGGATCTCGGCAGCTCCCTTGGGCTGACCCTGGCCAGCTAGAGACCGCTGTTTAGGGCCCATGAGGGTGCCGGATCAAACGAGACGATTTGCCTTCGGGGAACGGCTTTTTTTACCGGGGTTTACACCTACTGTGAGGCTCCGGGGAGAGACGGGCGGGCTCGGGGACGGGCTGGAGCGACGTTGATAAGAGGGACAGAGCCCCACGTCCACCGGCTGCCGCGTCCTCCGTCGGTGGGACAGGATTTGGGGAGACCGTTCTGTATCCGGGCAGGGACGCGGGGCAGCCCCGGGGGTGCCCGGAGCNGCCCCGCCGGAGCCGCCGCCGGCCGGGCAGGGGTGGAGGAAGCTCCCGCGGCTCCGCTCTCGGGGCCAGCAGCCTGCCTGTGAGGGCTGAAGAGCAGGGGCGGGGGCTCCGTTCCGGGAACAGCCCTTCCTGCCCTTCCCCTTGCGTTATCCCTATCGGCTCCTCGGAGATCCCTGCAGGTCAAACCCCGGCTCATCGCGGCCAGGGGCACCCGGTGGGGCCTCTCCGTCCCACCGATTCTCGCCATCGGGTGGGGAGGGTCTGTCCAGCCCCGCCCGGCAGCCGGATAAAGGCTCAGGGCAGGAGACAGCCGCGTACTCCGGGTGCGGGTTCCAAAACAGCCGGGAAGCGAGGGCAGCAGCCTCGGCACGCCGGGGAAGGGGCAGCTCTGCCCCGGCAGCTGATGACGGGCCGGCGGCTCCCGAGGCCAGGATGCCTCTCCGGAGCCCCGGGCTTGCGGTTGCCCCTCAGGGCTCAGTCACGCAGAAAGGCTGACTAAAGTCTGTGTCCCCCGCAAGACCGGGACAATAGAGCCACCCTCCAGGTCACAGGTCACCTCCTCGCTGATTGAGATATTCGCCACTTCCCCCCCACACCCTCTGCTTCTTGGAGGCGCGGGGGGATATCTAGGGGGCGGCCGGAGGGTGAGGATACTCTCGGCAGGGCCGGGGTGCCGAGGCCCCGGCTTTCCCCTCTGTACGCTCCCCGTTCTGCGCCGTGTCTCCTACGAACGGCTTTGAGGGGAGGAGGTGGAGATGGGTGTTTCCCCCTTTCACAGGGTGGCCTTCCCCGGGGTCACCCTCGTGCGTGGGCACCCCAAGTTGCACGGAGAGGACCCAGGTCCCCGCAAGACTGCGACCCTCGCTGTTCCCTGCCCCTGGGTTTGACTCGGCCCCATGGGAGCGAAGGGACCCAGCTGATTTTGCAGGACCTCGGACTGGTCCTTGTGGTTTTCCTCCTCCTTTCTGAGCCCGACGCGTATTTCCTATGCAGCCGAACGGTGATCTTCAGTTTTTTTGGGGGGAAATTCTCCCCATTGTCACCAACCACACGACAAACTCCGGTCCATGGGCAATGGTACCAACGGTACCAATGCCGGCCCAGCTCATCCAGCTGCAGGATGGAGCCCGCTGGCACCTACATTTCCTCGCCACTCAGGTCTTCCTGCCTGCCTCCGCCTGGCCTTTGATATTCCTCGCCCCCTCCCCTTGCCGAAGTTCAGACCTGTTTACTCCAGCCCGTATCTCTGAAGTTCAAATGTACATGTGCTTCCCCCTCCGCTGAGTGACAGCTACAATGGAAATGTCTCGTTCGCTCCTGGTTTGCATATAATTACACCGGAGATGCAATATGTTTATGGCAGGAGAAAAACTACTTGTCTTTACGCTTGTTAGGGATATCCATTTAATCGCGATACAGCGCGGTTTAAAAGCTCTTTAAGGACGGATGGAATATTCCCCTCGCCGCCGGCTCGCAGCTCGGCGCGGGGGATTTCTGTTGCTGTTATCCCGGATTTGTTTTGTCCTTTCCTCCCACCCAAGGTGGAAGGAACGAGGGAAATTCGTGGAACAACCGACTTTCCACTCCCAGGGCCGTTGCCGAAACTTCACCTGCCTCTGCCCCGCTGCAAAATCCACTGTAATGAGTGGACACTCATTAGGGACCGTGTTTTCCTCCTGCTCTGCAGGGCCCAGATTTTGCGGTCTTCCCCCTGGCAAGGCTACTTGTACCGTGTTGGGGTGCTGGGATGGGGCAGCCTTAAGCCCGGGAGTCCCTGGGCTAGGGCAGCACGAGGGGGAGCCTGGCAGGGAGGTCGGGGTTCGCTGCCGTGCGGGGCACGGACCGGAGCCGGGCACCGGCAGCGCTCCGGGCGCGGAGGGACCCGTACCGCTTTCCAGGAATTTTACATTTTTGTAGCTGTTAATTTCCTAAATCATTCAAAGAAAAAAAAAA